>CM048818.1:83737782-84337782 GCA_026586065.1 Dioscorea zingiberensis | reverse complement strand
GAGTAGACATAGTAGAACCTATCTTACTTGTCGTAGGGCGTTTTAGTCATTTCATAATACATGAAATATAGCGTAATTATTTGGAATATTTGATGAGTATGTTGTATTGTAAATATTGGTAATACATATGAGTTTTGTGTATTATATTTGTGAATATTTGAAATACATATTAGTTATGTGTATTGTATTTGTGACTTGTGTGTGCATTGTAATTTTTTTTAATGTAAAAATGAACTTAAAATAAAATGATTTTTTATTTATTTTGTGACTTCTCATCAAAAGAAGCTCATTATTATATGTTTTTTTTATAAATTCATGATATGTATTATTTTTCCAATCTAAAAAAACACTTTTGGACTAACGGCCTCTTGAATTATTGGTATCGGATCTTTTGTATAGCGATTTGTTGGTTGGGATAATCCCAAATTCGACCTTATGAACATAAGATGAGAACACATGCACACGGGTGCCATGTTGCAAACTTCCAGACAGGGTGATTGTCATCTTTGTCAAAAATAAAAAATAAAAAAAGAAGTGTACATATATTCATAAGATGTTGTGAGAATTCTTATATAATAATCTGTTTTTCCAGATTAGATAATAAAGATGGCATATACAAAGAGGATGAGAAAGAATAAGACATCACTTTAAAAAAAAGAAAATAAATAATACATAGATTTTTAATTATTGTGTTTGTGTCTAAAAAATGTATATATAAATATATATATATACATTGAAAATAACATATGCCAATGTTTGAAAGGAACCAATAATGAAATATTATGATGAAATATTTTGAAATATGTTGAAATTAAAATAATTTAATTTCAAATAAAAAAATATGTATCCGGTCATATCCTGAGGCAAGGACACACAAATCCTGGGATAATCCACGGGCACAAATCGTGAGGCAAAGCCAAGCCAATCCAAGAAAAAAAATCATGAAGAGACATATAAAAAATGAATTAAATTAAATTAAAATTTGATCTTTATCCCTTGGTTTATCTCTATCCGTGAGGTTAATTTAAAATTTAAAATAAATATATATAAAAATGAAAAGAAGATATTATGACACCTTTGCCATGATCTGGTTAATTGGATAAGATCAAATCAGATGGTAATTTTTTTAAAAAAAAAGGAAAAAAAAAAATCAAATTTGTTTGATCTGGCATCCCCATGATCACGCAAAAAACAAAGGCTCGGTTTTGGTCAATAAAAAGAAAACCGGATGAAAGAAAAGAGGGAAGAAGGGGGGAGGATAGCCTCTCTCTGGCTCTCTCGTCTTCCTCATCACCGCCAGCCCATCGCCACCAAACTTCGGCTTGGACGCCGTCGCCTTGCCCCGTCAAGCCTCCTCATCTGCTGGAGAAAGAAGAACAGTCTCCATCATTTGATCTCGGTCGGACAAGCGGACCGGATCCTGTCTCTAATGGCTTTGCTTAGAAGGAGGCTGCCGGATCCGCTCCGGCGATGATATCGCTGATTCTTTAGTGCCGTTGATGTCCTTTGATGCCAAGCCGGATCCGACCATCGTTGCTTCCGGCCGTCGGGCCACTGAAAACTCTGGCCATTCACCATCCAAGCCACCGGAGAAGCCCAATGTTCCCGCCGCCATTGATGCTCTCATGGAAGCCAATGCCAGATCCATTGTCGTATTCCGGGAAAATAGAAGAGAAAAGGCACCATATCCCGGTCGAGCACTGCCTAGCCACTATGTCCCCGGAGAAGAAAAGAAGGGCCTTCGAAATCCTTGCTGAGATCCACCACCTTGCTGAGATCCACCATGTAGCCGCCATTCGCTGCCCAGCCGCCAAGCCCCACCGGTCATTGAGGAGGCACCAAAGATTAGGATGCTGTTACCGACGAGGTGCCATCAACAAGATGTCCGAGATCAGCCTGTCACCGCCGATGAGACGCTGTCGACGAGACGCCTGAGATCTCCCTTGCTTCCTGCTCTCGCCAGCTGCGCATCACCGGCCGCTAGCGCGGGCCGCCGAGCCGCTGATCATTTCGCTGCCGCCGTCCAGCCGACGCCGCCAAGATGGATACCATCTTGGTGTGCGATGTCCCGCCATCGAAGCTGCCCCAGCTACCACCTCCCTCCACGCAGTCGCTGTCATTCTCATCGTTGAGTGCTGATCGCTGGCCGTTGTCCCGATTGCCACCACCACCACAAAGGATGGATACCATCACGGGTGTCTTGGCATCGCCATCGAATCCAAATCCAGCCGGTGGAAAATTTGAAGGGTATAAAGTACATATAATGTGCAAAACCATATGGCACATATAATGTGCAAAAGCCCCAAATCAGTAATCTCTAGATTGGTTAAGCTCCACTCATGGTTAAGCTCCACGCAGAGAAAGCTGAAATTTCAGAAATTGACAGAAGGTTTCATGGAGATGGGTGTTGATGAATTCCTTAAGCCACTTATAGAATGGAAGTAGATCCCTTCATTGCTATATGAGTAAAAGAATGCTACAAAGACTTTTTCATCAACTTTGGAAGGATATCCATTCATAATCAAAGGAATAATCCTCATGTTACTTGGAACTTTCATTCAAATTTGTGTTCATTGGCTGTTTTCCTTTTGGTTTGTGCGAGTCTTTCATAAGCCCATGTATGTGATCTTTGTGGGAGGGTTATTTGAGTATTGTCGATGTTCTTTCCCTTAAACATTGTAGGCTGGTTGTAACCTCACTTGATGAAATTGATGTTGTTGTTTAAAGGTGCATGATTGTAAATTTTGGTGAAATAGGTTATAAAATTATGCCAAATATTCAGTTGTGTGAAGCGCCCATAAGGTGCTCGATGTTATGCTCAAGCTAAAGAGTTTGCAAGTTGTTAATGAAATCGATGGGAAAGAATTGTGTGATTTCTACTATAACCAAGGGATCACAAGAAGATTACCAAGGTACCTGCTGCAAAACGAAAGAAGAAAGCAATGCTGTGGTATTACTGGAGCTGTTGCAGCCAAAGAAAGGGAAGAGGAAAATAAAAGGGATGGAAGAAAATGTAGAAGGGAACGGAAAAGCTGCAACTTAACGAAAAAGCTGTGGATTTATGTGATCGTAGAAGATGGAAAAAGCTCCTGCACATGCAAGGAAATTAGCCCTCAAAAAGATATCTTGTTTGCATTGAAGCTTCTTTAAATATTGAAATTCATCATGAGATGGAATTCAAGTTTGATGGGATGATGAATTCAGCTATTAAAATATTCTGTTGTAATTTTTTGGGTTAAAGAAGTAATCCAAAACTATGCCAAACATACTAAATTATGTAAAATGCTTCTAGTGTTTAATAAAGGATTAAAACTACCCGGCCCTTGCATATATTTGGCCAACGATGTTCATTTCGCCTGTATTAAAAAATATTCATTTACGGTCCGTATTTTGATGTATTTGTTGTTGAATTGAACTTTGATGCTGAAGTATACCGCCAATTGTGACGCTAATACATATATATTTTATGACGCTCCGACGTGGCGTCTGCCGACGCGCTCAAATCAAATGTAAATAAAATAATGCTGATGTGGCGTGCCATGTCAGCATGCTGACGTGGCATGCCACGTGGAAGGGAAAAAAAATATAAAAAATGCAAAAAACTCAGAAAAATTAGCAAAAAAATATAAAAATATTTAAAAAAAAATCAGAAAATAGGGAAAATAGGGAAAAAAAATATAAAAATTCAGAAAAAATTCAGAAAAATATTTTAAAAATCATAAAAATTTGAAATAAAAAATAAAAAATTGAATAGAAATTCAGAAAAAATCCAAAAAATTTCAAAAAATATAAAAAATGAAAAAAAATTCAGAAAAATTCAGGAAAATTCAGAAAAATCGGGGGAAAGCCTTGACACACATTTACTCTATTAATCATTTAACAAAAATTTACTATATTAATTATATAACAAAACTTTATTTTATTAATCTATTAACCAAGAAACTTTATTAATGATGTAAAAATATGAAAAAAAAATTAAAAAATAGGAAAAAAAAGACAAATCAGAAAAAAAAAATTACAAACTTTATTAATTATTTTTTGAATTTTTTCAGATTTTTTCTGAATTTCAGAAAAATCGGGGGAAAGCCTTGACACACATTTACTCTATTAATCATTTAACAAAAATTTACTATATTAATTATATAACAAAACTTTACTTTATTAATCTATTAACCAGGAAACTTTATTAATTATATAAAAATATGAATTTTTTTTAAAAATTTACTATATTAATTATATAACAAAACTTTTTTTTTCTGATTTGTCTTCTTTTCCTATTTTTAAATTTTCCACACATATTTTTATATAATTAATAAAGTTTCTTGGTTAATATATTAATAAAATAAAGTTTTGTTATATAATTAATATAGTAAATTTTTGTTAAATGATTAATAGAGTAAATGTGTGTCAAGGCTTTCCCCCGATTTTTCTGAAATTCAGAAAAAATCTGAAAAAATTCAAAAAATAATTAATAAAGTTTATAATTTTTTTTTCTGATTTGTCTTTTTTTTCCTATTTTTTAAATTTTTTTTCATATTTTTACATCATTAATAAAGTTTCTTGGTTAATAGATTAATAAAATAAAGTTTTGTTATATAATTAATATAGTAAATTTTTGTTAAATGATTAATAGAGTAAATGTGTGTCAAGGCTTTCCCCCGATTTTTCTGAATTTTCCTGAATTTTTCTGAATTTTTTTTCATTTTTTATATTTTTTGAAATTTTTTGGATTTTTTCTGAATTTCTATTCAATTTTTTATTTTTTTTCAAATTTTTATGATTTTTTAAATATTTTTCTGTATTTTTTTTCTGAATTTTTCTTATTTTTTCTGAATTTTTTATATTTTTTCCCTATTTTCCCTATTTTTCTGATTTTTTTTAAATATTTTTATATTTTTTTTGCTAATTTTTCTGAGTTTTTTGCATTTTTTTTATTTTTTCCCTTCCACGTGGCATGCCACATCAGCATGCCACGTCAGCATGCTGACATGGCACGCCACGTCAGCATTATTTTATTTACATTTGCTTTCTGAGCCACGTCAGCACGCCACGTCACCGCTACGCCAAGATAAAATATATACGTATTCAAAGCGTATCACTGGCGACCCGCGTGTACGCCACACTCGACTACCAATTAACAAATACATCTAAATACGCGATCGTGAATCTAATATTTCAATCTGAGGTGCCGAAAATGAGCGTTAGATTCGGCCAAATATAGGAATTCAACTTTAATCCTTTAATAAAATGTCTAACAGGAGGACTTTCTAGAATGCATTTGTTCAGCTTGATGTCAACAGAAAGTGTGGAAATCGGTATGCAAATAACCTATATGATGAAATGTTCCAAAGATATCGGTCAATCAAATCATGCTTATAATATTTAAAAGAATTCAAATGCTGCAGCTATGTTCAAAATGGTAAAACCATTTACTTCAATTCAAGAACAGGCCAGGTTGTATCTTGATGAATGGCCAGACCATCATGGTCTCCTGAAAATTCTTGATGTTGCAGAAATACTTTGGGGAATGCCCTTGAATACCCCTTCCTCTAAAGTTCTGTTCGAGATGTCAAGGAATGGAGTACCTTCATCCCTAATTGCATATAATTGTTTCTTCAATATAAAAGTATTATTGAAGTCCAACAAAATGGGAATGACTAAAGAGTTATGAAAGGATACGAGTGAGAATGGTGTCAGTCCAGACTTTGGATTTGTATACACTATTGATGAGGGTATGCCACCACTCATTAGAAGTTCATGTGAATCTACATAGATATATTCTCATCTTACTGAAGTTATTTGAGAAATGTTTATGTAAACTTAAATCATTGGATAGCTTGGTTCTTATTTCTTGAAGAAAATTAATGTGCACATGATTTGAGATATTGCTAAATCTTGTACTGTTGTGAATGGATACATGGTTGGCTATTGCTTTTTCAAATGTTCCACAAAGTGGCTGCAGAAAACGAGAAAAGAAGAGCTCATATAAAAGGGAATTATGTCATCAAAGAGGGCATGAAATCAATACTCTCAAGGATGTTGTATGTAAAGGAAATTATGATATCAAAGAGTGCATGGAAGGCTTTATTAGTCGTTTACGCACACTTGTGAATCATGAAAAATTTTGATGTATCCAAATTTCATTATATGGTACTGGTTTTTTTTTTAATTAAATTTCTATGGAGAAATATTCATGAATGCAAGGGTTCATGGACTAACTGTTCATAGTTGGTCGTTGGATTTGGGTGCCATCTCCCATTTGCTTTATTTAATACATGAGAGAATACAAATCATTTTTATGATCTCTGGTTGTTCCATGAGCTATGGAATAGAGGATATTGCAGAGTGTTGTGTTGTTAGGACACATTTATATTTGGTAACTAACAACGTCCAACATATATATTGAAATCTCATGGTGGCGAACGAAATTAAATTTGGCTTATAAATTTAATGAAAAGATAAATATAGCTTGACTCTCGAAGCAGTGATGAAGCATTTATCTCAAGGCGTCCGGTCAAAGCATCAAGGTGGCGGCAAAATCGACACCTTGAGGCAACCAAAGCAAATAAATTCCAGCGGCAGAGCACGGTCCCACGCATGGAAGGCGGCGCACGCATCCTCGAGCAACATTGGAACACTCACCCTCGGGGAGACCATGAAATCCAAATCTCAAAATGAGTGCGCATCTCGGCGAGCGGTGAAAGCTGAAACACTCACCTCGAGGCGGACGATAAAATCCAAATTTCCATAAAGCACTCACTTCGAGGTGGCAATGAAATGCTCATCTCGAGGCGGTCAATAAAAACAAAAAAATAATAATAATCATAAAGTAGTGCAAATCTCAAGACGACGACGAAGCATGAAGCAGTCGAAGAAACTCAAATTCCAAAGCGGAGAAGCATAGAAGGCGACACCAGATGTATACAAATAAATGATATGTATGCATATATATGATAATATATCCATATGTAATGGAAATTATGTTCTTCAAATAAATGAAATTATTTTGTTTATTCATTGCCTCTTCTTGTACCTTTTGCCCTTAATCGGAGGTTCTTAATCTTACTCGGTAATTAATAATAGAGGCCACATTAGAATTGAAGAACCCACATAATAAAAAAATATGACATTTGTGCTTCGATATATCGTTTGGTGTCACACGATGCCAGACGCGTATCTTCGATCCCACATATTGGTTCTTGGAATGGTGTTTTAATTGTCTTGGGGTCCTTGGGGTGTTTTGTTTATTATTATTGATTATATATGTTTGACTTTAAGTGCCAGAGATCTATAAATAATTTCTCCTAAAATAAAATCAGGTCGTAAAGAAGCCATGTGCCCATGCAACAAGCCAACTTGTTATGCTCGTCCTCATGCTTCAAAGGCCACACAATGACGCTTCCATTCTCTCACAAGGATTTCAACTTCAATTAAATATTAAAATAAAACACTAATAACATTTTTTATTTTACCTTTATTTTCTTATCCAAGTAAAATTGTTTTGTATAACTAAAATTATCTTGAAATGTTATTTAGGGACAATATTATATTTATAAAATCAATATTTCTCAAGCTTTTATGGTTTTAAAAATAAAAAATAAAAAAAAATACCGGCTGTTCAATTCATAACTACTAAGGTTTCTATAAGATCGACATCCTTGTATGTTTTGCAATGGCTCGAGTCAAATATTGGTGCCGGGTTGGCGGGTCAACGTAAAGATAAGAAGTTATCGAGACAATTCCAAGATTGGGTCGATTTTAGGTGTGGTTCAGTATTTTGGTCATAACTTTATCGATGCATCGAGGCTGCTCAACCCCAATTCGAAAGCTCTTTATGCGTACGACATGGGGACGTCATATTAGAGAGAACTTTAGTTATTTTTTTCTATTGTTAGAAATATTTAATTCACCGAATTAGGGTTTTTGGTCATTTTTCTATTGTTGGTAATATTTCTTTTTTTTTTTTGGTTAAAGTGGATAAACCACATTCATTTATTGATAAAGATTAACATAGTAAAAAAGTTAACATAACAATGGGTTGGGACATAGCCCCAGTGCCCCCCTCCCTCTCTTGATGTATGTGCGAATTACCCATGATCATCTTGCCCTATCATCTCATCTTCAAAGTCATCCCTATTCCTAGTTGCTTGTTGTGATTCCCCAGGGACGAAGGCCGTGGAATATGTGGCGATGGATTCCATCTGTCTCAGCTTCCGTTGCTTGGTGTCGGAGGTAGCATCGAACCCGGGCAAGCAAGAGGGAAAGCGACTCTCGAATCATTCCGAGCAAAAGCGTTGTTTGTTGGGAAGCATCGATTGCTTTCTTTCGGCCCGGATGCTCCAAGTAATGGCCATGACCACAAGGTTCCACCCCATGCGCATCTCCCTTGCATGTCTTCTTCTCCAGGACTATCAGTGTCCCCATAAATCCCCTATGGATCGAGGTGCGTGCTAAAATTAAACTTTGAACAAAGAATGGAGCCATATTTGTCTTGTAACGAGGCATGTGGTGAGAAGATGTTACTGCAATCGCTTTCGCCTTGCTCGTTGCATAGATAACAGAGAGTGCGATTCCCCCTCCATCCCCGCTTAGCTAGGTTATCTAATGTGAGGATTTTGTTGTCCATTGTCAACCATGCAAAGATCTTGATCTTCGTTGGATATGGTAGCCCCCATAAGTTATTGGGGGATTGACTCCTCATCCCTCCATCAGTGCTGAACTTGTAGAGGGATTTAACCGAGAACCTCCCATGGGCTTCCATGATCCGACTCTAACATCACGCCTTCCTTCCTGGTGCCATCAGTAAGAGCCTCTAACAAGTTCCTTAGTTCGCGAATGTGCCTCTACGGTAAGAGGGACCACGGATAAGTATTGGATTACCCTGCATTACATTGTCTCTTTCTGTCTCTATCGATATGTGTTGAACCCTTGCCGAGTCAAAGAGCGAGGCGAATAAGTTACTCTGAACTTGCCCCAAGATTATCCTCACAATAAGTACCATGTTCTTTGTCAGATCTCCTCTTTCCAAATGCATTTGTTGCGTCCCATTTTGTACTAAGCCCCATTGCTCCTTCACTACCTTCCAAAAGTGAGACGCCCGGGTGTAACCTTCTTGTGGGGGGTTGAGAAAGGAGCTTCGATAGTATTTGTTTTTTGTATGATATTTCTACATATGCTTGCGCATCCCATTAAGTAGTCTCCACCACCATTTTACCTATCATAGCCTTGTTGAAGCATCGAATGGCTCATTATCGCCCAACCCCCGTATTCCTTGGGTCCGTGCATATTCTCGCCAATTGATGAGTCTATATGTCTTTCCCTTGACTCGGCCCATGCCACAGAAGTCCCTTACGAAGCTTATCGATCCGCTTTGATCACCCATTCAGGTAATTTGTAGATGGCGCAGCGGTAATTTGGGATTCTTTGAAATGAGTAGAGTTTATTAGTGTGATCACGGCCTACCGTGAGATAATAGCGACCTCTTCCATGATCCGATTCTCTTACGGATTTTATCTATTAGTTGCTCCCGATACAGCCTAGGCTTCTTGCCGAGATTGGGATTCGGGTAATTTATAGGTAGATCCTTCCTTGACAATTAATGTGTGTTTACCAAGACTCCGCTTACTGCAAAGATCCATTCCGAAGGGGTGGATGGCTTTCGTGATAGTTGATCGGAAGACTCGACAAGCCTTCAATAGGTAGAAGATAAGTTCGAGGTGGTTCTCATGTGCACTGGATCCCCGAGAGCCAAAGACTAGGAGGTCATCCATATTAGCCAATGAAGAGATCTCATCTTCTTCTCGTTCTCCAAACCCGAATACCTCTGTAGACGTTTCCTCTAGTCAGCCTTCTCTTGATCATGGATGTGAGTGTATCCACCGCTATCTTGAAGAGGAGGGGGATAGGGGATCCCTTGCCTGAGCCCTCTCCTATGTCGATATATATCCCCCAGCATGTCCATTGATTAAAATCATTGACTTTGATGATATGAGTATCGCCCGTATCCACGAAATCCATTTGTCCCCGAATCCCCTCGCCTGGAGAATATCAAGTAGGAAATCCCAGTCTATCATATCGAAGGCCTTCTCGAAATCTATCTTGAGTAGCACCCCTTCTTCGTTCCTAGTCCTCGCGATATGCATAATTTCCTCGAATGATGATGTTATCATGAATGGATTCCGCTTTGATGAAGGCCCTTTGGGACTCATCAACCAAAGCCGCTTATTACCCTTGGAGTGGGTTGGCTGAGGACCTTGGTTATGATTTTCATCGAGCAATTGATGAGATTGATCGGCCTGTAGTCCCCAATTTCTGTTGGAGCCTCCTTTTTTGGTATCAATACAATGCGCGATTCGGTCTTTCAACAAGGCCATTCCATGGTAGAAATCTTGAAATAAGCAGGTGAGGTCTTCCTCGATGAACCCCCAACCTTTTTGGTAGAGGATCATAGGGAAGCCATCCGGTCCAGGGGCCTTGTCCGGGTTTAGATCTTGGACTGCCTTACGGATTTCCTCGACCGTAAAGGGCGTATCGAGGTGGCGGAGATCCTGTATTGGCCTATGTTCAAACGACTGCTCCAATTTGTGATAAATCTATGGCTAAGGAAAGCAAAGGTTTAATTAGACTTGTAAAGTGATCCTTGACGGCTTCATTGATTTCCGACTTCGCCTACCGTAGACCCTCCTTGATGATTGATGCTGGATCGGTTGGTGATTTTCTCTCGGTTGGTGATTCGTGGAAGAACCCCGTATTGTTGTCTCCTTCCTTCAACCAAGTAATTCTCGGTACTGCCGGTCGCGACTCTTACGTCGATGATGTCCTCGTACTCTTTCTCGCATAGTCATGTATTTACGTGACTTTCACTTCCCCGAAGGTCCCCGCTCTTCTTGAGTGATATCCAGCTCACGCATGCAAGATTGATAGCTCCTCATACAGCACGGAGTTTTGGTGTTCTTCTTGGCTCCACTTGCCGTCGTAGCCTTTTCCTAATTAGTGTGAGTTTTTTGCGTATGAAGGAATGCGCGTTTCCACAGTGATCCGTGCGAATCCACCAATCTTTGATCATCTCGAAAACCCTCCTTGTTCCCCAAGCCACTGTTGAATCTGGAATGGGGGTAATCCTACCTTGGTTTCTACATCAGAAACATATTCCGGAAAGTACGATCGGAGCATTATGCGTGGTAGAGCAAATTGCCAAATCCTGGGAAAGTCTGTAAGCCAGTCCGTTGAGAGGAGGAATCTATCCAGTCTCGCTAATGTTGGTGTAGCTCGTCCATTCGGCCCGTATGGTGGAAGCCCCTTGCAGCGCGGATCGAAGAGTTGTAGTTCTTGGATCATCTGATCAAAGCCTTGTTCCTCTGTCCTTGAGTGATGGCCCCTGTTTCGTTCATTCCGTGCTCTTGTGGCATTGAAGTCTCCCCCGATGATCCAAGGTCCGTCCCATCGAGTCCTTATATGCTTCAGTTCCTCCCAGAAGGCATTCTTCTGTCTCCGATCACATGGACCGTAGACTGTTGTGAGCATCCATCAATCTTTCTGTGTAAATGTTTCCCCCGATAGTCCTCCAGATCTGATTATCAATTATGGGCAGTTTTGTCTCCTGTAGGCAAAAAATGTCCACTTTCACATTGAAGGTAGTCCTCGGCGAGAAATCGTTTCTTCATCTTTTCCCAACCCCTTACACATTCCATGAGATGAGCTTCATAAGAATATAATTTAATACCCTCTTTTGTGGATGAACCCTAGTGTGGCCGCTACTTGTCGCCACTTGGTTCCTTAGGAGCCCACTTCGGCCTCGGTTTCAAGCATAAGGGACAAGTAGGTCTCATATCGCTCCCAGCCGATCCGTCCATACCGATGATTGCCGTGAAAGAAACTCCACTGTCCGGCCACTCGATGAGAAGTGGCGGGGATCAGAAGTTAGAGTCAGTCCTGCACTGCCGCGGGAGTTTGTGTTTTTACCTTCCCGGTGTTGATTGTGGTTGCATTCCCACAAATTTGTCCACCCTGCTAAAGCTCATGCCTTGGTGTCTTCACTTGGTCGTCCCTAGATTTTTGGTATTTTATTAGGGTTCACCACAGAATCTGACGGGCTCGGCCAGCCGTTGTTCCTTTTCATCTTCCTGAGTTTCTTTTCCATCTATTAGCTTCCAAGCCTCATCTGTTCCAAGGATCCAAGTCCCCCGGAAGAGTCTCGGTTTCATTTTTGTGAGATCAATGGTAATTCCTTGTCCCACTTGTATGAATCTTGTTGTCTCCACTTCATTGGTGTTGTTGCTTGTGTGGTATTCTTGAGTATTACTTGCTTCCATATTTATGTGTGTTATCTGATTGTTATCTGTTTCTATTAAGGTATACTCTAAGTTGGCATGCATGCCATTCATTTCCTGAACTGAGTCAGAGGTTACAATTGAGAGATTTGGCACTTGAGCCGGGCCCACAACATTAATTTGGTTCAGGTCATTATGTCCGCATGGCGTCCCTTCATATCTTAAATTGTGGGATAGGATTTGAATCCAGATTTCATCTCGATTTTTAGGAGATATCGATTTGTTTAGAGTTTTAAATTTAGATAAGTTTAGTTTTTAAATAATAATTTAGCCGATTTTAGCAAATTTAGATTAGATGATAAGGTTTAGGTTAATTTTTTGAAATTTATTTAACCCTTTGTGGTTAGTTTTTATTATTGAATTTTGATTAATAATATTTTCACGAATTTGAGTATTTTCTCTGCTTTTTCTTCTTGTTGTTCTTTCTTTGTCCTTGGGTAAATTTGGCCATGGGATAATCGCTACCCCACCCGGCATCACCAGTTCTCCTAACTTTTTTGGTCAAGACGTCTGTAGTAGTCATCTTGCCTTTTCTGAAGTTGAGTTTGAACTATCCGGATCCAAATTCTTCCAATATTGTTCGACAATCTGCCATTGTGTCCCGTGTCCTCTAGCTCTTAAGTTGAAGTCGGGTTGATAATATAAAATAAGACAAACCGTGAAGGTAAATCAACTTTCTAACTTTACTCTGATTAGTCAGACTAATTGTGAATTAAATCTGATTAACCATGATTAATAAAATAAGTGGGATTGGTTGTAATGTCTAGTAAATAATTTTCCAAATGATGAACAACTAAACAAGTGTCTTCTAAGAATTGGTCCCCATATTGAGCCCAGCTGCCCAAGACTCAAATGAGTCACCAGGGCAAACTCATCCACCGAATATAAAAATTTCACTAAAATATTATTATACACATTTGGGTCCCAAAAATCCAATTTTTCACAAACACGAGGGTCTTTCTGCAAAACAGCCAGTTTTTCTGAAAACTATTGGTTGCTTTCCTTACCCGAATCCGCGAGCTGTCTCCACGTCCGTATTCTAACTCAGCTCCTATCTGTTCCACCATGAAACCCCCAAAATCCACCGTAAAACTGCCTCGAAATCAAAACTTAAACCAATCTTGAAGTACTTCTACGGTTCTTACGCGATCCTTCAGTGCAGCCGTGATCACCGGATAAGCTTAAGTTATGGCGCGCCATCCACGGGCCCCGCCCATGTGCCCTTGCATGTGCACTGGTTCCCGATCCGCTACACAATTTCAAACATCCTCTAAGAATTAAAACCAATGAAATTTGACACGTCAACTGATAATCAAATTTAGTGTTAAGAACTAGACAGCTAATCCTAATCTCCTGGTTCCCACTCGGCCTTTAGCTCGCCTCTCTCCAGTACTCTTCAGTCTTCTCCCCTCTTCTCACACACCTCCCCAAACGGCGAAGCTCGCTTCCCGTCACCGGCCGGTAACAATGGCGAACTCTCACCGCCACCCTCTCCACCACCTTCTCCTTTTCCTCTTCCTCCTCTCGCCAGCGGCTTCTCAAATCGACCCCAGAGACCGTGCCGCCATGCTCGACCTCGCCCGTGCCACCGGCGCCGCCCGCTCCGCCCTCTCCTGGTCTCCCTCCGCTGAACCCTGCTCATGGACCGGCGTCTCTTGCTCCGCCGGCCGCGTCACCGCCATCCACGCCGGCAACCGCTCCCTCTCCGGCACCCTCCCCGCTTCCCTCAACAACCTCACCGCCATTACTCACCTCGAGCTCCAGTCCAACCTCCTCTCGGGCCCTCTTCCCCCCCTGTTCTCCCTCTCCTCCCTCGAGACTCTTCTCCTCCATTCCAACTCCTTCTCCTCCATCCCCGCCGGCTTCTTCTCCGGTCTCTCCTCCCTCCGCGCCGTCTATCTCGACAACAACCCCTTCTCTCCATGGTCGTTCCCTGACTCCCTCTCTCTCTCCCCCAACCTCGAGAACTTCTCCGCCACCAACACCAGCATCAATGGCCGACTCCCCGACGCCCTCGGCACTGCCTTCCCGAGCCTCTCCCACCTCGCCTTAGCTTACAACCTTCTCCATGGCATCCTCCCCTTCTCCCTCTCATCCTCGTCCTCCCTTCAGACTCTCTGGCTCAACAACCAGCAAGGCACCTCCAAGCTCTCCGGTACCATAGACCTCATTGAGAACATGACCTCATTGACCCAGCTATGGCTTCACTCCAACGAGTTCTCCGGCCCCTTGCCGGACTTCACCGCCCTCACCGCCCTCGAAGACCTCAACCTCCGTGACAACCGCTTCACCGGCCCGGTCCCCCGTTCTTTGACGTCGTTGAAGTCGCTCAAGCGGGTGGCGCTCACCAATAACTTGCTGCAAGGCCCAGTGCCGGAATTTGATGCTCAAGTGAAGACTTTGGATCTTGTTATAAGCTCCGAGAGCTTTTGCTTGGCAAAACCGGGAGCTTGTGATGCCAGAGTGAGTGTGTTGTTGAGTGTTGCCGGTGGCTTCGAGTACCCGGAGAAACTCGCCGAGAGTTGGAAGGGGAATGATCCTTGTGACGGCTGGCTTGGCATCTCCTGCGACGCCGGAGGGAATGTGACGGTGGTGAACTTTCAGAAGATGGGTCTCAACGGGAGTATCTCCCCAGCTTTCGCCTCTCTGACGTCTCTGCAGAGGCTGCTGCTATCCAATAACAACCTCACTGGCAGCATCCCACCGGAGCTCGCCGGGATGCCTTCGTTGAAGGAGCTTGATGTGTCTAAGAACTCATTGTGGGGTAAAGTTCCGAGCTTTCGCCAGAATGTGCTTGTAAACACTGATGGGAATCCGAGAATGGGAAAGGATGGGCCCAGAGGATCTCCGGCCGGATCAAACTCTACTGGGCCAAGTGGTGGGAGTGGTCCGGTGGCCGGTGGGGAAGGGAGTGGTGTTAATGAAGAGAAGAAGTCCTCTTCGTCATCTGCTCCAGTGGGCATCATTGTTGGCTCTGTGCTCGCAGGAGTTTGTGGTCTTTGCCTTGTTGGATTGCTTGGCTTCTGTTATTACAAGAGAAAGCAGCAGCCTTTCCGGCGAGTTCAAAGCCCAAACACCACCGTGATCCATCCCCGGCATTCAGGGTCGGATCCAGAGACATTGAAGGTCACCGTGGCAAGCTCTAGTATGAACGGTGGTGCCACAGCGAGTGAGACGTATAGCCGGACGAGCAGTGGGCCTAGTGATCTCCATGTAGTTGATGCAGGGAACATGGTGATCTCCATTCAAGTTCTGAGGAATGTTACTAATAACTTCAGTGAGGAGAACATCTTAGGCCGGGGAGGATTTGGGACTGTGTACAAAGGGGAGCTCCATGATGGCACGAAGATTGCGGTGAAGAGGATGGAGGCCGGAGTAATGGGGAATAAGGGGCTCAACGAGTTCAAGTCTGAGATAGCAGTGCTCACCAAGGTGAGGCACAGGCATTTGGTTTCTCTTCTTGGATACTGCTTGGATGGCAATGAGAGGCTCTTGGTTTATGAGTACATGCCTCAAGGCACTCTCAGTAGGCATCTGTTTGATTGGAAGGAGGAGGGATTGAAGCCATTGGAGTGGAAGAAGAGGCTCAGCATTGCATTGGATGTTGCTAGAGGAGTTGAGTATTTGCATAGTTTGGCTCATCAGAGCTTCATTCATAGGGACCTTAAGCCATCCAACATCCTCCTTGGAGATGATATGAAGGCCAAGGTTGCGGATTTTGGCCTTGTTCGGCTTGCACCCGATGGCAAGTGTTGCTCTGTCGAGACTAGGCTCGCCGGAACTTTCGGTTATCTTGCCCCAGAGTATGCAGGTACACTTCTGATTCTGATCTCTGTTTATTTACTATCTAGCAAGCTTTTCTCTAATTAGATGTCACAATAAGAACATGAATGCAAACTTCCATTTAGCAATCACAACGGCATTAAATTGATTTCTTGTGTTTGAAACCTTACAATGTCAACAAACGATTGAACTTTACATTCAATTGTTAGATGATTGATTTAATTGATTGATTGATTCTTTGTGTTCGATACTTTACATTGTTCAAATTAATCAAACATTTTCCAGTCTGTTAACAAACTCTTCATCTATTTGAGCAGTCACTGGGCGTGTGACAACAAAGGCCGATGTTTTCAGCTTCGGAGTGATACTTATGGAGCTGATCACTGGCCGAAAGGCACTAGATGAGACGCAACCGGAGGAAAGTGTGCATCTAGTGACATGGTTTCGGCGAATGCAGCTCAACAAGGACACTTTTAAGAAAGCCATTGATCCTACAATCGATCTTGATGAGGAGACTCTCGCAACCGTTAGCACAGTTTCAGAGCTTGCTGGTCATTGCTGCGCAAGAGAACCATACCAAAGACCGGACATGGGCCATGCTGTCAATGTCCTCTCCTCCCTCGCCGAGCTTTGGAAACCATCAGACCCTGACTCAGAGGATAGCTACGGCATTGATCTTGATATGACATTGCCACAGGCCCTCAAGAAATGGCAAGCATTCGAGGATAGCGGTCACCTTGACGGAGCAACCTCTTCATTCTTGGCCAGTGTTGATAACACACAAACCAGCATTCCTACAAGGCCTCCCGGGTTCGAATCATTCACTTCTGCTGATGGAAGATAGGCAAGATTAGAGAGTTTGTTCATTCCATTCTCTTTGGTTTTGGGTTTTTTTTTTCTTGGTTTTGCTTCCTGCTTGACTTGTTTTTCTGTTGGGAAGTTTATTTCCCTCCCTTTTGTTCATTCATGAATGCTGATCTTTACTTCAAACAGTGGTAATGTGTATTTATTTCCTTCCATTCTACTCATGTTTGCTGCTGGATTAGTTTTGATTGATTGCCAAAAGATGAGAATTGTTGAGAAGTTATCAAAAAGTTGGAGAAAGATGGATCGGTATGTGAAGTGTGGAACTCTTTTGAGCTTTCCTTGAAAATGACAATACCTTCCTTTCTCTTTTCTTAGTTGCATGTGAGGAATTGATAGAGATTGCATACAAAGTCAATTTTCATATTTAAACTTTTTTCAATAATTTTCTGTTTGGATAATTGGGGAATTACTTTATTTTTATTTTTATTATAATTAGAGCTAGTTTAACTGTGTGTTTTTTTAAAGATCATTTAACTGCCTAATTTTTGTTTGAATTATTTAATTTGGGGATTTCTTAGAGCTTGTCATAAACTTGGTGGCAATGGTCCACCTCTCCATGTTCTTTGGTATATAGTGCAACTAATCATTTGAGAATACTTTAAAGAAAGATAAACTTGTGAATCAGAATCTATATAACATGTATCCATCTAATTTTGTTCTGGCTATAGTTGTCCACAGAACACCACCCTCCAAATATTGTTAGAAAAAAATCATGATAAAAATATAATTAATTAATTGCATGTACATATATTATTATTAGATCCGGGTTACTTTTGCAAAAAGTGGGAACTCACCCAGGTGTATCAAGCGTGTTCCATGTTTGGCCCCATTTTTGACTTCTCTCGTGGTGACGCTTGTCATCTTTGTCAAATATATATATATATATAGATATTATTAGATAAATTAAAATTGAGAAAAAAAAGGTGGTACAACAAAGAAAGGGTTGTGTATGGCCCACTCACCAAAAAGCCAAAAAATTCCATCCAGAAGACAACCTGTGTATTGGTGTGTCTGAAACTTTTAGCATGTTGTAGTGTTTGGTGGGTCAATGTTGTTTCACATTGACAACATTTATGAGCTGTTTTAATCATTTTTAAGTTTCCAATTTTAGATTGTCTCAATCATGGAACTTGATACAACATTGCATTAATTTACTTATTAAGCTAATAAATGGTGTGACCCTGACTTGTATATTATGTGTTCAAGTTTTATTATAAAGAGCTCCTTTTACACATGGTTTGGACTTGGGCTCTTTTCGAATTGGGCCTTCCATTTTTAGACCAAGGAAAAATCTTACATGTACCTACTGCATTGCACCAGGCTAGAGGGGGGCACGGGCCGTTTTTTGGCCCAACCCAGCAAAACTCGTCAAGATCAGTTGACCCTGTGGCCGGGACGGTTATGGGTTGGGGTTTTCCCAACCGGTGACCCGGCGGGTCATGCACAATTTGGGCCCCCAACGGCTATATAGTTGTTGGGTTTATTCTTTTTTTATTTTTTTATTTTTTTAATATAATAAACAACCGGTGAGCTGGCCCATGAACCGACGGATTATGACCCAGTCCGCCGGTTCTAGGGGGTGGCCTAGGCTGGGTCTGGGTTACCTGAAGGTGACTCGCAACCCGGCCTGACAAGTTCCAATTATATGCCAACCCAGGTGCGGCGGGTCGGGCCCGTCGAGCCTCGTCAATCAACCCGTGGCCCCCTTTGCACCGGGCCAATAAAAATGCTAAAAGTGATAACCAACTCTCTCCACTCTTTAACCTATGCATTTCTTGAGAAAAAATATTTAAAATTATTTTTTTATTTATTTTATAAAAATAGATAAATCACATTCTTTTATTTAAAGAGTAATTTGGTTACATAGGGCCCTATCCTTTGTGGATCTAGTACAATAAAGTTATTTATCATTTGTGACATTTTTACTATTTTGATGCAATGCATTAGATACAGACAAAAAAAATTCTCATAGTAAGTTCAGGGAAGTCATTGACTAATAATTTTAAAATATGTATATGGAAATATTGATGTTTTTAGGGTATATAAGTAAATATAATTTTATGATGAATGCATTCATATTAGTTTACTTTTATAAGGATACATCATATATGTTTAAAACACTAAAAAAGTAGTAAAAATTCTAAATTGCTTCATGACACCGCTTATAATTGCAATGAAAAATCAATATACTCGATCATATAATAACGATTTTTATGTATTTGATGAAAAAACAATTTGACAAGTAAAATTTCATGACAAAAGACAGTGAAATCAACAGATAGCAATTTATAGAACTCTAAATAAAAGTTAACTCATAAAATATTTGTTTTGTTATCGGAACGTAGAACATCATACATGCAAATACTTGTATAAACTAACGATGTATATATTATTGATGTTAAGATTTACTTCTCCTGATGATCAAAACAAATCTAGATCAACAGGTGAAAAAGTTTGGTGACAGTTATAGAGCTTCAATTGATTTTGAGGTAGATCAATATCTACTTTAGAGATTGGATTTTGAGGGATCACACCTCAATGCAATGAGGAGGCCTGGGTACTTGTGCCCCAGAATAGCCTCCGACACCCAAGTTATGAAACTTCTAATAAAGAAGAGAGTAAGGAGAAGAGTGAGAGAGAGAATGGAAGAAATAGAGTAGAAAAGATTCCAAATGAAAGTGATGTATAATTAGTTCAATCTCAGTGGAGTCTAAGGTCTCTACTTCTCAAGCTTGCTAAGTTACTCGAGTTACCAAAATACCAAGTTATCTTCGTTGTGAGCCAAAAACTTATTTATATAGTCCTAAGACCATTGGCCAGTTAGGAGATAAGTGACTTCCAATTCGGAGACAACATGGTGCCAACTTACCAAAGGCTACTCAGCCTAGCGGTAAAACTCGGGTCCCGTGTGTTGGAGGTCTCGGTTTCGAGTCTCTCCGGCCCCGTAATAGGGGTGCGCAATGCTGCGAGTCGAGCTTGCTCCTCTCAGCTTGTACGCACATGGTGAGAGGTCGGGGCGATCGCGTGAGTAATCCGCGGCGCCATTGGCCACGTCCCTTGACCGATCCGTGAGTGGACGTCTTTATGGCGTAGGTCAAAAAAAAAAAAAAAAAACATGGTGCCAACTTAGAAGTAGTTAGTTTGACAGCTTTCAGCACTTTTTTCGAGTCTTCTGAAATCTATTTTTCATCGCTTGATCTGTCATTTGGGCACTTGCAATCATGTCATATGTCCTCTATAATTTATATATATATAAATGTAAACAAACTTAAATTATTTAAAATCGGATTTGTTTTGCATATAAACCCATGCAAAAAATATTTTTATAATGTGAGATATTCATGAGTTTTTGTGGGGGTTGATGATGCATTTAACTAAGCCAAGTCGGTGACCGAACAGCGCCGCGAGCCTTTTGAAGACACCGCGAATTACGCTCGAATTGGCGGGAAAAAGTGCTAGCCGGGGTGGGACCCACCCAACAGCGTGCGGACTCCTCTCGCCTGTCGACACGTGTCACTCCCCCAAGCCAACGCGGGTTCATTACGTGAAACCCGAGACCGGTCCTATCCGACGGTCCCTGCTCCTTTTTAGAGTTTCAAAAAAACTCACTGTTCATATGGACGGCTGAGATCGTCTTTCTTTCCCGCTTCACCCTGCCAGCTCTCAACCTCTCTGTCATCGAGTGCGTTTCCAAAAGTTGGCGTTCCCTATATAATAATATCAAAAATATTTATATTTATATTTACATTTAAATGTTTTTCACTGTATCAAAAACTGTATTTGAAGTAAAATCCTAATAAAATAGAAATTAGAAATTGCATAATGTTAGCAAAGTTAATGTTTATAAGGATAAAGAGTATTTTTATTAATATTATATAATAATATGTGATCAAATTCGAGTCACTTTAAATTTGTCTAATCCAATTTATTTATTTAATAAGTGCAAATATTTAATTCAAACTCCATTTATTGGTTATTCTTACATTTTTAAGTAAATCAAATCTCAAAGAGTTTGCGAAGGAAAAATAATATGTCGTAACAAAGAATTTGGTCACACATTTTTTTTTCTCTTTTTTTATGGAACTTAATTATGTCCATTTGTATCATTCATTTATTTCATATACTTTTGTTTTTGGTGGAAGGTAAATATTATATGAATGCAAACAAATTCTAAGCAACAAAGTTTGAATTTCATATAAATATAAAATAATATATATATAAATATAAATATAAATATAATATGTTAAATTTTGAATTTTAATAATTTAAGAAATAGTAATTTAGGGCAATTAGCATGTGAGTATTCGTTTCCACTCACGATATATATTCCCAATAGCGTTTCCCCCAAGCACCATTCCTCTATAAACCCCCAAACCCTCTTCGCATTCCAAGCTTTTACTCTCTCTCCCTCTCTTTGATTCTTGCATTCAAGAAAAAAATGGTAAATCTTCGTGAAACCTGAAATTCTTTGTAGAAATTTTGCTGAAAATTTACTGTTTTTTCATGGGTTTTTTCGATGAAGGCGGGTTTCGCTTTGCATTTCAAGAAGAGGAGGGACCGGAAGAGCCATGAATGGCTAGGGCTGCTGCTGAAGAAGAAGTTCTTTGGGGTCTGCAAGGATCATAGCGATCTGCGGAAGAGCGAGATGAATATCTACTGCATCAACTGCGACCGATGTATGTGCCCCCACTGCTTGGTTTCTCCGGCGATCGGTTGTCATCGTTTTCATAGAATCCTTCAGATCCGGCGCTACGTCTACCAGGATGTTATTCGAATTCACGACATGCAGAGCCTCTTGGATTGCTCCAAAGTTCAGGTTTGAGTCTTTTCATTGTGAATTTGTTTCTTCTTTCTTTTTTTAATTGATGATAAGAATTTTTGAAGTAATTCGGATTTTTTTTTAACCGTGGATGAATTTCGGAGTTGATGAGGATTCGGTGAAATTTGGGTTTATTTATTTATTTATTTAGTTTTATTGGAGATTCTGTTTTTTCACCGCAAAATCTGGCGAGAATTTCCCGTTGTTTTTTAGACTGCATGATCCGCTCTTCGATTCTGAATGAAATTTTCTAGAATTTGATGAAATTCGGTAAAATCCTCATTTCTTTCTTAGATTAAGTTTTGAATTTTGGGGTTTTGATAATTTATTTTATCTTTTTGTTATTTCCTACTCTCAACCCGAATGAAATTTAATATCAATCATAAATTAATCAGATTCATTTAATCAAACCTTTTTTTTTTTTTGAAAAAGCCGCTTAAAATGGATAGATTTATAGAAATCCTCACGCTCATTCTATTTCGAGCTTCATTCCTTTTTTCTCAAATTCCTTTTTTTACCTTTCGCCCCTCGAAAGACTTTAAAGTTACTTGCGAGTTCGATAAATTTTTTTATTTTAAAAAGAATCAAAACTTTTCCAGATTTTCTGATCGTAAATCACGGGCACTGGAGTTATTAAAATTATTTCTTTTCAGCGACTAAAATTTAGCCGGAAATTCGTGAAATTAGGTTTAGAATGGAAAAAAAAGAATTTTAAAAATATTTTTTTTGGGTGTTCGTAGCCATACACGGTGAATAGTGCGAAGGTGGTATTACTTAAACCCAGGAAGCAATCGAAGCCGTCCAACGGCACCACCGCCGTGGCATGCGAGATGTGCGGTCGAGCCATCGCTGATCCCAATCGCTATTGCTCCATCGCTTGCAAGGTAATATTATAGAAACCCCAGGGATATTAGAGTCATTTCCTCCTGCGTATATATGATGTATTTTTCGTGGGTATAGGTTTCAGAAGGGCCCACCAGCTCAACTCCATCAACGTCGTCCATCTCGTCTCTTGGGAATGATCACGAGGCGGGTGACTGTCTCTCGTTGCAGCGCCGACCGTCGGATTCGATCGATGTGGCACTAAGAAGCAAGATGAACGGTCGGAAAGGCGTCCCCAGGAGAGCACCATTCTTCTGAAGTTAAAAGGAAAAAAAACTATGAAAAATCTATATTCATTTTTTTGCAGATATTTCATGTAAATATCTAAAAAATAATAATATTTATTTAGTAGAATTCTTGGCTTGCGAGTTTTTTAAAAATGATTTTTTTTTTTTTTATTTTGGGGATTTTGTTTGCTGGTGAGAGATTGTTTGAATCTGGGCCGTTGATTCGAGGAGGGGGCCTGGTGATGTGGTGGCCGACAAAAAGCCGTGATTCTTTGGGTCCCGTTTCCCGACGATGAGGGCTATCATTTCCATAATAGTGGCTAGACTAAACGTGTTTGGTTTTATATTTAAAAAATATCCCACTTCATCACATATATTTTTACTAATATCCGGTCTTTTGATCACTCTAATATAATTTAATATTTTTTTATTTATCTATTTTTCCGATTGAAAAATATCTAAGGTCTTTTTGATCTATGTATAACTTTTAGGTTTTTTTAGTCCCTGTATATATGCTTTTAGAGAGGGATTAAAAAGACTCAATTATAATGAAAATGCTAAAAGGACCGGTTCGGTATAATAGAGAGGCTAAATTGGATATTAGATGTTTTATTTAATAAATAAAACATGATATATATATATATATATATATGAGCAGTGTTAGGATCAGTCCGGCTGCACCGCCTGATCCTATCACTACTCTAATATAGTAAATATATATTATATTTTTTATAATATATTTAGATATATATTGATTTATCAATATATTTTAAATAATATATAGATATGCATATATACTTTTTAAATTAACTTATCTTCAAAATACAAGTATATATATGTACATATAAATTTAAAATATATATATAATATATATAGATAAATCAATATATATCTAATACATTATAAAAAATATCTAATATATCTTTTATATATACAATAGGTAATAAAATTGTTACAATCAGGCGGCCGGACATCCGGCAAGCCTGATCTCTGGCCGCTGGCCTGATTGTAACATTTATATATATATGGCTGATATGATAAGGCCAGTAAGATCACTCTGCAGATCCGGTTGATTCCCATTTTGACCTTTGGAGCATGTTTGAGGATTTCCAACTGTACGGATGGGAAGATCATCAAAAAAATAAACTACTATGTCCATTTTCATACAATTTGGTGACCGTTTCGTTCTTCCACTTAACGTTCTTATTTTATAGAAATCTTAACGGTTCATAATTTCAACTATTAAGTGGAAGGACCAAACGGTCACCAAATTGTATGAAAATGGACATACTAGTTTATTTTTCTATGATCTTCTCATCCGTACGGTTGGAAATCCTTCAAACATGCTCCAAGAGCCGAAATGGGAGTCGGTCGGATCTGCATAGTGATCTGGTCGACCTTATCATATATATATATATATATATATATATATATATATATATATATATATATATATATATACGGGCATAATATAGTGTGGTCGACCGCGAATGCGGTTGGCCGGCTATGTGAGATGGCATATCGGGCCTAGTCTCGGGCCGCTCGGAGGCCGGCCCGATAGTGTACTCACATAGCGGGCCGACCGCATTTGCGGTCGACCGCAATAGTGTACTCACATAGCGGGCCGACCGCATTTGCGATTGACCGCACTATATCATGCCCGATATATATATATATATATATATATATATATATATATATATATATATATAATACACTATTATACAATATCTGACTGTCGTATGAATACCATAGCCGCTACTATAATTTTTTTCACGCTACGCCTCGCCATTCTTTTTTTTGTCTTGTATATTTTTGAGTTTTGAATGCAAAATTAT
Source organism: Dioscorea zingiberensis (assembly GCA_026586065.1). Lineage (NCBI taxonomy): Eukaryota > Viridiplantae > Streptophyta > Magnoliopsida > Dioscoreales > Dioscoreaceae > Dioscorea > Dioscorea zingiberensis. The sequence goes on along the minus strand of CM048818.1, from coordinate 84,313,037 downwards.
AAACCAACTACTAAAATTTTTGAAAACACTTATAAATTGAAATTTCTAAAACACATACTTTATTCCCAACGATCAAACTAATATATATTCATACCGCCCCGCACTCTTCACAAAAAATCCTAGGGATGGGCATGGATGATTTGACTAAAAACCAAGAACCAAACCATAAATATTAATCGGATTTTGAGATAAAAATAATTCGATCCAACGTCATCCAAATCCAACTAATTCGATTCGGATCATGGATCATTGATCATGATTCGGACTTGAATTTTCGGATTGTACAATTCGACCTTCGACTTTCCGTAATTCAAATCAATATACCACCATCAAGACATACGAATAAGCGAATAAAATTAAATTCTCTAAAATAAAAATAGATACGACTCGCAGTAGCTATAATGAATTTAATGACATCCCTTCATCAAATTACAAAATACATAGTCATTTAACATAAATCGCACTATAACCACTGTGTTTGCATGATAAGAGATTGTATATTGCAAAGTGAGAGAAAACCCCTTAAGTGGCGCCAGTGGGACAAAATGGCGGGATAAAATGGCGCCAGTGGGAAAACTTTCCTGCTCTTGAGAGTTTCCTCCTTCCTAAACTCTACACCAATTACACTATGACATTTGTTAATTAATAAAATATAATATAATTAATATTATTTTGGATCGGATCATATTTTATGAAGCAATGAACGATCCATTAAAATTCAGATAAGTTCGGTTTGGATCTTGGATTTTGACTTTTTTAGTCAACTCGAATTTTTTTTTTTATTCGGATTGGATCAGTTCAAAAATCCTCACACCGACCACTCTCCAACAATAAAAACCGCCCTATTCAGGGTGGATCTGAACCATGAATCGGCTCGGGTTTTGTCATCCCTAGGTGAGCCTTTGTAGAAAAATATGAAAATGTAAAAAAAAAAATTAATATTGAGTAAATTTTAAATATAATTTTTGATGATAATTAATTATATGATGATTTATTAAAATTAAGATATTATTGATTAAATTAATATATATCAGCAAAACAATTACATTACTTAAGATTTATTTTTTAAAATCCTAAGCAATGTGGAAGGAAGGGGCATTTGCTAGTAATAGTCTATTATTTCGATGGTGAGTGTTTGTAGAAAAAAATATATGAAAATGAAAAAAAAACCTTTAATATTGAGTAAATTTTAAATGTAATTTTTGACTGTAATTAGTTATATGATTACTCAATTAGGCAAGGAGTTATTTGTGAGATGAAAAATCATACTGTGTATATGGCTGTTTGGATCTCATGTATTTGGATCATAATTCATGCACTCTTATTTCTAAACAAAGTTTTTTCTGTTTTTGGTATTCTTTACTTATTAGTTACTAGAAAGGTTCAAAATTATTTGTTTACCATATAAATTTTTTGAGAATAGCTTACTTCCCCCTTGGATTTACTTGTATATATTTCCTTGAAATAATTCTAAGTAAATTGGAGGCCATGAGAAAAATAAATATTTTCAAAGGGTGCTAAACTTTTAAATGGAATTTGCATAAAAAAAAATTAGATTGCCAAAATTTTGTTTTTTTTTTATAATATATGTAGATAAAGGAAGGTGTTTTTTTTTATACAAGAATTCCATCTCAAAGAGAAGGGGTGCAATAGAAATAGAAAGTCGGTTAAAGAACAGTGTTCAGAGCGCGCCAAAAGGAGGGAAGCGTCTCTTGGTGTCGTTGCCTTGCTGGAATCTCTTCGGGGAAAACCCTAATCCCTCTCGTTCCCTTCTCTTTATATACCCTTCGATTTCTATAAGAACTTTGGATCGCCGAACCTCGACAACCGTTAACAATCCGGTCTTGCTGAACTGACACCTTGATTAGGTAATTCGATTCGTTTTGGTATCTCTGATTGTTAGCTTAGCTGTTTTTGGGGGGTTTTGGTTGGTTTTGATCGTATTTTTTTCAGGCTGCGAAAGGAGATGTATTTGATTATTGATTTTCCACTCGGTCTTTGCTTGGCCTTGTTGTTTGATTGTGCCCTGAATTTTCAGTAGGTTTTATATCTATTTCTTAATGCTTTTCTTGTATTTTGTATGATGATAAGTACTAAACTTTGAGTTCTGGTTTAATTTTTGATTTTGGAAATTATGTGCTTGATGTTTGTTCACTAAGAGCAACTAAGTTTTAATTCATGCAAGTATTGGAATTCAAAATTTAGTGTGTTTTTTTTTGGTTGAAAAAGGATTATGATTTATGGTTTTCTAGCTTGAGTAATTTTCTTGGAATACCTTTTATCCTCATTTTGAGAATCACGCTAGTTCCATGTTAGAAAATTTCACTATTGTTTTTTTTTTTTGGATAAAAGTGGATGAAAATTTTCACTATTGTTATCTGTGGGTTCTCTTTCTCTAAGATATCTATTTTACAGTATGTTTCACATTTGATTAAGTTAGTTTGATTCTATTCTTTGCCTGACATGTAAGAAGTCATATAGGTAATTCAATTGTGATTAATATACTTGTAAGTTCTTTTGTCATGATTAGTATTCTTAAGACTATAGCTGAATTTGGTTCCTTTGCTCTTCCCAGTATATGTTCTTTGAAGCTGTAGGTGTGAAATTACTGATCTTATTGCTTCCGATCATTCTTTCTTGCATCAGTTTAGTGTACTAGTAATTTAGTGAGATCTTTACAGAATTAGCTGTAGTTCTGGTGTAGCTGAAGGCAGTGAACCTAAGTAAGAAATTCACCTTATAAACTTTTATGATCTTTTACTAATTAATGCATTACATTAAGTATGGCCAATATTTTGATGTCTTGGTGACTATTTTTCAGGTTATTCTTCAACATGTGCAACCTTCATCACCAAATTCTTCTATTCCTTTTCATATGTTTGTATCCCATGAGCCTTGGCTTTTCATGGCCATTTTCTTCTTCTGCTTCTTCTACACCTCCTCCGAACTTTGGTGCTCGGTCGAATGCATTGAACACTGAGTTCTCGATGGATGACATCAATAATGACCCGAGGGCAATGAAGCTGCTTGAGAATGCCAAAGAAAGATTGTTGTCCTCCAATACTTGTTGGCAGAGTGCATATCAGAGTTTGTTTGCTGGTTGCTCAGAGATCATTGTTGACAAGGAGAAGCAATCAAGACTGGCTTGGCTCCTTAGTGATTGCTTCCAGAAAGACTCAGGGAGGCCAACATTGCCTTCCTGTGACCCTGGGACTCAAATGGTGAAGTGTCTCAAGAAACTAAACGATGCTGAGCATAAGGTTTATCTCGAGTTCTTCCTTGAGACGAACTCCATTTGTCACCAATTACAGTTAAGTATCACTCATAAACATATTAATGCCTAACTTTTTTTTTATCTCAAATAAGTTGTGTATTTCTCTAAATGAGTTTGCAATAATTTACATGAATTTGTTTGTGCAGAGCTAGTACATTTAAGCATGATACAGAGAGGTTGGTCAATGGGCTGGCCAAATCAGCTAGATTTGCAGAAATTCAATTGGGTGCAATTATGGATAAGTCGGAGAAATTGCTTCAAGGTTCCACTGAGATACATGACTCATTAACTTCCATAGACATCCGAACAGAGCGAATGGCTCAAACATCAAGGGAGATTGATTCTAAGATTCATGATGTTTTGAAGCACTCGGAAGCTATTTTTGAGCAGTCAAGAGGAATATCAGCTTCTCAGGTCGAGTTACAGCAAAGGCAGACTGAGTTAAAAGAGAATCTGGAATCAGGCATGACTTTTGTGCGAGAATCATATGAGAGCTTGGGTGTTGGAATTGAGAAAGTAAGGATACAAACAATTGAGATAGAGAAGGAGATAATGGAAGTTGGAGACTCAATGTCTTCAAAGATGAGAGATCTTCAAAGCACTGCTAATGATATTGGGAATGTGGCGGGTGTGTCCTTGGATAGACAAAGGCAGCTTCTCGATGGACAAGTTGCAGCCCTGAAAGGCCTTGATTTCCTTACACAATTTCAATCTCAGGCTCTTCAAGAAAGCAGGTATGACATTTAGAAATCCTACATGATCCTACTGGAGAAGGCAACATATACTGAATTTGTGCTGATTTCTTGAACTTGTATGGTAGGGATGCTTTGCAAAAGTTAGCTGAGTTTGGGGAGAAGCAGCAAGCAGAACTTCTTCAGAAACAAGAACAAATTCAGCATGCTCATGATCGTCTGATCCAAAATTCACAATCAATATTGGCTGCCCAGGTCAGTACATGTTCCTAACATTTTTTTTTTTTTTGGCAAAGATGACAAGCACCCCCACAAGGAAAGTCAGGGACGGACACACATGTAGAGTCCACCTCAACACACCTGAGCCCTCACTTGCATGAGCGGGGGTTCGAACTTGGTTGGTCCAAGAGAACATACCCTACCCAGGATCAGGGTACCAATAGGCCAAGAGGCCGTTGGTATATTCCTTCCGATCTTGTCTTGGTTTCTTTATCATGACAATGCTAACATTTTCAAATTGGATTGGATTACTTTCTGATGTGCAGGAGGAGTTTGAAACCAAACAAGCTAACGTTTTTGCTGCTCTCGAGAAGCTCTTCACATTGCATAACACCCTTTTGGCTGAATCTCGCTTCATCAAATCATTCTTCTTTTATTCTTGTGTGATATTTCTTCTCTACATGCTCACTAGCACAAAGCAGACATTCAGCATTAGAGCACGCCTTTATATTGGTACGCAATTTTCTTAATCACCAACCTATCAAATTAGTGTCCAAGCATATGACCAACATAACTATTCCCTTCTGCAGGACTCTGCATAACGTTCATGCTAGAACTTGCAATAATTAGACTTGGTGACGGTGATTTACTCCAACAAACTTGGATAACATCACAAGTGTTTGTTGCTAGATCTTCATTTCTCGCAGTTGCTTCCATCCAGCTCATATATGCAATTTTCACTTACAGGTATTTATTTACATGGTTTGTTCCTTAAATATAATTCTAGAAGCATGACAACAAATTTCCTTCTGACTTCTGCAGAGACTATGAAATATTGAACCATCAACTGCTACAAAAATTAATTGACAAGGTTAACATCATGGAGAGAAACTCAGGTTGGAACTATTCCCTCTTTATATCATTTGCATTGTGCTTAAACATACATCATATATCAATTGCTCTTTCTATGCAGGCAAAAAGTTATTGTCTTTGAGCATTGAAAGTGATAGCTACAGTAGCAATTTGAGCCAGTATTCATGGATTGACAAGGAGTTGCTTGAAGATGCAGATAGTAAAATTGATCCTAATTATATTCTGCCAGAGGAAGTCTGCGAAAATTCCATTACCACTGATTCAATTACAAGAAAATACAATCTTCGGCCTCGAAGGCGGGATGCAAAATTCTACCCTTGACATTTTTTAATCTTCTGATATACGTAACATTCTAGTTTTCCTGCTAAGAGGAGAGCACATATACCGTATTGTAAACTTCTAATTTTTATTTTACATATATAAATTATAATATATGGTCACATTTGTTGACTGTGTGTTAACGAGGATGTTCAATATAGGGCTTTTTTTTAATAAAGTAGATAAATCATGATTGATTTCATTAGATATGGAAGTTAAGTACATCGATTAATACATATTACACACAACCAGGTTACATGAATATATATGAAGAAGAGCAAGTAATCCAAGGTCCCACCAACTTCTACTCTGCATTCACTCATACATTACCGGGTTTGAGCCTCCACATAGTGATAGGATAGGTGTAGTTTGGTTGGGTCAAACCGTATACTGAAGGTATTATGGAAGTGATGCTAGATGCTGGTAACATATGGACAGGAAGCAAATATGTGAGTTAATGTTTCCTCTTCTGTTTCGGACATATTGCATTGGTTATGAGTTCCTCTCCATTTTTGCCTATCTAAGTTGAGAATTCTATTTTCTCTGGCTAGCCAAGCAAAAAGTTTGATCTTAGTGGACATGAGTTCTTTCAGAAGTTCTTCTGTAGGTCACTCTAGATCTCATCGTCCACTCTGAAAAAAATAGAGGGTTTAATGGAGAACCCTGGTATTGGCTCCAACTTCCATGTTCGCTCATCGGGAGCATGGATGTGATTAGAATGACCCAAATTACGTAGGTGTTGGAGTAAAAGCTGGAATTCTTTCGAGTCTCCTTCTGATAAAGGGTTTGGTTTGAGTAATGTTTTTCCTCTTCGTACTAATTCCTAAGTTTTATGGAATGAGTTTTTGGAATGAGAGGGATCTTTTGAGTATTATTTAGTGACAAACAACGTGGTAGTTTGTTCCAAGGAAATACCCTTCTAACCAATTGTCCATCCAAAAGGAGTGGGCCTTTGCTTGTTATTTATTTATTTCTTAATTTTTTTGGGAAGTTTGCATACATACCATTACAAAGTGCTGTGGAAAAAGATCATTTCATTCTCAATTCTTTTTCTTTAATCTTAACTTAAAAATAGTAAGTGTAAAACAGGTTTTTTTTTTTTTTTTCTCTCTAGAAAAACTTCATTGACGGATGATCAGAAATACCAGGAATATACATGTATTTGTGTTATATTGGTAAATTGACAATTAGGAATTGACTTGGGGATATATTTGTAAATTTCTATTTGTGCGTATAAACCCCGCTAATCTTCATAATTAGATTCATAGTTCGTCAACAGCGTTATAATAACATACATACTAATGGTTTTCCGTTGAGAGAGATAGAGATGGTGCACTGTGCGTACGAGTCGGTGGAGCTGGTGAAGGCCTGCCCGGCCCGCATCGAGGCCGTGGTCTCATATGGCCCCAAGCTCCTCCTCGGTTGCTCCGATGGCTCCCTGCGGATCTACTCCCCCTCCTCCATCTTCGACGAGTCCCCTTCTGCCGCCGGCGCTTCAGATTCCGAGATCCGGCGGGAGACCTATGCCGCCGAGAGGACGATGTCGGGGTTCTGGAAGCGAGCTCCATTGGCCATGGAGGTGTGCCGATCTCGCGATCTCTTGCTCTCCCTCTCCGAGTGGGTGGCCCTCCATCGACTCCCCAATCTTGAGACTGTTGTGGCTGTTGGGAAGACCAAGGGGGCTAATGTTTATAGCTGGGATGATCGGAGGGGGTTTCTTTGTGTTGGGAGGCAGAAACGGGTCGGCATCTATCGCTTGGATGGTAATTTTCTTGAAAGCTACAAATTTTGTATTGCTTCAGACGAGTTTTGGTACTGAGAAATGTGGATTTTTTTGCATTTGAATTAGATTGCTAGTTGCGTATTTCCGTATTGGTATTCAAAGAATGAATTTGAAGTATTATTGCCTGTGTTGATAGGTCTAATAAGAGCAATTTTATGCTGTAAATATGGTGTTTTGCTAGAGCGATGCCTCTTTGTTGGCGAATTCTATTGAGATTAGTTTAATAGATGCGCAATATTATTCTCTGACTTGCAGTAAGTAGATGAACATTTGTTCTTTGGATATATTTTAGGACCACAAGAGGATTCTGCAGAATTCTCATTAAATTTAGGTCAATAGATGCATAATGGTTGACAGTTTGGTTATTCTATGATGTGGAGAATTGATATGTAGACTAGCCATTGGATCTTTCGAAGGGTCAATTCTTTTGTTCTTTACCAGATAATTCTTTTAAGGTTATTTTTGCCTGCACTCTGTGTTGCCTGTTTTAGAATTGATGTTTCTACAAAACCATGTGTTGTATTTAAGGCATGATTTCTAGCACATGACATCATTTCTCTCATGCATATTCTGGGCTGTTATCTTCTTAACATATGATGTCATGACAAATATTTGGTTCTGTTAATATACTTGCCTGTTTCATTATCAATCTTATTCATAATCCAGACACTAGTTTCCATTATTTAGTGCAGTACCATGCTTGCTTCATAACTTGCAGGCCTGATTTTCTTTTGAACAAAAAAAAAAAACAAGTTTAATTTTGTTGTCAGCCAGGTGGTCGAGAATTTGTGGAGGTGAAGGAGTTTAGTGTGCCTGATGTAGTGAAGTCTATGTCTTGGTGTGGAGAAAACATATGTCTAGGGATTAAAAGGGAATATATGATAATGAACAGTACAACAGGTGTGTTATCTGAAGTGTTTCCCTCAGGAAGGATTGCTCCTCCATTGGTTGTTCCTCTTCCTTCTGGGAACCTTCTTCTGGGAAAGGTATTTTTTATTTATTATGATACTCGAGCAGTTTATTTTGTTTCCTTTCTTGACTACAAATGAAATTTCTTTACCTACTTGAGTTTTTGAATCAGTGTTTACCTTCAAGTTGCTGACAGTTCATATTATTGATTGATTTTTATTATGACTGTCTTTTCTGGTAAAGAAGTACCACTATATTATGATTGCTGATGATTCACCTCTTAAAAAAGATATTATTAGTCTGCTTTCTTTATATTCTCATATTCCCAATGTTATCCAATGATGCATATGCAAATCCAGCTGTGTCACAGATGCGTAATAAAAGAGTCAAACTTTGCTATATATTATAAATTCAAAGCCAAACACTTGTTTCCTCTAATCTTCTCCCATCTCACTAGGATAACATTGGAGTTTTTGTTGATCAAAATGGAAAGCTTCTACAAGATGGTAGGATATGTTGGTCAGAGGCTCCTGCATCAGTTGTTATTGACAAGCCATATGCTTTGGCTCGTTTACCAAGACACATTGAGGTAATTCCTAATTTACTCAAAGAAATACTTTCTATTCAAAGGTCACTTAAAAAATGTTTGTGATATGAATTTAATTTTCTACAAGTTTTGCAGATACGATCTCTTCGAGCTCCTTATCCATTAGTTCAGACAGTTGCTCTTCGGGATGTTCATCTCCTCCTTCACAGCAGTAATTGTGTGATTGCTGCACGGGGCAATTCTGTTCATGGTTTTTTGCCAGTCTCTCTTGGTGCACAGGTATAACTCTCATCTGTTGTGCTGGGCAATTATATTTATGGCCGTTAGTCCCTTGGTTTCTGTACTTGCCGGACCCGAGTATTTGGAACATGTGTATATTGGTGATATTTCATGCTTTTCTTTGTTGTCCATGGGGCGGAGCTCTTTCTCTTGCGTATATTCTATATTATTTCATTATTTGTTGTAAATGTGCACTTAACTGTTAGTAATAAGAATATGTGCCATTATTCTGAAATGAATAAAAAAGATTACCACATGAAAACCCTCTTCTTAACTTCCTTTAGTTAAAAAAAAAAGGTTATTCCATTTTCAGGATTTCAGTTTCTTTTCATTTTCTTTATTTTTTATTGACAAGTTCCTGGAAGTATTTTGTAATTATATCAATGTCCATGTATATGGAAATTCACTTGGTTGATGATGGGAAAAATCATATTACTGATAATCAGCCACAAGTAATTTTGTCAAACAGTGTCAATGCTGAACCACTTTGGTGAAGTTCCTTTAGGCTAATTGGTTATAGTCATGTTGGTTTTATTAAATGTTTCTCTTTTTGCTTCTTTTGAACCACTTTGGTGAAGTAGCCTTACTGGTATCTAAATGGTCAATTTTTGAGCTGAATGTTATTCATGCGTGTGAAGTGAAAACAGCTACAAGTAGACATATTTCATTCCAGAACCTTGTCTGAGACCGAAAAGCCAGACATTTATCCTTCCTATTTCCCATTTATTGTAACCTCACTTGCGTATCATGATTATATCTTTATTCCATAGTAGTTAATACCTCATTTGACATCAAGAATACTGTGCATCTTGTGTAAAAGATGACAGTTTTGTTGGTTGTATTATTTGAAGTTACCATTCCACTATCTTGTTTTCATTTTCTTGTGTGGCTTTTAGATTGTTCAATTGACTGCATCTGGAGATTTTGAGGAGGCTTTGGCCTTATGTAAGTTGCTCCCACCAGAGGATTCAACCCTTCGGGCTGCCAAGGAAGGCTCTATTCACATAAGGTATCCTGATATTTTCTGAAACTTAAGCTTTTTTGCGCCTGTTAGAGCTGGTACAAGAGAACAGGAAAGACGACTAAAGACGACTCAAATTTGAATTAATGATGGTAAGGTCGGTAGAAGAATTTGGGTTTGTTAGTGGGTTTAAGATGCAGAATGCTATAGTGAAAAAGCAGATGAAGTTAAGTCATGTATTTGTACACCATTAGTGCAGACATGATCTTATCATGAATTGTAGCACAAATATATTTTCTCTGTTGGTCAGGCCTGCATATGTGAACCTGCTTCAATTCTTTAAGGAGTGCTCATTAATGCCTGTAAGAAACTATGCATGATTTATTAGTGACCGGGGGCTTATAGGTGTTACTCCTTTTAATTGCATTATCAAGATTGGGAATCGATTGACATTTCCTTGGCTGGAGCAGGTTGAGGAAGGATTTGATTTTGAATCTTTTTGAAAATTATGGTTCTGGCCTATACAAACAATTAGTTGTAATTAGAGTAATAATAGATCTGGTGACCACTATGAGTTAAGTGAAAAGCAGATCATATTCCTAATCTCGTTTATGCTAATTATCTCTGTTTCTCATTAAAATCTATAACAATATTTTCCAGATATGGGCATCAGTTGTTTGAAAATGGGAGCTATGAGGAGTCAATGGAGCAATTTTTAGCTGCCCAAGTGGATTTGACCTATGTATTATCCTTATATCCATCTATACTTCTTCCGAAAGCAGTGAACCTTGCTGAGCCTGAGATGGACCTACCAGATGGTTCACAACTTTTGAGAGTTTCTTCTGATGCCTCAGATGAACAGCTACAGGAGCCTGATGACAAATCAATGCTTGAGGTCAAGAAAATGAATCATAATGCTCTTATGGCCCTTGTAAAGTATCTTCAAAAGAAAAGATATGGCATTATTGAAAGGGCTGCTGCAGAGGTAACAGAAGAAGTTGTCTCAGATGCTGTGCAGGATAGTATCATGTCATCTGACCCATATAAGTCAAAGAGTACAAGCAAGGTAGAGAACTGGTATTCTCTGATTTGCTTCAATATCTCGCATGTTTTCTGGAAAATTTTTAGTAAACACTAACACAACCTCTTCTACAAGAAGCCAATTGAATAGACATATATATTGTTTAACTGTATTTTTATCTGAGATGCAATCATGCAAATTGGAGACGTTGTGGTTAAAGTATTGACATTATCTATATTTATCTGATACCTAATTTAGTTTCAATTCCCTATACAGAAACGTGGTCATACTCATGTCTGTTCAATTGCACGGGAGACGGCAACTATATTGGATACTGCACTACTACAAGCTCTCTTTCTTACTGGACAATCTTCAGTGGCAGTAGAGTTACTGAAAGGTCCCAACTATTGTGACCTAAAAATAAGTGAAGAGTTTCTAAAAGAAAGAAATCAGATCACTTTATTGTTGGAGCTTTATAAGTGCAATGAAATGCACCGTGAAGCTCTCAAGCTCCTTAATCAACTAGTTGACGAATCAAAGTCTGAGCATACAAATTCTGAACTCACTCAGAAGTTCCGGCCAGAAATGATTATTGATTATCTTAAGGTATGATCATCAATCTTTGAAAATTATTTTAGCAAAACCAAACAATTGAAGAAGTGCTTCACTTAATCAATAAAAAAATAACTCATCCTATCCAATAGCCTGGTATATAACTTTACTTTGGTTCTTTGTGGTTGTATCTCACTATTTCAAACTCCTGATGACTTGGAGGTCCACTGGAGAAAGATAATGATGAAATACATATTGTTGCATTTAGGTGCTGATTGGTTAATTAATTTGTTCTCTAGCTATGCATGTTTATAATATACTTAGAAATACTGGACCTGAGATCAAGATAATCAATTGTTTACCATGGGGTCCCTAATAGTTAGCCTAAGCATATTTCATCGAGCATGTTAACATTCTTGGTAAGATACCTGCTTCTCTTATTGCTTACAATCCATCCATCAGATGACTTAATTGCCCTTGGGTTTGAAAATTGTGCTATGATCTCTGTTATCATCTCAATTAGATTTGTCTTGGCAACTAAAGATGCATTTTAGGTTAATTCTAGCTAACATAATTCTTCTAATTTATTCTGGTTTCTATGTTCTTAAATATGTTTTTCCTGAATTTATTCAACAGCATGATTGTCACACCTTACCCATTCTGTCATTTTGGGGATCTCAGTAATATTTTAGAACTAAGACTTTTTGGAGGCAGTACAATTCTAACCTATGGTTTGTTGTTTGTTGCTTGTTGCATGATCTATTGGCCTTTTGCAGCCACTTTGTAGGACAGACCCTATGCTTGTTTTGGAGTTCTCTACAAATGTTCTTGAAAGCTGTCCAACAGAAACTATTGATCTCTATCTGTCTGGCAATGTTCCAGCAGACTTGGTAAATTCATACTTGAAAAAGCATGCACCAAAGTTGCAGTCTACGTATTTAGAGCTTATGCTTTCAATGAGTGTAAATGAGATCAACATGCATCTGCAAAATGAACTGGTAGGAGATTCTTTTCTCATTATGTTTTAGTTGTGGTATGGTGCTTTACTAAATGTGGATGTATGCATTAAGCGATTTTTTCTGGCAGGTCCAAATATACCTTTCAGAAGTACTTGACTGGTACAAGGACCTTTCTCAACAACAGCAATGGGATGAGAAATCTTATTCTGCAACACGTAAGAAGTTACTGAGTGCCTTGGATGGTATCTCAGGTTACAATGCAGAATCTCTTTTGAAGCGTCTTCCAACTGATGCTCTGTATGAGGAGCGTGCAGTATTGCTTGGAAAAATGAATCAACACCAACTTGCCTTATCCCTATATGTACACAAGGTATTTCATGACACCTGAATTTTGGTCCATTTTTTCCTTTGTAATTTATGCTGGATAATAGGAAAATCCATGTGATGGGAAACTTTAGATAACTTCAATGTCACTTTGCTAGTCTTCATTCTTTTACTTGGATTATGTTTGTATAAAAAGTTGAGGTTGTAAAATTAGCTTTTGGGTTCTCATGTATGTAGTGTAAAATTGACTTGTTGGTAATGTTAACCTTATTAACTCCTGTTGTATTATGCAGCTTCAATTACCTGAGCTGGCACTTGCATACTGTGATCGGGTTTATGAGGCAGCACTTCACCAAGCTTCTAGATCATTATCAAATATATACCTCACCCTTCTGCAAATTTATCTGAATCCTCAGAAGATAACTAAAGAGTTTGAGCAAAGAACTATAAATCCCGTACTCTCCCAGAATGCTGCCAATCAGAAGGTTGGTTCTGCTAAACCTAGAGGGGGGCGTATGTCTCGAAAGGTTGCAGAGATTGAGGGGGCGGATGATATACGCATTAGTCCAAGCAGTACTGATAGTGGTCGAAGTGATGGAGATGGGGATGAGATCAATGGGGAGGGTGGTCCTATAATGTCAAATGAAGCACTTGATTTGTTGAGCCAAAGATGGGATAGGATCAATGGTGCTCAGGCCCTACGGCTGTTACCGAGAGAGACAAAGCTTCAGGTAATATTGATTAAGCAAGCTTTCAAGACTCCTGAACCATCCAATGGATTGCTGAAAAAGTGATTGCTTGATTTGTTCCTTGCTTCTAAGAAAATATTTTTCAGCAGAATTCTAAGAAGGTCATACCAATACCTTCTTAAGCTCATTGAATTTTTCCATTTTCTTTTGAACATAGAACTTAGGCATTTCATGTCCAACATTGAGTCTAACAGCTTCCATTTGGATTTAAAGTTGGCTGGACATGGATGTCAATTACTTTTTGTCTTTCATAAACCATTTTGTAGCATATTAACTTTTAAACATTTTGACCAAATCCTTTTTACAGATAAGAGGTTTTTTTCCTGCTTGTATGCTTAACATTTTTTTCACTTAAAAATTTTATTTTTGGAAGGTAGCTTTTTTCATGGCTTAAATTGCGTATGATGAAGTGGCCCTAAACTACTCATTAAATTCCTGATTGTGTATATGATGATATTATTGTTGAAGAAGTTGATTAATCCCTTGTACATACACAGATCTTCTGTGAGCTATATGTTTCATGACTGTATCAGAAGAGCAATATGTTTCATGACTGTATGCAGGCATTCTTTAATGTTTTTACTCATTATAATTGTTCTTTATGTTTCAGAATTTGCTCCCGTTTCTTGAACCCTTATTGAAAAAATCAAGTGAAGGTTACCGCAATTATTCAGTTATCAAGAACCTGAGGTTTGCTGAGAATTTGCAGGTTTGTATCTATGCATTTTGCTGGTTTATACTGTAATGAACCCACGCTAATTTGGTCAAATTCTACATTTTTAGAGGTTGTTATAGAATTTATGAGAAAGATATCTTGGGAGGTGAAAATAATTGTGTTTAAAGTCCATTTCTAAGGGCAATGAACAATTTACAGTTGTGTTGTGGTTTATGGTTACAATATGGAAATTATAGGGAGTCAATAAGTCACTTTTCATTGAGCAAAAGAAGTTGCTTAGATTGAACTTAGAATATTAATACAGGGAACAGTTTAGGAGATCATGGTTGTCAAAGAAACTCTTAGGTTATCGGTGATATTAAGATTATCAAGAATCCATTGACTACAAGCTGATTCTCTCCTTTTTCTTTAAATTCCTTTTAATATTGTAAATCCTGTTGTTATATGACATCATACTGGAATTGTCATATGAGAAAATATCATAATTTGAGCGGTTTGGAGCTCCATGATTGCTGTAGCAAATACAAGATAATAAGATGAGAGACATCATGGCGCTACAAGAAAAGACCTAATTATTTACGTACACATTCTTGTTGCGAAAATGATCTAAATCAGAGCATGATATAAAGGATTCTTTTATTGCTTGGGAAGTTGGAGATGACCAAGAAAATAACACTTCTCCTGTTGCCTCAAAACTCAGCGGTGCTTTCTTTGATGATGCTTATGTACTACAAAGTGTGGAATTGAGCCTGCCTGCAACTAATTTTGTTTTATCAGTGGTTTTGAAGGTTTTCTTCACCCTATTTCAATGTGTCATTTTTATTCTTCACTATGTAAGGTCAAAGTATGAGCTTAATGATCAATATTCTGCCATTTGCACTTATTCATGTCTTGAACAGTTTGTCTGCACCAGTTATTTCCTTAATAAAATTGTTTAATATGTATATAACCACAATTGGAATTTCTTATGAAACAGGTAAGAGAGGATCTCCATAAGCATAGACGAACAGTGGTGAAGATTGATGGTGATAGCACATGCTCTCTTTGCCACAAACGGATTGGAAGCAGTGTTTTTGCTGTCTATCCCAATGGCAAGACTCTTGTGCACTTTGTCTGCTTTCGGGACTCCCAGAATATCAAGGCTGTTAGGGGCACACAATTAAAGAAGCAATTTTAGACTCATCATAATTCAAAGTAAGATATTCCTGTTGCTTCCTAATTTTTAGTCATGTTATTAATAAGAAACCAGTGCATCATGATAATAGGGTTTTTACTTGTTATTGCTGTGAAGTTTGAAATATCGGCCACACACGTTCCAAAGTTCTCCCTTCAGTCTCCTTTACTTTCCAGATTTTGTTGTCTTTGGATTGCTTTCTCAATCACTCAAGAATTACCCCTATCCCTCCTAAGTTGTTGCTAATTACCCTCTTAATGTGATACAATTTATTTATGCAAACTGAGAAGATAACAAATGAAGGTTCCTAATTTTTAGCTGCATTACAAAGTTGCATTTCATTCCATACGTAATGCTGTTTGTTGCAAAAGGGATAGTACTGCTTTGTAATTTAGAAACCTTTTAGAATCCTGAAGCGGAAAATTGGAAAGTAAAACAATGGATCTTTGATATGTCCAACTCCTTTGGTTAACTGAATACTTGGCTGCTAGTTTTGAAGTGTAGCATTGCAAAACTTTCTGGCTAAGTATGAGTATAAACATTTTGTATTGTGGCATGCATCTTAACATTGTGAAGACTTTCTGGGCTTTGCAGTGAATGAAATAAGAGGAAAAGAAAGCGGGAAAACCATTTTCTTGTGGTTCTGTAGAAGGATAGGATCCTTCTTCTTCTTGTCTTTTTTTGGCAAGTATTGCCCTTGTTTAGACTTGTAAATGTTCTCTACAAGGAGAAATGGCAAAAACTGCCATGTATTCTAACTATTGTAAGTGGATATTACTTCAAGTACTGTTCTCTAAAGCCTTTTTACTGTCATTAGCAGGTGTTTGGCAATTATGCGGTCGCTCCAATCTGTATCTTCTCCAGTGAGCTTGGTTGTGCATCTCGTATACATTTTCATACTATTTCATCAGCAGATCGTCATGGGTGGGAATGAGATAATTGCACGACTTGGTTTTTATCTGTTGGGAATGAGTGTAGTCCCCACCACTGCATATATAATTAATGGCATTATCTGTTGGATAAATGAGCATCAGGTTTGGTTTTACTAGGAAGATATCCATTTTGTAGCATTCCCTCTGCAGTGTGCCTTCACGGATAGCATCTGGTGAAGGTTGATATTTATCGGTCAAATGACTTTCCTACAGGCTAGCAGCATTTCGATTGTGTTTTTGTTAATTCGAGCTTGTTGTTTCCAAGGAGCTGCAGGAACATGAATTTCCTCTTGTTTGTAATTTATTATTATTTTTTGTTGTAATTTATTACCTCCAGTTTATATTTGTTATACAAGCGGTGTGCCATCAGTGATTGTTTTGATAATTGTGAGAATACTCTGCAGTTCATCTTCATGATTACCAAACCAGGTGTTGCCATGCCAACATTTGTTTAATTAACTGGTATTATTGTTCTGTTATTATGTACAAAATTGAATCTTTCAATCCATTTGTCCAAAGAGAAGCAGTCAAGAAATATTATCATAAGTGCAAGGGTAAGATCCATCCTTGGAATGGTATGAAGATCTCTGGATGACCTAGTCTTCCACCATGACCAATTCAGGGACCAAAGTGAAAAACTCTAGGGACTAGGATGAAATTATCTTACAACTATGGGACCTCAATAGGAAAAGGGTAGAACCGTTCTTGTTTGTGGCTTAACATAATTGTAGAATTACAACATATAGTTAAAAAGGCTTGTTTGTAAACTCTTTAGTTAAGAGGCTCAAGCAACTAAACTGAACAATTGACTAAATAAAGTACCACCGATCAATGATGTACAACTGCTAGTGGAATTGTTTGACATGTTTTTTTTTTAAAAAAAAAATTAAAATGAATAAACCATATTTATTTATTTATTATAGAAACATAGTTACATCATCATAATCGGGGTTACAATGTGATCCTCCGAGAGCCTTTATATATGCAATCCCTAGCATGTCAATCCTTATTGTTGCTCTCCAGGGTGACAGTGTCTTCAAAGTTGCCCCTTTCATCCTCGTTTTGCGATAATCTCTAGTGGGTGAAAACAAGACTCCTCTTGACAATAGATTCTATCGGCACCAGCTTTTGCTTCTTAGAGGCATGAGCTGCATCAAAATAATATAACATTAGAAAGTTGATCCCTCGAATTATTTCGGTAAAAATATGTTTTCCATGGAAGCATCTTTGGTCCTTTCGAGTCATTTGCTCCAAGTGATAGCCATCATCCCAAGATTCCACCCCATTTGGGTATTTTTTTTCTTGTTGTGTTACTTCCCTAAAGATTTTGTATCATTTGGGGTGGTTTGAACTCGGACAGTAGTGCTCTCATATTTTCTAAGTTTCGGCACAACTGATGAGGAGGTGTTATGTTGTTTCTACTACCTCGTTACATAGATAAGACATTGTTTGGATGCCCTTCCAGTATCTTTTTAGTTTTTACATGCATGTTAAATTATTACCAACGCTTTATATTAAATCACTAATTTTGTATTTATATGAGCAAGTGCTCTATGACCATATCCACACACACACACACGTGATTTTTTTAAAAAAAATTATATTCAATCTAATTTTTTACAAGTTATATGGAACAAATCGTAAGAAGAAATGGGATCATAACATTTTTAGGAAAAATTACCAAAAGAAAAAACCTCACCTTTTTATAATAATAAAATAACCACCTGTGGAACAAGTTTTAGTGCACTTCATCTCCCCACATTTTTTTCTTCATTTTTATTAATAACCAAATTACTTTTACAGTATATATTGTTGTAGTATGAGTCACAATAACCAAAGTTTTATAAACTCCATATTGGACTAATTTTTAAATTAAAAGTTTAAACTGATATTTCACTCTACAGTTAAACATCTTTGTTCTGGTGTAGACCCTTCCAAGAATATTTCGCTCTAATACCTCATGGATTTACAATTTACTCTATCTTGTCATAACCTAATGAATATATATAAACAATGAGATGACCTGTGAAGTAAAAACACAAACAATATACAAAGTGCCAAAGAACTGTTTCAGTATCTGAAACAAAAACTCATTTACATTCTCACAATTTATTTACAAATCATTGGTGAAATTAATTTTCTTTTATTGTCTTGATTCAAGTCAACTCAACAAAAAAACTAAAACCAGAGGAGGCACACTGTGGTTAATTAAAGGAGCCTTCAATTCACGGAGAAGTCGGCACAAGCGGAGAGGACCCCGGACCAAGCATAGGAGCAGGGATTATTTAGCCAGGCAGCACTGGCAAAACAAATCTATATTAGCCTTGTAACCTGAGATTACATATGACTCTTTAATATCTTAATAAATAAGTTGTGGTTTGTCCACTTATTCAAATTAAAAAAATTATTATATATATACACAACTGAATCGATCAGTGGCTCAAACTTCTCCAAATTAAGAGAAGTAAGAAGCTCAACAAATAATCTCAACACCAAATAAACAAGAAAAATAAACACATAACATAAGCTCTTCCTTGAATGAGCTTGAATGGAAGCCATGGCAGCTCAAGGACATGTACCACTGTGGTTGTTAGGATCATTGGTACACCCTGATGGCGTCGATGGGGTCACCGGACCTTTCGGCAGGGCCTGCAATGTTAAAACTCCATCGTTGAGTCTCAGTTGCCATTCTGATCTGTCTAATAACCTCGCCGCCGATGAAGTTTGTGAGCTCCCTACTAACAACACAAGCACCATCAATACCATCAAACCATCTCTTCCAAACTTGGCCATCTCTAGCTGCTGCTGCTGCTGCTGCTGCTGCTGTTGTTGTCCTCTTTCTCGTCTCAATGTGTTTATATATATAGATAGATAGTTCATGGATGTCTTGATGAATGAGTCATAGGTCTTATTTCACAAATGAGAACAATTCCAACAAAACTATCACGAAAAAGTATGGTCTTTGGACTAGACCTTAGTGAAAGTTCTGTGCTGTTTCTACTTAGAAAGGTTTAGGTTTATGCATGGGTTTTAAAAGTTTGAAGTCTTGTAAGTCATGCATGAGGTAAGACCAGTTTAGGGGTTTTAGTGGAAAATGGTTACTTTTCTTTCTCTGCACACAAGTGGTGGTCAAAATGGGATACATTTGTTGGTCAAATTACTTGCCCCGATTTGCACTCTATTAGTCTATTATAAGAGAAAGTCAAAGCATGATGTGTGGGGCTAATTGGGTGTGCGTAAAGTTTATTATTATTATTATTATTATTATTATTATTATTATTATTTTCCCTCCCCGTGAGGTAAGTCAGGGGTGGACAACGTAGCTTCCTGCACGTGCACCCTCACCTTATGGTGTGGGGGTTCGATCCTGAGTTCGTCCCAACCATCTACATCCTATCCAAAAGACCCAATTGATGTTTATTATAAATAGGCCAAGAGGCCATTAATGTTTATATTTTATTTTATAAATATTTTCTCTCAAATTAAGTGATTTAATTGTTGCCCATTAAAAATAAAGAGGGATGGTTGATTGTGGTTAATAATTAGAAAAAGTAAAATGATTTATAATTTTCATTATTTTGATTGCATATGTATGCATAAACATGATATTATAAAAATGTATAATGTTACCATAAAAAATCACCCATGAATTGCACCTTTTAAATGTGATGGGCGGCTGCGTTTAGCATCCACAAATGGGAATCATCAACTTCTTGTTGCCATATTAGACCATTTAATGTTCTAACCAAGTTGCAAGTGAAAGTGCTTGAGTGATCTTTCTTTGTGCTTGCATGCATGGTTTTCGCCATAGAATTTGCAAGGATTTTATAAGGGAGGGATTAATTAGCCTTTAGCTTAATTTTTGTATCAAAGCGGGTTTGGTTGTAGAGTAAGTATATTATCCGAATAGATTGTCCAAAATGGTTGTTAGAATTATTGGTGGCCACAACACGACCATCTCCAGATGAATCCAATGGCTATACCAATGATTCGGACATCTATTTCGGACAGCCTATTCGGATGATATAGCATTAACTTTTAGTAGTACAGTACTAAACACCGAAACATCGGAAAAGTAGATATATAACTTAGTCTAATATCTTTTGGAACGAAGATCTTTTAGTCTTGATATAAGCTAATCTCGTTGAATATTAAGTACTAGATTAAGATTGTTGAACATGATCTAGTCTTGACCGTTATCAAACAATTAATGATATGACTTAAACCTTTTTTAATCCTACTTTTAATCCCCTTAATTTAACATTAGTTGACATTCAACAAAATAAAGTGATATGGGAATAAATTTGTGATTTAATTGGAGAGAAATATAGGAAAATAAATATCAATGTTTATTGTTTTCCTTTATTTAATCCCTCAATCCAACTAGATAACTATTATTGAAAACAAAAGGATAAAAAAAGGAAGAAAAAACAAGAAAGAGTTAGGCCACCTCCACCATGAATTGGTTATACATTCTCACTTTTGTTAGGCCAATCTGATTGATTCTATTGTTCTAATACTGCCCATCAGCTTCATTCTACATGGAATTTAAACAATTGAGTCCTTTTCTTTCATTCTTCTCTTTGCCAAAAGGCTTGTTAATTAATTAAAGCAAAACTTTCTTAGAATCAGGTGGCACAAATTAATTTGTTATCTAACACGGCTCTTAAATACCATGTGACATAAACTAACAATGTGCTCCCCACCAATACTTAACCATATGTTCAATGATATAGACTTTTTGGCATTGTATACTTAATTTGTCTCTCTTTGTTTGGACTATCATTTTCATTCCCTTTTGGACTATCACGGCTGTATCATTAATTTTCATTCTCTAGTATTGAATTAATGTCATGCTATATGTACATAGAATATTGATCAACATATGTGTGCTGAGACCAATCTCTATAAGAAAGGTTGGTTGATCCACTCCCTCTCACAAGAAGAGGTTGAAGGTTCAAACGATTTCGAATAGCATGTCCATAATTATATATAAAAAAAACATGTGTGCTGAAGGTTAATTTCTTCTGAGAAATATTCACATTAATAACTGCGGAAATTTTACTTTCACTTTGGAATTTAAAGCGTGACTAAAACTTCATATATAGTCACACTTAGATTCGTGTGTGAGTATTAAAAGTAATTTATAGTCATTGGTTATTTTATATGTGAGTATAGAGGTTTTTTAGTCGGAGTTTTTTAACCCGTGACTATAGGTTATATATTATAGTCGGCTTAGATTTATATGTGAGTATTAAAGTAATCTATAGTCGATTATTTTATATGTGACTATAGAGGTTTTAATGCGGATTTTTTAGCAAGTGACTATAAGTTATATATTATAGTCACGCTTAGATTTATGCGTGAGTATTAAAGTAATCTATAGTCATGATTATTTTATATGTGACTATAGATGTTTTTTTAGTCACCAATTTTTTTTAACTTTAATTATAGATTATTTATTATAGTGGGAAAACTCATATATTTTATTCTAATATTTGTGGATTAAGAGTGGTGTAATATATTTTCAATTTTATTCTAATAAAAAAATTTCACAAAGAAAACTCATATATTTTAAACATAATTATTATTTTTAATTATAATTATAGGTGTAATATTTTATTTTAAAAAAATAATCTGTAAAATTAAATATTAGTTAATATTAACTAACAAACGAAGTAAAAAATCTCAAATTTGTTAGAGTAAGGATAGAGAATTATAAGTATGTAATCATATAATTTCACTAATTTTCAGGGAGTACAATATAAAACACCAAAAGAAACCGGATCTTGGGAAAAATCGAGCTTCGGCTCCCGTTTGAGAGCTCTTGGTTCTTGTTAAAGAATAGCGACCAACACCCCTTCTTCTCTCCAATCCCTAATCTCCCCTCTCAACCTCGAAGCATCGACAATGGTGCACAAAGATCGCGTGATGCTGATTCCAAGCGTCTTTCTCGAGGAGCACCTGGCCTCTCGGGATCGACCTCCAAACCGAGCCGGAGGAGATGTTTCAAGAGTTCCTTGAGATCCATGAATGGTGTTCCTTGTGAAGCGATCAAAGCGTGTTTGAAAGTTCCTCTTGAAGAAGATGCCGGGGACTTGATTCTTAGTGACATCGATCTCAACCAACTTGATATTGACTCGTAGCACCATCCATCTCTCGGATCTCGCCCTCAATGTTGATTATCTCAATCAGAAGGTTCGTCAATTCTCTATTTCTTTATCTTTTGATCTGGTTTGCAAGGGCATCTATTCATCGTGTTTGTCTTGTGATGATATGTTTTATGGAAAATCATGTAATTTGAGAAAAGGTTTTGTTCCAAATTTCGGTCGGTTAGGAAGGATCATGGAATGTGATCATGTTCTTAACATTGGAACAGGTAATATCCACTTCTAATATTATCTCGAATTAGGTGCTTGCTTATGAAAACATTGTTCCCTTTTTTGTTCACCTACAAGAGAACATCTGTTGTAGTGTAGCAGAGGCTTTCTTATTCTTCATGACTCAATAATGCATTTAAATCATGGTGAAAAACTTTTTTGCAAGGGAGGTGCAAATCAACCTACCCTCAGGAAAAGCTTGACACAAGGTGTGGAACTCTTGATGAAGTTTTGATTAATTTTCCCTTGCACCAAACATTGACTAGATCCTATCAATTTTCTTCTTCACTAGAGAGATGTAATCAATTTTCTTCACACCCGAGGAGAGGTGGGTTTATAAAAGGCGTGAGTAATAATTATACTTAGTTCTCAATGTTTCTTTTGATGAACTCTATGTCACATTAATAAAATTCATTATTGAACACTTGCTCTTGTTGTTGTTGTTGATGATACTCTATTATCATGATATATTTTATTCATGTATAATATCCATGAGCAAAATTAAACGGAAAAATAATTATTTGAGTGAAAATAAAAAATACAATATTTGTTTTTACTCATGCATAATGTCAAGTGAGTAAAAATAAAGAAAAATAATAATTCTTATTTTTACTCACACATAATATCATTGAGTAAAAATAAAAAATAATAATCACTACTTTTAGTCACGGATAATATCCCAGTGAGTAAAAGTAAAAGAAAAGGTAATAGTCACTACTTTTACTCAGCATGTACAAGCGTGGAGTAAACCTATAAATCTATTCTCCAGGATTTTTTACTAATCATAATATGGCTATAAATTAAGCACGCTTTAGTCATTAAGCAATTTTAAGCGGTATAAGGTTTTTTCAGTGAGTAAAAATATTTGATCCCATCTCGCAGCTTATTAACACTTTTACTCACGCTTATGCTGGCGTGAGTAAATGTAACATTTTTTGTAGTGTTGGTGTTAGTTTCATCGGTAAGATGTATTCTAAAAGATGCGTAACATACAAAAATTACTTGGAGTTCTAAAGAAATCTGATTTTTTGATTGTACGTCTATAGTTTTACTTATCTTAAGTTGCAGAAAATTTGTGAAAATTATGCACAAACTCAATGTGTATGTGTATACATTGTAATCTGGTTCGTCCAATATTAAAATTAATTTTTTTTTAAAAAAAAATAATCAATTTTCTACTACTTAGATTCTCAAGATGGACAGCCTTTATTTTTTGAAATATTTGGTTGGAGCGAAATCGTTAACTGTTCAATAAATTCATTCAACTTTATTTTAAAAAAAATCCCTCCAATCTTTTTCAATCATCTCCACAATAGATCCCACAAGTTCTAACTGTTCTGATTGATTCACTCCAGCTAATTAAAGATTGCAACAAGGCCAACCTAAAGGGCATGGATTTTCTTGTCAATAAACACCAATATATATATTTTTTTTTTGTTGACAAAGACGACAAGCGTCCCAATAAGGAAAGTCAGGGGGGCTTGGCATAGAGCACACTATGCGTGAGGATCAGGGGCTTGATCGTGGGTTCTTCCCAAGAGAACCTAACCTCTTTGCAAAGGACCCAGGTATACTAATACGCTTGAGCCGCCCTCAACTTCTGATCATGCGGCAAGATAGAAGTTGTTTCTCCTTGCAAGGAGATGCTAAGAAGAGCTTCCCTGTCTCATTCCAACAAATTTATCTTGATGTTTATTATATACTTAGTCTATTTTATTTCCTATAATTAAGGTTGTGCACTCTCTGAGACATGAGCACAAAGATGGTTTATCTAGTTTATATATATAAATCATCATAAACAGTAAATATATATCCCAAGAATGAACTACAAAGAGATCAATAACATTGTGTGAGTACAAAAAAGAAGCAAATGAATGTACTGGAATATCAAGGCAAATTAATGTGCATCCTCAACTACAAATCTCAAGGCGGCGATGGACAAACACCGTTAGGGTTATTAGGGTTAGTAGTGCACCCCGATGGCAAGGATGGCGATACCGGGCCTCTCTGATCAGTGGACACCAACATTACAACTCTGTTGTCGAACCTCCGTTGATCTCCTTCTAGCAGTGGTCTCCCTGAACATGAATAAGTTTGTGAACTCCCTACCAACAAGATAACAAGCACCATTCCCATACATTGAACCATCTTTATCTCTAAAGAGTACTGTATCTATGTTGCTTAAATGTGTGTTAGCATATATATATTTATACTACACAAGGGCATTACATAGTCTACAAGCCATTCATTAACGTTTGACTTATAATATAAATATTGATATTGTTTATACCAATCTCTCCAATTTGGTCAAGAAAGATTTGCATAAATAAGTTGGTAAAAGAGTTCACACAAGCTTTTGTTTGAGTATAATCAAGTCAAAACTGTTAAAGTCCATAGGCATGCATGCCTATGGTTCCTTGTCTCTTTAACCTTCTTAGTTTTACTAGGGTTTAGTTCAATGCATCTTGAATTGGACTACTTTTTATACTTTGATTCCTTGAACTCATTTTTCAATTCATTGTTTTTTAGATGAGAGGAAGGAGGAACTCAAATGTATCAAGTCAAAGTGTGTTACATTTCCATTAACGACCATTCTAATTTAGTCATGATGATCAGAAAGAATGTTTGGGGAGGTTGGAAAAAGTGCTCGCCTTCCAATATTTTTTTCTTTCAAATGTACATATCTTCAATTACCTTCTTTTTGGATTAAGTTTGATTACTTCTGATAATTAAGAGACCTCGTTATACACGGGAGAGGATGTTAAAAATATTATTTTTATTTTTTATTTTTTGATAAAAATGGTTCACATTCATCAAAACATGAAAACACTTACGTGACGCATGATAGGTTGGCTAAGCATCGAGCTTGGTAATAAGAGAAAATGTGAAAAATACAAACATAAGGCGGCCTTTGTAGATGCGAGTGGCTACTCCGGGGTGTCATCCTTGAAATCATCTCCAGTAGAGATGTCTAAGGGGTCCTCTTTGGTGAAGATCAGACTTCTCTTTACAATAGATTCTATTAATGCCACTCGTTTGTATTGTTTGGTCGCATGTGTTACATCAAACTAGGAGATCAGCATTTGAAAATCAATATTACGTATAATCATCACATGGCCCTAAACTTGGGCCGCTCGGTTAAAAATATTTTTTTCTCTTATTTAAAAATATATATATCATAAATGATCAAACTATACCAAAAAAGATTAATATTTTCTCTCCTGCTCTTCCTAATTTTTGCATGAAAAATAGGTGATTTTCTTCTACACATGGACCATCTTCTTTTCTCATTCCCTCAGGGAGACATTAGTCAATAGAATTTGGAGCATTGCAAGAGAGTTTGTGTGGATGCTCAGCTTATGGAGTTGGGTAATAACATATCCCATTTTATGTCATATTAAAAAAATAAATAAAATAGCAAATAAGATAGCACCTATTGGTATCGAGTTCATTGTGAGATAGTTGGGAAGAACTTAGGATTGAACCCCCATGAACACAAGGTGAGGATATGTGTGCAGAGAATCGTGCTACTCGTCCCTGACTTCCACATGGGTCGGGGGTACTTGTCGCCTTTGTCAAAAAAAAAAAACAAAAAAAAAAACAAAAGCAAAGGAAATTAAAAGTATTCTACAATTCAGATTGGAAAAATGAATAAATAGTTCTTGCCTGATCGTTTCTTTCATACATATGAATCTGCAATCTAAAAATTTACCAACAAACTTCAATAACCACAAATGAATTTTCTCCATTATTCTTATTCTCTCAGTTGTCTCCTATGCGTTCATCATATATATATATATATGCATGCACTCAACCTTCATCCAATTCTATACAGGGGGGCAATTTCCACTGTGGTGATTGGGATCATTCGTACAACCTGAAGGTTCTCCCGGAGGAGGTGTGGTGCCTTTTGGGAGCGACTCAAATGCAAGGGCACCTTCATCAATCAGCCACACTTGATAATCTCCTTGAAATGGTCTTGTTGCAGAGAGACCTTGTGAGCTCACCAGCAATAGCATGAGAACCAAAAGTCCATTCAGCTTCATTCTATTTCACTGTTTGGTGGTGAAGATGATCTCTCTCTAATGAGTTTCTCTTGAAATTGTGTTGATATGAAGTTTGAAGGCTATGGCCAAGGATTTATAGATAGTTGCACCTTGCAAACAGAGAAGTTGTTTCATGTTTATGACCATGGACTTGGTAAGGTGAAGGGAAATTGTGAAAAGGAATATGACTTGAATTTATGCAAGAATTTGAAGCATGTCAAACACGGTTTGGAACATGGCCTCTTTAAGACTATAGTCCTAGGTTGAACCAAGAAAATTAATTAAAGAATGTATACATAACTCCACGTACCAATATTTGTGGGGATAGAAATGAATGATGTTTTAGAGATAAATAATGCATTTTCCTAAGATTTATGCGTAATATTTCATTCCTCATAATCTCTTGGTTGGATGCAACTCCAATGACGAAACGAACAAAATTGAAAGTGGCAACGAACCTGATAAAGCATATATGGTCTGGTATTTACAACCAACATACCAAGCATGGCCGAAGAGGGAGATGAATCCCTTGGGGAGGATCCAGAACAAGCTTTAGCAAAGGAGCAAATCAGGATATTAATTGCTGTCAGTAATCGGACTAACGCAACTTTGTATCTTATTTCGGTACTAACTTAGCAATATAATGAACTATATTATCAAATTAAATAAAATGTGGTTTAACCACTTCTTCTTCTTCTTAAAAAAAAAAAACAAAAAAACTCCAACCAATATCATCTTATGGCATACCAACCTATTGGTACCGACACCTTGTTAATTAAAAGATGGGATTCCCCTGTGGATGGCCCGGATTCCCCTGTGGATGGCCCGGGGCCGAATCCCATCACTTGCAAAGTGAGGGTCCGGGTGTCTAGATCTATTCCTGTGTGAGCTGCCAATTGTTCTTTAACATTAATAATAATTCAAATATTATACCTCAATTGTTCTTTCTGTTTAGTTACATGTTGATTTGTACGGTAAGAAACTCAAACTTGAGAAGACAACTACAAATTAATATCATAAAAACCTATAATATATATATATATATATAGGAGGCCATCCCATATCATATATATGAGAATATCATAAATAAATAAATATCATCATACAGGAACCAAGTAACAATTAATAATGTTACACAAATTCAATACCTGAAACCTTTATTATTTTGAAATGCATGATATATTAGATATATCATCTTTATATATATATATAGAACAATACCCCATTATTCTTGTTTCTTGTTAGTCTATGGTTACGTATCAGCAGCTCCAAGTCAATGCTGCATGCTCCATTAATTCAACGTTCATCTAATGCTTTGAGTGTGGAGGACAGTGTCCACTGTGGTTATTAGGGTCATTGGTGCAGCCTGAAGGTCCCGGAGGCCGCGTAGCACCTTTCGAGGAGGATTCCAATGTTGCAAGGACACCCCGGCCATGAAACCATACTGCATCATCTCCTTGCAATGGCCTTGCTGCTGCAGAGAGAGATTGTGAGCTCGCAAGCACAAGCATGAGAACCAGAAGTACTCCACCACACTTCATTCTAATTATGCAAATGCTCGTGCTTTCTTGGTACATTCTCTCTTTCAAATATGAGTGTGTATATATAGACATTTGGTGCTGCTTGCATTTATGATATGCTATGTTTCATGTTTGTGAAGATGGACTAATTGTCGTGCTTCTTCTTAAACATTACCTTCTTCTTACACCTTAATTCCATTGTCAAGAATGAATTAGTTGAAGCAAGAAAGGAAAGAATTAATGGACAAAGAATTAGAAGCATGTCAAGCACGGTTTGTTGCATGCATGCATACATGTTGGACTAGCTAGTAGCAAAAGAAATAGCTAGGAAGTATTCAAACAATTACTTGGTATAATTCACACAATACCAATTTAATTGTAATTTAATAAAATATCAAATTGTGTTGATATGAAGTTTGAAGTTTTTTTTTTCTTCTTTTTTTTTAAAATTTTTTTTGACAAGGAAAAGAGCTATTATAAGCTATGTAATAAAACCAAAGAACAAAACCAAGGTTTCAGTTAAAACATCAAAAGTTTAATCCAGCGGTGCTAACTATGTCTTCCAGCCAACTCGGCGATATGAAGTTTGAAGGTTAGGGCCAAGGATTCATAGATAGTTCACCTTGCAAACAAAGAAGAAGTTTCATGGTCATAACCATGGACTTGGTAGGTGAAAGGAAATTGGTCTCTTCTTCCAGACTCACATTGTATATATGCTAAGAATTCAGGAGTTAAAACAAGAAAATGAATATGACTTGAATTTCTGTAAGTATTTGAAGCAAGTCAGATACGGTTTGCAAAATGGTTTCTTCAAGACTAGTCCTAGGTTGAACCAAGAAATTAAAAGAATATTGTATAACTTGTTTCTTAATTAATTACCAATATAATTTATTATTATTAGTATTATTATTATTATTATTATATATTTTTTTTAAATGTGGACACGGAAAATATGCTACAAGTTTGATTTGACCTCCACTTATTGCATTTTTAATTATGATATTTATCTCCTCTTCTTATTTGGTTAATGTTTTTTTTTATAAAAAATAGATAAATCATATTTTTTATTTAATGATATTTGGTTAATGTTACTCTATGTAAATAATATATAATTTAATAAATTTTTATAAAAAAATTGGTTAGTCTATTCCCTCTTATAAGGAGAGATTGAGAGTTCGAATCACATCTATTACTCATCTATGTTTATAAAAATAAAAAATAAAAAAGTAATACATAATTTGTACTGAAGAAACTGAAAATTGAGATGACATCTACAAATATCACAAAAAATTAAACTATAATATACAGGGGGATCGATTAATTAGAAGGGCATCCGATATCATATTTAATTACTTGTTCATTGATGCATTTCAGTTTTTTCTTTTGGTTTTTTCCATCTTCCTTCGCTGTGTTTTACTTTTTGTTTTCTTTTAATAACATGAAAACTCAATAAATATAAAATCAAGAATTAATCTTTAGTAAATGTACACCCTAAGCCCTAAAACCCAAGCTAGATAAATAAATAAATAAATAAATATACTCAGTATATGATCCAATTAAGAACCATAAATATTACAGAAATTCAATACCTTAAACTTTTATTTCTTCCAAATGTATAATTTATACATATATTTTTTTTTTATAAATATGGACAAGCCACTAAAAGTACGTCATAAATATGGTTGGGACCCTCAACCTCTTCTTGTGTGAGAGAGAGAGGGGGAATAGTGAAGGTTTGTATAAATCTATACATCATCTTAAATAAACAAATGTCCCCCTCTCCCGTTATAAATCTATACATCTCCAGATCTGTTCCTGTGTTGAGTTGCCGATCCTATACACGTCCTTGACGTCATTTAGAGGGTGCTTATCGCCTTAGTAAAAAAAATATCATCTCCTGGCATCTTTAACATATAATAATAATTCAAATATTATACCTCAATTGTTCTTTCTGTTTAGTTACATGTTGATTTGTACGGTAAGAAACTCAAACTTAGAAGACAACTACAAATTAATATCATAAAAATCTATAATATATATATATATATATATATATATATATATATATATAGGAGGCCATCCCATATCATATATGATATTGCAGAAATAAATTTGGAAGCTGATGATTAAACAGAATTAGATATCATTTCTCCATTGAAGTAGAATTGTAAATTGTGTGCTCAATGAGGTATGTCTAATATACCAATGATTGATTTGACTCTGATCATGAACTAAAAAGAAAAAAATCAGTAGTGGATAGATATTAAATATCCTACTGGCAATATATTAAAGTATTAAATGAAACTTTAGCAGGTACAAAAGTATACATTTCAGAACAAATCAACAAAATAATAAAAAGAAAGAGAAAAACAAAGCAAAACTTATGACATTGCTGGTGTTTTTTCAAAACAAAACAAAACTTAATAAGTATCAATAAGCGTAAGAATTAAACAAATCAATTCTTGGTGTTTCACTATCAAAACTCATGGCCTTTCTACAACATTTGCACCCAAAATATTCTATTATGGTTTGAAAACTATTTCAAAAATGTTTATGAACAGAAAGAGTAATTTGAACAAAAAGGTGTTATACATGAAACAAGATTGCAGCAATAACTTATATAACAATACATGAAACAAGATTGCAGCAACTATTCATACAATGAATAATTGAAGTTCTTTCTCATTTTGTGCTTTAATCTGAACTTCACCTATGAATTTTTCAATCTATCTAATGAATTCTCAATGGATCATATCATAATTTCAAAATGAATACCTAAGAACGTAAGGGTGAACTCGATCACAACAATGTTGGGGTTTGCAAACGATCCGCGACAATATACATTGGGGAGATCCATCCGCATTGGTGTCGTAAATTGCTCCTCGTTGGTACCGAAGAGCTCGGTCGTCGATATGATATTGCTATTTTGCCGGTTCCGCCATTGTCACCGGCGCCATATCTCCTCGATCTGCCGCCTGATCGGCTGCGACATTGGCCGATCGCCTTGGCTCTCTGCCTCCACCGCAGCCACCTTCGACGCGCTGCACCCTATCGCAACGGCGAGCGAGAGAGAGAGGGGGGAAGAGGAGAAGAGGGTTGAAGGATCTCGGATCGGAGGAGATTGAGATCCGATTGAGAATTGAGTGGATTGAGATGGAGATGAAGAGGTTATTAGGGATCAAGGATAAAATAACCTTTTTTTATCCGTTGTTTTATAACTTAGTTGATGAGACTCACTCTATTTTTAACTATTAATTTAAAATTAATAATAATTTATTATTTTAATCTCATTAATAAAAATAAATTAATATTTTAAAAAATTTAAATTAAATATTAAATTACTCTAATACTCACATTCATATGTAGTGACTATAATACATAACCTATAGTCATGGTAAAAAAAAAAATCTGTAACTAAAATGTCATTTTCAGTCACATAAAATAATCGTGAATACTCATGCATGAATCTAACCGTGAAGATAATATATAACCTATAATCACATGGTAAAAAATATCCGTAACTACAAAAACCTCTATAGTCACATATAAAATAACTGTGACTATAGATTATTTTAATACTCACGCATAAATCTAAGTGTGACTATAATATATAACATTAGTCACGGTTAAAAAAAATCTATGACTAAAGAACCCTCTATAGTCACATATAAAATAATTGTGACTATAGATTAATTTAATACTCACGCATGAATGTAACTGTGACTATATATGAAATATTAGTCACGCTTAAATTTCTGTGAGTAAAATTTCCGTGAGTAAATGTAACATTTTTTGTAGTGATATATATGAGAATATAATAAATAAATAAATATACTCATACAGGAACCAAGGAACAATTAATAATGTTACACAAATTCAATAGCTGAAACCTTTATTACTTTGAAATGCATGATATTCTATATATCATAACAATAACCCATTATTCTTATTCCTAGTTAGTCTATGGTTACGTATCAGCAGCTCCATGTTGATGCTGCATGCTCCATTCAACGTTCATCTAATGCTTTGAGTGTGGAGGACAATGTCCAGTGTGGTTATTAGGGTCATGGGTGCAGCCTGAAGCTCCCTGCGGCTGCGTAGCACCTTTCGAGGAGGACTCCAATGTTGCAAGGACACCCCGGCCATGAAACCATACTGCATCATCTCCCTGCAATGGCATTGATGCTGCTGCAGAGAGAGCTTGTGAGCTCGCAAGCACAAGCATGAGAACCAGAAGTACTCCACCACACTTCATTCTAATTATGCAAATGCTCGTGCTTTCTTGGTACATTCTCTCTTTCAAATATGAGTGTGTATATATAGACATTTGGTGCTGCTTGCATTTATGATATGCTATGTTTCATGTTTGTGAAGATGGACTAATTGTCGTGCTTCTTCTTAAACATTACCTTCTTCTTACACCTTAATTTCATTGTCAAGAACGAATTAGTTGAAACAAGAAAGGAAAGAATGGACAAAGAATTAGAAGCATGTCAAGCACGGTTTGTTGCATGCATGCATATATGTTGGACTAGCTAGTAGCAAAAGGCATAGCTAGGAAGTATTCAAACAATTACTTGGTATAATTCACACAATAACAATTTAATTGTAATTTAATAAAATATCAAATTGTGATGATATGAAGTTTTAAGGGGTTTTTTTTTTTTACCAAGGTTTCAGTTAAAACATCAAAAGTTTAATCCAGCAGTGCTAACTATATATGTCTTCCAGCCATCTCGACGATATGAAGTTTGAAGGTTAGGGCCAAGTATTGATAGATAGTTCACCTTGCAAACAGAGAAGTTGTTTCATGTTTATGACCATGGACTTGTATGTGAAAGGAAATTGGTCCCTTCTTCTTGTATGCTAAGAATTCAGGGTTGAAACAAGAAAAGGAATATGACTTGAATTTCTGTAACTATTTGAAGCAAGTCAGATACGGTTTGCAACATGGTTTCTTTAAGACTATAGTCCTAGGTGGAACCAAGAAAAAAAGAATGTATAACTTGTTTCTTAATTAACCAATATAATTTATTGTTATTATTATTATTATTAAATGTGGACACGGAGAACATGCTTCAAGCTTGATTTGACCTCCACTTATTGCATTTTTAATTATGATATTCTATCTCCTTTTCTTATTTGGTTAATGTTTTTTTTAAGGATAAAAATAGATAAATCATATTTTTTATTTAATGATTATTTGATTAATATTACTCTATATAAATAACACATAATTTGATGAACTTTTATAAATAAATTGATTAGTTTATTTCTTCTTATCGATAAGGAGTGATTGAGGGTTCGAATCACATTTATGACTCTTTTATGTTTATAAAAAAAAAAAAGTCATATATAGTTTGTACGGTAAGAAGCTGGAACTTGAGATGACAACTACAAATATCACAAAAAAATAAACTATAATATATAGGGGGATCGATAATCAGAAGGGCATCCGATATCATATTTAATTACTTGTTCATTGATGCATTCCTTTGTTTTTTTTCCCATCTTCCTTCGTTGTGTTTTAATTTCTGTTTTCTTTTAATAACATGAGAACTCAATAAATATAAAATCAATGGTTAATCTTTAGTAAATGTACACCCTAAGCCCTAAAACCCAAGCTAGATAAATAAATAAATAAATAAATATACTCATATAGGATCCAATTAAGGACCATAAATATTACAAAACTTCAATACCTTAAACTTTTATTTCTTCCGAATGTATAATCTATACATATTTTTTTATAAATATGGATAAGCCACTAAAAATACGTCATAAATATAGTTGGAACCCTCAACCTCTTCTGCTGTGAGAGAGGGGGAATGGTGAAGGTTGGTATAAATTTATACATCATCTTAAATAACAAATGACCCTCTCCCCCATTATTCTTAGAGTAATGATATATAGCTCGACGAAACTTCCCAAATTACTTTTCCAAATGTAATTCGTTAGCTGGATTAACAAATTCAGCTACCAGGGTTAAAAATCCAGCTAACGGGGTTAGATTCGGAAAAGCAATTCGGGAAGTCTTGTCAGACTGTATATCATTACTCTTATTCCTAGTTGGTCATGTTTGGTTGCCGGAACTAGGGATCGAAGTGACGAAAGTGGGCTCACTTCCGTCACTTCAGTGCATTTGGTTTGCAGAACTGGGGACCGAAGTCAAAAGCCTTACTTCCAAAACGCCTCATTTTTAACAGGGGCCCCTGTCACAAGGGGCGTGGGAGATGTGACAAGAGCTACAAGAGCACCTCAACCACGGGGAAAACAATCTGGCGGATACTCGGAAGTGGCGACTCACCCCATCTCAGGATTTCTCAGTCAAGTCCCTCTATCACCTCCGAATGGATGGTGGCATGAGAAACTCCCTCCCCATAGCCTTCTGGAAACAATCATCCCCACTGAAAGTTAAAGTCTTCGCTTGGTTGGCATGGGCAAACAAGCTCCCTACGCTACACAATCTAGCAAAGAGGAACTGGCAGGGGGAAAGAACACACTGCTACCTATGCAACCTCCTCAAAGAAAACACCGACCACTTGCTACTTCAATGCCAATTCGCAGTAGAAGTATGGTCCCACTATACATCTCTCCTGGGGATCGGGCGCAGTCCCAATAAGATACAAGATCTATGGGGACGCGCAACGATGGACAAAAGCTGAGGAAGGATCTCCGCAAGGGATGACACCTGCTGGTGTTGGCCGTCACCTGGAACCTATGGATGGAAAGGAACATGAGATGTTTCAACGACAAACGGTGTGTTTGTAGGTGACTCATCAGACATATCAACTTCATTTTCCTCTCTTGGTTCGACAGTGTCCATGTCAACCAACAATCTCAATTACATCCCATGGCCGACCTCATCAGGCACAGTCGCACCCTTACAAGAGAGGACCAAAGCCCGAGCCTTTCTGGAGCAGACTTCGAGGATGATGACCCCGAAAGGTCACGCCAGTTAGGGACTCTGATACTCCCACATGTAAAACCCCGTCCGACAAATGACCCCTATAAGGCTATATGTCTTTATATCTTCTCTATTCTCAATAAAAGAATGTGATTTATTTATTTTATGAAAAAAAAGCCTCATTTCAGTCTAACGACCGGGACTTCGGTCTCTTTTTAGATTGGAGACCAGTCCCAGTTCCCTCACGTGGGGTCACAGTGGGAGAGTGGTGTCACCTCCCCACCCCTATCCTCGCGGTCCCTCAGCTTCCCGAGAGAGAAGCGACCCCGAGGCCTCCGTCCCGAGCTCGACCCCTTGCGATCCATCTGCGCGCTCCCGTTCCAACCTCCCGATCTACCCCTGGTTTTCATCTCTTCCGCGTTCCTCAACTATCTCCTGGCTTGCGGGCTTCTCGATTTGCTTCTGAAATTAGGGGAAAGACCGATCATGTTCCTTTGCAACGTTTCTCTTGTAAATATGTGATTTTTCCTTTTATTTCTGGAGCTCTTGTGTTCATGGGTTGATAAAGATCGGCCCTTTTTTAATTTTAGTTTGATTTTGATGGATTTGAACTCCTATATAAATTATATTTTTGTGTTTTATTATTGGAATTTGTTGATTTATGGTAGTTTCTTTCCATCCTGAAGTGAAGAATTTTATTTGATTCATCCTTGAGTGAGTGATTTCAGTGTTTGATGTGAAAGTATGAAGGGCTCTATCAAAAGGCATGTTGATTTAAATTTTACAACCTCAATCATATGAAGGGCTATTGCTTAGTTGTTTGTTTGTATTTATTTAAAGTTTTTCTTCACAATAAAACCATCATCATGTATTTGTAAGAGGATAACAATGCAACTGAATAGGTTTTATGCTTTGCAGATTCCAAATGCCTGCAGATATCCACCTATTTGCCATCTTTATGTCTCTGATTTATACTCTACATCTAAATGATTTGAGTACCTAGCATGATGAAATGTTTGAATTCTTTTGGATTTATGGCATAAAAGTGAAAGATGGCACCAAATAATGGTATTTTTTGCATTACAATTTTCACTAGATACCTAATAAATTTTCTCATGAACTATTCCATGGCATTTGTCAAATCATTAGTGAAATACTTGCTGGAGAAAGCAAGTTGGAATATGTTTAACTTTGATTTAAGTTGTGCTAAGTTAGCCATTCATTTAACCAAGTTTGTTATAGCTTATCATAGTTGATGCAATGCAAAACTTTATGCTTCTAGTGCAATAGGTTTGACATATATATGCTATTACTGATAGGGTTATTCTACTACTTTAAAGTTTGATTTTGTGTTCCCCACATCATTTAATGTTATCTAGGCAGAGATTATTTTTGTTGGAAGGCAGAATGCATATATATGGTCTAGGGGAGGTATACTGTGCCGGAGATGTAAGCTGATGATATGAGCACTGAACAGCTTATATGAGGTTTAGTTTTTAACTATATTGTTTTGCTTCCTGTTCTCAGTGATCATCAACATCCAAATATTAAAATTA
Organism: Dioscorea zingiberensis; assembly: GCA_026586065.1. Lineage (NCBI taxonomy): Eukaryota > Viridiplantae > Streptophyta > Magnoliopsida > Dioscoreales > Dioscoreaceae > Dioscorea > Dioscorea zingiberensis. The sequence goes on along the minus strand of CM048818.1, from coordinate 84,276,386 downwards.
TAGTTGCAAAATATGAGGTTTCAAAGACAGGGTGGATGATGTTTACATTTCAGCTTCAACCTGTTAAGTTTTGACTCTTTCTGCTCTTGATAATATTCTAGTGATTAATTTATATACTGCAGATTCAGGTCAAGCATGCTGCTGAACATAAAATGGATCATGGTGAACCTCATTGGAGAACAAATTCAAGCTTCTCCCCTCCATTGTCTAGAAGATGGGACTGCAGTCTTCATTCAGATGGTTTATCACTGAGCCTGAAGACATGGTGTTTATACTGTTTACACTGGCCTCATACTCAGTGTGTTATGGAGGAAAACTGAAATTATACTGCTTCCCAATAAGAATAAAATAAAATGGTGATCTTATGTATACATTCTACGTTCGTCCATCACCCATTGCAGAAATTTTGTGGATAAGTATATGCTAAAATAGAATTTGTTCTGTGATAAGGTGTACTGAGTCCTGACTTGATTTCAATCTATGTGCAAATTTCAGTAGTTATTCAATGATAAATTGATGAGTATGGGGCAGTTCTTCAATGATGTCTTAGAGATTGGCTAAACAAAAAGGGGGATTCTTGATTTCTTTTGTGAAGTTTTCATATGCTTCTCTTTTGGTATTTTAAGCATCTAAATTCTGCATAATCATATGTTGTTGTATTTCAATCACATGGATGGAAGTCTTGGAGCTATGGTGAGAAGCGGCACCTCTTTATTAATAAGTAATTTCTTTAAAACAAATAGCCCACAAATGATTAAAGCATAATTATAAGAATATATTTCAAATCAAATTATCTTGGTGAAAATGAAATAAAAAATCAAATTCCTAAATAATACAAATCATAACGATAACCTCATCACTCTCTGAAGGTGGTGATTAGAATCACACTTCAGAGGATCTACTTTCGCAAACCAAACAAAAGACCTCCAGCAACCAAACAGGCCCTTAGTATATGGTTTCAGCAGCTCCACATCGTTGCATGCTCCATTCAACGTTCATCTAATGCTCCGGGGGTGCAGGACAGTTTCCACTGTGTTTATTAGGGTCATGGCTGCAGCCTGAACGTCCCGGCGGCGGCTGCGTAGCACCTTTCCAGAGGGACACTAATATATTGCAAGGGCACCCCCATGAAACCACACTGCATCGATCATCTCCTTGCAATGGCCTTGCTGCAGAGTGAGCTTGTGAGCTTGCAAGCACAAGCAGGAAACCCAGAAGAAGTCCATCACAGTACTTCATTCTTATTATGCCAATGCTCCTGCTTCCTCTATTCGTTCTCTCTCTACATATAGTGTGTATATATAGAAATTCTTATGCCAATGCATGGTAATTGTTGAGCTTCTTCTTAAACTTTTCCTTCTAATTACTCCTTCAATTGTAAAGAACATGCATGCATGGAGTGGTTGAAGCAAGGAAGGGAAACTTCAGACAAAGAATTAGAAGAATGTCAAACAGGGTCTTTCCATGTTAATGCAGAGTGATTGGTTTATGTATATTAAATGGTTGACAATATTAATATATAAAATAATTAGATTGATTTAGTGTTGGATCAAGGTCGGCTATGAACTTGAGCATTCCTCATCTTGTTAGAGAGACTGAAAGAGCTTTTAAATAATTAATATTTATGAATAAATAATTAGCAGTCATTTAGGTAAAGAAAAGGAGACCATAAGAGAACTCAAATTAAAGATGATCAGGATGACCAACATTTTCAAGGAGAGTGAGCGGCTACCTCCTCCTCCTTTTCTTTCTTTTAATTTTTATTTTTATTTATGATAAAAATAGATAAATCATATATTTTTTTTTATTTAATACTTAAAGGGATTATACATAGATAAGATCCTTTTGCAGCTATCTCTTGTGAGAGGTTAAGGGTTCGCGGCGAAGAATGTTTTATAAAGTCTTCTAAAATTAATCATTCACTATAATCAATCAATGATAATTCAAAGAGTTGATAAATATAAAAAACTTATGTACATAAAATTTATATCTGTTGCTTCTAAAGGCTGCCCTCTCTCGGCTGGATTTTGGTCCAGCTGCTTTCCGTTAGCAAATAGATGGCGGATGCTCTGCTAGAGGCACCTATTCCCGCAGTAATTACTTTGATGAATTCTATTAATTTCAGTGAATGAAATATTTATAAATGTTTTGAGACACCAGAAGAATAACTAAAAATGCTGGAACATGTTAACAACTTAATTACTCTCCCGCAGTTCACATTAATGGCACCTCCACATATTCAGCGAAACACGACCGTTTCCCGCCCCCTCCAAATAGAAACTCCATTCTCATGTTCTCCAAACCCCAAGTACTTAAACAATTCCAATATACCTGTCCTTTTTTGGTTGGTGGTCATAGAATGAACACGACTCTTTGTTGGATCTTGATAAAACTCTCTCCATGTCTCCATTTCTAAGGATCAAGAGCTCCATTCCTTCGAATTTAATGGAGGTAAGTTGAGAGTTTTTCCTAATTTTCTTGAAGGTTTTATATTTCATTTCTGATGTTGTGAATAGTTGCAAATTTTGTATGAATTTTAGCACATTCTGGTGAATTCACGACATCAATGATGCATTCTTGGAATTGGCATGCAATGTGATATGTTCTGCAAATGACTTTCTAAGAAGAATGTTAATAACATCATGCATGGTGGATTACTTCTCTGTTGATATTGTAAATTAGCTGCATTTGTTTACATTCCTTCCATCCAATCAATTCACTATTTGTTGTTTCTATTGGTTTTTTAAACTTTGAATCTTAATTCCTTCTTCCTAGTAAATTAAGTGTAAAACATAGTTGATAATCAATTGCATTTATAGGTCCCACTGGACCAGGGCTGCAGTCAGGAGAAGGAAATGTGTTCCCATGTGACAAATGAACCAAATTGGACTATTGATGTTTCTGATGTAAGAATTGGATCATTATTCATTTTTTTTTTCTTTTGACAAAGGCGACAAGAACCCCAAATCGGACTATTGATGTTTCTGATGTAAGAATTGGATCATTATTCATTTTTTTCTGATGGCAAATCGGTTGCAGATAAGAACAGTATTAGTTAGAAACATTTCACTTGTTGTCACCCAAAGGGATATGAAAGAATTCTTTTCATTCTCCGGCGATATTGATTACATAGACATGCAAAGGTTAGTGTACTTCCTTGCATCCCATTAATTACTATTTTCCCTTGGTAATTGGTTTCATTTAATCATGAATTACTTCAATTGCGCGCTTCAGTGAGTCAGAAAGATCTCAACTGGCATTTGTGACATTCAAGGATTCACAAGGAGCAGATACAGCATTGCTTCTCTCAGTAAGGAATGTTTTTCATGTTAATTAACTTATCATCTTCTACGTAACACCTCTACTATATATTTTGAATAAACGTGGTTTATCCTACATAACACCTCTATTATTTTGAATAAACATGGTTTATACACTCTGTTTTTCATGTTAACTTATCATCTTCTACATCTTTTCCCAGTGCAACATTAATTCAGTTTCTATTCAATTCCTAGGGAGCAACTATAGATGATCTTTCTGTCAGTATAACACAAGTTATTGACTACCATCCGCCACCAGAAGCATACAAACAAACAACAGTGAGTATCGGCATTTCCATTGGCTTAAACTTTTAGAATATTGGATCGTAATCATCTAACAGAAATTAATAAACACACAACTCTGAAGGAAAGGGAGCTGCCACCTGCAGGGTCTGCAGTAAGGAAGGCAGAAGATGTGGTGAGTAGCATGCTGGCCAAGGGCTTTGTTCTTGGCAAGGATGCATTGAAGAGGGCCAAGTCCTTTGATGAGAGGCATAACTTGGTGTCCAATGCCTCTGCAACAGTGGCATCAATTGATAGGAAGATCGGACTGAGTGAAAAGATCAGCATTGGGACATGGATGGTGAGTGAGAAGGTTAGAGAGGTTGATGAACGTTTGCAGGTGTCTGAGATCACAAAGTCAGCCATTGCTGCAGCTGAGCAGACGGCGAGCAGTGCCAGTTCAGCACTCATGAGCAACCAGTATGTCTCAACTGGTGCTTCATGGGTGTCAAGTGCATTCAATATGGCTGTTAAGGCTGCCGGAGATGTCAGCATCATGACTAAAGAGAAGGTGGACAAGGCAGAAGTGGAGAAGGAGATTATTCCTTATTAACATACTATCAAAGCATAGAATCTTGTGTGTTTTTGACTTGTTTAAAAGAATACTTAATTTTGAAGTCAAAGTTGATGGCTAAAAGAACATCATGGCATCCATTATATATTACTCGCTAACAAGTTTTCTTCATCAGAGCAGTAACAAATCATGTTGATGACTTTGAGCAGAAGTTTGGAGTGGGTTGAAGACAATTTGGGGAACATACCTTTGCTGAAGGGTCTTTTGTGGTGCCTTCTATGTTCTTCTTCAACTAATGAAGACTTGAATGAAGAGCATGAGAGTAAAAGAGAAGATCCGACGATCACTGGAAACCTGGCGGCTCAGAAGCAGTTCAAGCAACGCCTTCTTGTTCCTTGATGTTTGTCTCTCTGTTATGCTAGTATTTGTGTTGTTGTTTAAAACAAGTGACCTGTTTTCCAAGCGTTGGACTTGAATGGATGTACAAGTTAGAGACTTAATGAATGATTACAACTATGATTATATGTAGATATAGCAGTGTTTTTTCTTTTAGTGGGAAACAAAAAGCATAATTAGGCTAAAAAATACAAATAATTGGAAGGAGAAAAAACAAAATAGATAATCCATTTTGCATCTCGAAGAATTTTCAACCAGAGCTACTGAAATCCCATAATCCTAATGCAAGTAAAAGAAGAATGTTTCTCAGCTTATTCCTCTGTTCATTTATTTGAGCAATTAGAAACCAATTGAATATAGTTGAACCATAAACAATAATATGTTATTATAAAGAAAGAATAATTACTAATTGGTTTAGATAAGTGTTTGGATTGGCTTAAACATCCATCAAAAACATATCCTACAGACTTAAAATAAAAGATGGTGTCAGTCAAACGTGGAGCATCTATATATATATTTTTTTTTTTGATAAAGTGGATAAACCACAGTTTATTTGTAAATTAGTTTAAAAGGAGTTCGTTACATTGCTCATGCAGTAAGGAATAAAATACATCTATTAGCACTCTCCCCTGCCTGAGATGTTGCCTCCTCTTGCTTTCTTGATCTACCCCGTCACGCCTGCTTGTGTCGTGTCCCGGGTTGGTGGTGGGTCGTCCTCAAACACATCGCCGCCCTCAACCGCCTGCCCTGGTATATGCAAGGTGAATTCAAGACTGCGCTTCACCAAGTTTCCTGCTGTTTCCAGCTTAAGCCGTTTTGCCGGAAGGGCTGCATCTAACCAAGAGATAAGAAGGAAAGTAATATCACGAATGATATTAGCAATGTAGACTCAATAACAATGATGAAATTTCGTTCCAGCATAGTTATCTTTTCAATACACTTTTCTTCCAAAATTATATAGTTAACCAAATTTGGAAGCGCAGCGATACACTTGCTGATGAAGTATCCCGAAAACAGTTCCCGAAACCATTGATGGTGCATCGGGATCATCAACACACACATATGGAGGCGCCATTAACAATTTTCGGAACCATTTTCAGGATACTCCGTCGATAAGTATATCTTTTCTGGGTAAATTTTTTTGTGGGTCACTCAACTTTGACTAATTATCAAATCGGTCACCAAACTTCAATTTGTATCAAAACGGTCACTCAACTTTAATTTCGTTTCACCGGCATGCGGGTTCAGGCCCAAAACGAACAATATTGTTGCTAGTATAGAATATAGGGGTGCTTCATAATTAGCTTCAACAGGTGGTGTAAATTGGGCATGGGTTAAAACAAACAAACACCTCCTTCCATATCCCATTACCAAAACTAACTGTAAAATCCATGATTTTAGCTTGAAATAAAGGATTAAATATTTTTCCCTAATTGATTAGTAAATTTTCAAATCTTGCCGAAAAGGGGCATTTTGGGAATAATTAAAACCCAAGGGCATTTTGGTAAAATAGACACGGGGGAGATTCGAAAATATAAATAAAATTATTATATAATTTTATTTATTCTGATTGAAGAAAGATTTAATTAAATTTGGAAATACATGATTTAATTAAATTGGAAAGCTCATGAAAAATCATGTTAGAAAACTTAGAAGGAAAGGGGGAGAAAATTGATTAAATCTATTAAAGGGAATGCCCTAAGTTTAGTAAGCATAGGATTTAATCAAAGGAAATCAGATTAATTTAAATTCAAATGAATTTGAATTATAGAAATTATTAATTAATAACTTTGAGTTTAATTTGGCTGATAGGGACCTAATAGGAATTTTATAAATTGCAAGGACTGCAAGATAAAGGATATGGTCTCTGGCGAGGGACCTGGATGTAAAAATGAAAAGAACAGGGATTTGAAGAGAAAATGCGTTCTCTCACCAGTAAGGGACCCAGGTATAAATTTTGAAAGCTTGGGGGTCTTCTGTGCAAAAGGGACAGAGGAGTTGTATAAGGAGGGAACCAACGGCCAGGATCTGACGATCCGTGTGGTTCAGATCTTGAGGCTCTGATCCGGCCGTCTATTCTTTAGGCAGAGATTAAGATACACACGCTCCTACGGTGCGGTTACATCTTCAGCCGTCCGATCCAACTGCTTGAGACCATCACGAGGCGAGCAAACCGATCGCGAGGTGTCCCTGTTCATCTTCTCCAGCCGTCGCGCGCGCGCCACCGACCTTCCAAAGTTAGCTGCATGCGATCTTGGCTAAGAATGGAAACCTGGGGACTGATAGGCGAGCGAATCCTGCGCGCCAGCCGGGAACGATCCCCCTCGAGCTCTTTAAAAGGAGCGGAGGGCTGGGCGTCGAAGGTCACAGCACCGCCACCTTCTCCTCATTACGGTGAGAAACAGAGGGAGAGAAGGACCAAGTGGGAGCGCTCGTTCGACCGGTGCCGGGCACAGGGAGATTCGAGGAGCTTCACGACGACACCGCAGTACTCCGGGAACGCGTCTGAACGCCGGTGAGTTTTCCTCCTCCTTCACTGTCTTCTCCGGCGATTATCATACATGCATGTAACTCGTAGAGAAGTTAGGGGAGGAATTAATCGGGGTTTCGGCCATCTGTCTCGAAATTTGGGCGAGCTGCGAGTCTTGTGACCGTCACCATCTCCGGCGAGGAAAAGAGAGGAAAGAGGGAAGGTGAGGGTCATTTAAAAATTTTGATAATTAAACTATTTAGTTGATTATTAATTATCAAAATTAAATTGTTTTTTTAGTTGATAATTACATGATTAGTAAGTTAATTAATTGGAGATTAATTAGTTAAACACTTGATAAATTAGTTGAATAACTAGTTTGATAATTAGTTGTTAACTAATTGTCTTAATTAACTAGTTTTCTTTGTTAATTAATGGATCTAATTATTTAACAAGGTGGTTAGTTGATTAATAGCAACTTAATGGACAATTAGCTAGCTGGTCAGGTGTCTAAAATTTAATTAATCTAATAAAGGGTTAGATTAATAAATTTAAAAAAAAAGGAGTAGTTGAGGCCTGGTAGTTAGTACGGCTTGGATTAATTAATTGCTAATCAAGGGATTAGTTATTTTGAAATTAACCAAGAGATAACCACATGGACTCAATCAAAATCAAAAGGGTTTGAAATTTGGATTGAATAAATTGGGTTTGAATATTAAGTCATGTAACTAAATCAAATTAAATAGTTATTGTTTAATAACTAATGACTTAACAGAATAACAAGTCATGGGGTGATTAATTTTGACAAATCAACTTGTGAGTAACTTAAAGTAAAACTATGGGATATTAAGTCTATTAATAGTTAATTGATTAATTAGTTAATTGAATGGTGAATGGTGAACTGAGCAAATAGTTAATATTCAATTAACTAATTAGTGTTAGATAGTTGATTAATCAAAGTGAATAAAAATTTATTTGGATTAATCAAAAAGGAATTAAATAGGATTTTCCTTTTTAACCGGATTAGTTAGTTAATGTAATTAACTAACTAGATAGGTATCTTATGGTTGGATAATTAAATATTTGAATAAGTAATTAATAAGTTGATTGAGCCAACTAGTTATAGGAAGATGAGCTCAAGGTTGGCTCGGATAAGTTCCAAAGGAATTGAATCAAGGTGGAATGACAAGGAAACGCGAGGGAAGGCCTACAAGTCAGACTTGGGCCCATTAGAGCATGCATAGTAGATGCAATATTCATAGACGAGTATCTTATTGAGATAAGATTTTTATTTATCAGATTTTGACTTGGATGCGTCGGGAAGTCCCGTGGAGCACGAGGCTTTGCGATTTTAGGTAAGTACTTCGGCCTAGTACCTTTACTCTTTGATGAGTATTCTTGACTTTGTTATTGCATGTCGATCATGCCTTGTTCCTCCCTTCAGGGATTTTATTTTGATGTCTTTGTTGTGACATATTTGTTTCATACATGCTTCCATGAATTTTGTTGAAATCCATATATAGCATGTTTGATTGTTTTGGGGATGTTGGGATCCCTACTTGTACTGTTCTTCGACCGGATTGAAAGGGAGCAGTGAGCTCAGTGATTTTGCGAGAGCTGGGGACGGGACACCCCGACGCTCCTGCGACTCCTAGCCGAGGGAGAGTGTTACGGATGTCCTTGCCGTAATGGGGTCGATCACGACCATGTCGACATGAGAGGCGGTGGGCGCTACCGACATACTGACCCGAGGGCCGTAGCTTACGGATGGTCGCTTTCTCGTGAGGTTCACTGATGGTGACCAGGGGGAGGCGATTGAGAAGCTTCCATTGGAACTCTTAGCTAGGAGTCACGCATCTTGTTATTTTTATTGTGATAGACTCCTAGGGCTTGTTTTGAGGGTGTGCCCCAGTTTGCTTTTGATATTCATGTCTTTTGATATCATATTTTCTTGAACCCCGCAGGGGTACTTACTGAGCTTTCCATTCGAAAGCTCATGCACTTGTTTTCTTCCTGTTTACAGATCCTGAGGCGTAGGACACTAGTACGCAGGAGCTGAGCCGATCGTGGGTCGGGTGATTTGCAGAGGTCCGAGGACCTTGTCTATCTTTCTGTTTTGAGTGAGATATTATGTTTTGTAGGTCCCCTTAGGGCCTGATATTTGTAGGGTACCTGACCCTTGTTTATTTATTTCCGCTAAACACTATTTATTTTGAATAAATTAAGTTGTTATTTTGCATTATCCGCTACACACTTAGGCCTTGTATCCGGGTGGGGCCCGTCTACTCTCTACTACGGCTTCTGGACATCGCTGCGGTCAATGGGATCGGGTCGTATGCGTTACACTAACATTGATGGCTTTAATGACCTGCCTATCCAAATTATCTTGTCGATAGACATCAAAACGATCCACACAAATGAAAACATTGATGGTCTTGTTCAGAAGGAACCTGTCATATGAGTACAGGTTCATGTCAAATATATAAACACTAAAAAAAAGAACAAAAATCTGTATCATATCTCAAAAGGGCAAATGACATCTGGTTATAGAAATCAACTTCCCATCAGTAGAGCAAACTAACAACTTTAATTACTCAGAGAACATCAAATTATTTCAAGTTTTTTATTCACACAGGGTAATAGGATCACAAGTTCACTCAAGAAAAGCTATTAATGTTGAGTTAAAACCTAATTTTTCACATCATAATTTCCTTTCCATTATCTAAACCTTACCACTATCTCAACATATATAATACATATACATGTACGTAGTTGAGCATCATAAAAACCCATAATCACATCTTCAAATTAAACAATTTACTAGAATGAACGGATTCAAGAAATAAACCTTCCACTGACAGAGGCCAACCGCCATCCCAGGCATGCAGCACGCAGCACGACACGACCCGACCTCGTAGTGAATCTGGAATCCTCTCTCTCAAGCTTTTTCAGTGGAGGTGACCGGCAGGAAATCTTGATGGTCTGGCCAGGATTCGGCCGGGATCTGGAAACCTCGAGCCATGGATGGATTTTGGCATTTTTTTTAAAAAAAATAATAATTTTCTCTTTTTCGGTTTTTCTTTTTAAAAATTTTTTGCTAGGATTTTTCTAAATTTTTTTAAATTTTATTTTTTGAAAAAGTTTTTCTAAATAAATTTTAATGTTAAGCATTCTATATTTTCATTCACTTGAAAATCCATGTCTTGTTGGATAATGTCCAACGCTTCTAATTTGACAAGTATTTTTTTTTTCTTCTCTATAGAGTTTTTTTTAAAAGAAAGAGCAACCAGTAGAAAATTTAGTTCTTAAGTCAAAGTTAAGGGCATGCACGGTTCTGCCGTCATGGGGAGCGATTAAGGGGTGGGATACGTGCTTGTGATAAGGAAGAAAGTCTCACTCACTACCACTATTTATGCACTCATAAAAGTGCCCTTACCCACAATTCGAATTCTCGACCTCAAAGAGACGAAGCCTTTAATGGGGACCTGAATACTAATATGACCCAAGGATTATTGGTTCTCTATAGAGTTTTTGTATGGCTCTTGGCTCCATTGGACCAATACCTTAGTCTTCCCCTTAATAAGTGTCAAGTTTCTTGGAGATATGGGGTTTTGGTTTGTAAGGTTTAAAATTTTAGAAAGTAAAAAATAAAAAAACCGGTATTTTAAATGTTTTTCATAAGTCTTTTAAAATTGATAGTTGTGATATTGATAGTCTTATTTGCTACTTATAGCTACTCTATATAATTAATTATAAAAATATGAAACTTAAATGTTCAAAATTCATCATCACTATAATCTATGACAATCCAAGTAGCATATGAAACTTATGTAAATCAAATTTATATCTCATTTACTTTTATAACCTCCAGGTCCACCAACACTCAATGAAAATTCATTGACCCCCTGCTCAGTGACAACACCATAGTAATCGGGGAGGTCACTTTCTAAAGAATAGGTGGTATCACTTCCTGGTACCATAAAATCTCCATTTTCATTTAATAATCTGATGTGCTTCAGTTCACAAGCCTTTGACGGGTCTGGATTAGGAAAGATACCATTTCCCATAGGTGGACTATTTTCATCCAATGGCGACATTACATATCCAGCTATCCTAACATCAGTAATAGGAAAAAACATAATATTATTGATAATAAGTTGGGGTATATATAATACCATTACAGGGGTAAAATAAGAACTAAACAAATATAGAGATAAATACAAAATATAAAGAGATAAATACTTGAAACCCTAATAGGCCCCCTCAAGATGGTGTACGAGAAGCAACACCAATCTTGTCACAAATGTCAAGTAGCCGAGGACGAGGCAAAGGTTTCGTTAGTGCATCGGCAAGTTGATCAGCAGCAGAGACATGAACAACTCGGAGAAGGGAAGACTGAACAAGATCCCGGACATAGTGATAGTCAATGGCAAGATGTTTCATCCGTGAATGAAACACAGGATTAGCACATAGATATGTGGCACCAAGATTGTCCGAATAGATAGCGGGTGCAGAAGGAACAAGGACGTGCAGTTCATGAAGAAGTGTCTTGATCCATTGAATTTCAGCAGCAGCAGAAGCAATAGCACGATATTCAGCCTCAGTAGATGATCGAGCAACAGTGCGTTGCTTTGTAGACCGCCAAGAGATGGGATTGGCACCCAAGAACATGACATATGCACCTGTGGAGGTACGATCATCCGGATTACCCCCCCAATCGGCATCGGAAAAGCCGTGAAGCTGAAGAGGAGAATTCGCCCGAAGCCGAATGCCAAGAGATTTGGTGCCATTCAAATACCGGAGCAAGCGCTTAACAGCCCCCCAATGATTCTCAGTTGGCTGATGCATGAACTGAGAAAGTCTGTTGACAGCAAAAGAAATGTCAGGGCGAGTCATGCGTAAATGTTGAAGACCACCAACAACTTGTCTGTATTTGGTAGCATCAACCAGAGAGGATCCATCATGAAGAAGAAGGGATGCACCAACAGCAAGGGGCGTAGAAACCGGTTTGGAGTCAAGCATGTGGTGTTTCTGCAAAAGATCAACAATATACTTGTGCTGAGAAAGAAGCACACCATCAGAGGTCGGAGTAACCTCAATACCACAGAAGTAAGAGAGTAACCCAAGATCCTTCGTGGAAAATTTGGAGTCAAGTCGTCGAATAATACGATCAACTAGATGAGGATCACTGCCAGTAATCAGGAGATCATCAACATAAACCAGAAAGTAGATAAGAGTGGATCCCGTCGACAGAATGAAGAGTGATGTATCGGCGCGAGAAGTAACAAAACCAAGAGACTGAAGAAAGAGCTTCAACTCCTGGTACCATGCCCGCGGGGCTTGCTTCAAACCATAGAGAGCCTTCTGCAGACGACAGACATAGTTAGGAAACTGAGGATCACACATACCAGGGGGTTGGGCCATATAAACTTCCTCAGTAAGATGGCCATTAAGAAAAGCATTGTTGACATCAAGCTGCCGAACAGACCATCTGTGATGCAAGGCTACACTCAAGACAGTGCGAACAGTGACCGGATTGACAACAGGGCTGAAAGTCTCATGAAAGTCAACACTGGGACGCTGATGATATCCTTTGGCAACAAGCCAAGCTTTATATCGGTCAATGGTACCATCCAAGTGTCTTTTGATACGGAACACCCACTTGTTCCCAACAAGATTCTGATGTGGAGCAGGAGGAACACGTACCCAGGTGTTGTTGTGTTGGAGAGCATCATATTCGGCTTGCATGGCTTAAAACCATTACGGATGGCAAAGAGCCTGTACATCAGAATGAGTTCACTATCGTAAGAAATTGTATGTAGAGAGTATACTTCGGATTGGGCTTGAAAATAGAGTTCTTGAACCGAGTAGTCATCGGGTGAACGTTAGTAGCAGCACTGGGAGCATCGGAGGAAGATGCCGGAACCGAGGAAGAAGATCGGCTGGGAACCGCGGCGGGGGAAGAGCTCGCACTGGCGGGGCGTGGGAGCAAAGCCAGGGTGGAGTCGTCGGCGGAGGCGCGCGGCGGAGCTGGACAGACCGCATCTGGGGCGGAGGTCAGACCCGGAGGTGGGGCGATGTAATCTGCGGGGGCGCCGGGATGCTCCTCGGGCGGTATAGGCCACACAGAAGGAGGCGACACAGGGGGTGGAGCCAGAGGTGCCGGAAGGCCACGTAGCAAGCGATGGTCGGTAGCCGAGGATCTTCTTTGTGAAGGTGGATCAAAAGAGCTCAAGTAGGGTGGGGGGCGGAGGCGGACGAGGACCGAGAGAAAGGAAAATCATTTTCAACAAAGCGAACATGACGGGAGATGACAATCTTATGGGTGAAGAGATCATAGCAAATAAAGGCACACTGAGACAAGGAATATCCTAAAAAGACACAGGGACTAGATCGAGGGTCAAGTTTGTGAGTAGTATAGGGACGAAGCCAAGGAAAACAAAGACACCCGAAGACATGAAGAGATGTGGGATTTTGTTGTTTGTGGAAGAGAAACTCAAAGGAAGAACGGAATTGTAAATTTGCTTTGGGCATACGATTAATAAGAAAAACCGCAGCAGCAAAGGAGAAGGTCCAGAACCGAGTGGGAAGAGAAGCATGATGAAGCAAGGACAAGCCGGTCTCGACAATGTGCCGATCTGCTGCTCAGGAAACCTGCATTGTGTTGCAGGTGTGTGGAGGAGTAGTGAGATGAGAAATACCATTGGCAGTGAGAAATGAGCGAAGAGCAATGTATTCCCCACCATTGTCAGTACTGATATGCGAATGGGAAGCTGGAATTGCTTTTCAACCAGGTTTTTGAAGGCAACAAAAGTTGCATGGACATCAGATTTTCGAATAAGAGGATAAAACCAAATATATTTGGTAAAGTGATCCACAAAAATAACATAATATTTGTAGCCATCAAGAGAAAGGACAGGAGACGTCCAAACATCAGAATATATTATCTCAAGAGGGGAAGAGGAAGATACTGAGGATTGAGAGAAAGGAAGTTTGTGGCTTTTGTTAATATGACACGAATTGCAAGAAAATTTGAGTAATTGGGAATGCGAAAAGGAAATACCATGGGATAACAGTTGTTGTTGAAAGACTTTAACAGAAGGATGACCAAAACGACTGTGCCATAATGAAAGCAAAGGGAAAGAGGAACGAACCGAACTGAGAGCGGGGAAGTGGGGAGTGGTAGCCGGTAAATGTGGTGGAGTGGTTGGCCAAACATAGACACCATCCTTACGGCATCCCGTAACCAGAATCACCCCTGTGTGACGATCCAACACCTGAAAAGAATCAGCAAAAAACTGAACCGTGACGGCATTAGTAGCACAAAGAGCTGAAACCGATATTAAATTTAAGGACATGGATGGAACATGCAACACATTCGTGAGAGTAAGACTGCCCTGTAACGTTGAAAGAAGCATAGATCCCGTATGTGTAATGGGAAGACAGGTACCATTACCAATGACGACAGACTCCGATTCTTTGTAAGGCTGTGGAAGCGTTAGGTTGGACAGGGTGGTGGTGACATGATGAGAGGCACCAGAATCAACAACCCACACAGAAGGAGCACCTGGAGCAGGATAGTGGGTGGCGGTGTGCACACGAGGTGGGCCACGAAACGGTGCCGGAATGTGATTCCATGTATGTGGGGGAACAAGACGGCACTGGCGAGCAAAGTGACCAATAGTGCCACAAATCTGACACTTGCCCCTGCGACCACGGTTGAGCAATGGAGATGGCAGAGGTGGAGTCCAAGATTGCAAGGAAGACCGGTTGGAGGTGGCAGACCGGCGGCGACCGGCCATGGCTGCTGGATTTGGACCCAAGTGTTGGAGTTTGGGTTTGTTGACCGCCTAGAATTGGATGTTGGGTGTTGGTGTGCAGGCTGTGGCGTGGGGCTGCTGATTTGGCGGCGTGGCGGGTGGTGTGGACTGCTGAGAAGGTCGCCCAAAGCGTGATGTGGACTTGCTGATGGCTGCGTGGTACGTGGGCGCTTGGTGTTGACCAAGTTCAAGGGCTTGAAACCAGCTTGCAATTGATTGAAGCTTGGTGTTGACCAAATCTTGACCGAAGCATGTATGTGACCAAAGTTGGCTGTTGATTGAAGCTTGATTGGAAGCTTGTTGTTGATTGAATTTTGTTGTTGGCTGTTGATTGAAGGTTAATTGAAGCTTGTTGTTGACTGATTGGTTGACCGGTTGAAGGTTTTGTTGACTAAGTTGGTGACCGCCTGTAACTTGTGTGGATTGGGCCAAGGAGATGGGCGCTGACAGGTTGATGGAATTGTTGACTGAGTGAGTTGTTGACCGGCCGTGTGCAGCGTGTGAGGTGCTGAGGAGAAGCACGTGGGCTTGTGGGCGTTGTGAAGTTAGGGAGCAGATGTGCCTGAGGCTATGCGCAGAGGAGGGCCGGTGTGCGGCTGGGGTCGAGTGGCCGGCGTGCGGCGAACGACAGCAGGAAAAAAAAAATCTAGGGTTTTTGGATCTTAGCTCTTGATACCATAATAGGAAAAAGCATAATATTATTGATAATAAGTTGGGGTATATATAATACCATTACAGGGGTAAAATAAGAACTAAACAAATATAGAGATAAATACAAAATATAAAGAGATAAATACTTGAAACCCTAATAATCAGAACTATCCAACAAGTTATTAAATATCTCTTTTGGCCAATATCCTATAATTTCATGTTCGCCAAGTAGTAAAAACCAGTTTAAAGTTTTTTCGTCCTGTCAAAGCATAAGAAATAAAATTAAAAAGTAAGAGTGAAATAAATTATGTCAATCAATTGCATAACAAGTTCTAGTTTTATTGAAATTCAAACTTGAAGTGCTATTTTCGAAATAATATTCTTTACAAAGGAGTTTATTTCTAAATTTTTATTGTATAAATTAAGAAATTTTATTTAATTATATAAACAAAGTTGGACATTTACTTTGATTATTATATTATTTCTAGAATGATATATTCTTAAAAAACTTATATCATATTATACCAAAATCTATTCCGGCTAAGTATAAAACCTCACTAAGATACATCATTTATGTTGCATAGCGTTACTAATTGATTTTCTCCAAAAATAGATATTTGTTAAAAGATTGTGAGGTTGTCTTACTCTGTAAACTGTTAATTTGAGCACACCTTTTCCAGTTGATAACTTCATACCAGGAGTAAAAGTTCTACTCAATTGGATAAAACCTGAGCAATATAAATTATAACATCCCGTTTTTTTAAAACCATCCCTCTGAAAACAAAAGCTTTAACGTTAAAAAAATGCATAAATATAGATCATTGTAAATTTTCACAAAAGAAAAAGTCATTAAGAACAAATAGAGAAAAAAATCTATTGGTGATGTTTTTAAAGCTTACAGTCCAAAAAGTATATAATCTTGGAGCTTTATCACCATATGATTCGGGATAAACCTAACAGCATATGTCAAAAATGGAGATAAATTGATCAATGAAATAAGAAATGAAGTTAGAAAATTATATATATATACTTCATACTTTAAACTTATGACTGAAAAGAAAAAACTTTTGATTTTTCCATATATATACACCATAGGATTTAAAGGCATAAAACATTAGTTTGGGGTTAAAAAACATAGAAAATGGCTTCTAAAAATTAAATTTAACGGAATGTTTAGGTCTTTTAAGATCATCTTTTGTTTGCTATCAATTCTGCAAATACTATGTTAATTCTCAACACCTTTTGTTGAAAATTCTTGCATAATATCTAAACTACCCTCTAGGACAAGTATCATCATTTTTACATCTTAAATAACCAAAATAAATGTTTTCTAAATCTAAGAGATTAATACTTTTTAAATAGAGATTTAATGAAAGTGACAAGAGTTGATAATATCATTGTAAAAATTTAGTTTTTTAATGACAAATAGAAAGGCTAAATATTCAGATCATTTAAAATTTGAAGTACTACATTACATATTTTAATTTGAACATCAACTAAAATACTCTGATCCTAAAATTTCATAGTAGTTTTGTAAAACTTTTTATGAATATCAATGACTATATTATATCCTAAAATATACCAATAAATATAAACTAATTTATATAAATTTTAAATGAGAGATCTTTAATTTACAGAATAAAAAAATAAATATTGATTTAAATAAAATTATTCAAAAGTATATAAGTTGTCGACAAGATTAATTAATTGACTTACATGCCATCCGCATGCGAGAGCATTCCAATAATCTGAAGGTCCTGACCATCCTTTGGTAAGAACAAGTTGCATACTACTTTTCTGATTTTTAGAAATTTTTGAAATATTAAATATATCCATTATCACTTGAGCTCCATAATATTTCCAACTTGGTTTAGATCCAAATATAACACCTGTAAACTACATAAAAATCTTGTTGTCAATGTGAGTAGTCATAGTCCAATGTTTTTGTATACTTACTGTGTGTGCATGTATGTTACTTTTTTGATAATTTTTAAAAAGTAAATAAAATAATATCTTTTACAATATTTGTCATTCAAAATATCCATAAATTAAAATCATAACATTTCATGAACTATCTTGAATTTTCATTTGGTACCATAAATAAATTGTAACGAATATTTATTATCAAAGGATATAAAGTAGGGCTTTGATATTGTCTATATTTTAATTACTACATATTCTCTCTCGTTTTGTCTTTTTCTTTTTTCATTTTTTTTATATAACTAAGAAACTGTGGGGTGTTTGCTAGTGCATGTGTATTTTTGCTATGGAAAAATTCATAAATTTATGTTTTTATAATTTTACAAGTGCATACAAACATAATTATTAATGAGATTATATAACATGGAGTTCAAAACATCAAACAAAATCTACTGATATGACTATAGGTCAAATTCCAATACCTAGCAAATGAAAGTTTTCAAATGAAACCATATGATATTTATAAATAATCTATAATAAATCACTCATTTATTCTTTTCATTTGATAAAAAATACTAAAATAAAATTTGTTATTTTTATTTGATTCATTGCCATTGTAGGAGAAGAGAATTACTTTTATAAAAGCAAAAGATGCATTATGACTTACATAGTCTTGTGCTTCCAACTCATATACACCATATGAATTTTGTGCATTTGTTTCTAGTTTTTGAGAATAACCACGGTGTGGTTGTTTGATGAGAACAGTTCCTTTTGGGCATTTTATACTTAGTCCAATGCTAGACATTATTTCCGTCTTTGAAATGTTCTTAAGAATTTCATTTGGTAACATAGGAGTAATCTGCATATGAGTAACAACAAAGTGTTATATAAGTAACAATAGTATAAGTAATTCATGAAATATTTTTTATAACAATATAACTATCTTGTGAAAATGCTTTTTTATTTTAAATGAGTAACTTTATAAATAGTACTTCTGGATATATATAATATAAAACTATAAAATAATATTATTTAATTTTAAATTTATATGAAGATACTTTTGAAAAATATTACAAAATAACATTGTGAATAAAGAATATATTTTGGAGAAAATAAATTACTACAGTAATGCCAAAGGTTCTAATAAATAAAATAACTTCTTCTTCTATGAAATTTTTTATTTTCAAAGATCTTTCTTATCATGTAAGTTAATTAATAATAGTTTTATAGTATTTACTTAAAGGATATTATAATTTTACCTGAATAGTATGATTTTCTTTTAGAAAATAATTATCAAAAGCTGGTTGTTTATATATATCAATGCAATGAAATATCTCTCCATCTTTGTCCTGAAAAAGGAAAAAATCATGTTTGTTAATTCATCAACTGTTAAAAATAAAATATAGTAATATAAAAAAAAAATTAACATATATATAAACCATCACCAAAATGATTATGATAGCGTCACTTTATTCTCATGTAAAATGGATAATGTGAGAATTATGACTCATGCTAGTTGAGATATAAAACCATAATATCTTGATGTTAATATATAAATTAAAAAATGCCTCTAATTTTTTTATAATGATTAATTAGTTAAATGAGCACTCGCTTCTTGGTGAAGGTTTAACGCAAATTGTTGATTAATAGATTTTTTTTTCTTTCAAATTAGTTATATATTTGCATTTGAAGTACATCATCAAACATAAATTTTGACCAATAAAATATTTTGGTATTTCACAATGTTATCCAAAAAGACTTAGAGAAATTATATAATTTATTTTTAAAGTAATTCAATACAATAATGCTTTAAGTTAATTGTATGGATGAAAAAGAAAACATGTGAAATGCATGAAATAATATGTTTAATAGTTCTTATCATGTTGTACTAATAACAAAGGAAATAGAAAGTATTCCAACAATTTGGTATAATTCACATTATAAAAATTAAATAATAATATTAATAAAACTCAAACAATACTCTCCAATGTGTATAAAAAGAAAAATACAAAATATATTATGAATACCTTTATAGTCTTGTTCGAAGTCTTACTCAATGGTTCGAGTTGCCACTTAGACCTCTCCTCTTTCTCTTTGGGATGCATTGATGTGCTTCCAACAAGTGTATTGCTCAACAAAAGAAGAATGAGCACAAATTGGAAAACATACCCCTTGAGATGTTCCATTGTTGTACATAGAATTCAATACCAAGGACATCTACTTATATAATCTTCCATGTGTAAAACCTACATAATGGCATGAGGTGTATCTTAAATTACCTCATTAATTATGTAGTTATTATATAGTTATGCAACTTTTATGGCTTCATTAAATAGGAATTTATTACCATTTTTATTGGGCTTATATTTTGTGTGGTTATTCTTTTTTAATAAACCTCTCTAGTTTATTTTTTTTAATAAAATGGTTTCATTTCTTAAAAAAAAAAACTTGAATAATTTATTTGATCTCTTCAAACACCCCTATACTCACCACATAAACCCCAAACTTTATATAAAAATAAAAATAAAAACACTTCTTAAAAAAATATAGAATTAATTTGAAATTTTTAAATAAAAAATTAATTAAAAATAAATTCCAAAAATAGATTAATGTGAAAATATAGGATGAAATAACATTGGTTGTGTTTGGTTGGGGGTTATCCTAATACAATTTCCCATAAAAAGATTTTCCCAGTCAAAACTTTTAATTAAGATTTAAAAATATAAACCACTATAGAAAATACATCATTATCTTATCATTAGTATCTTTAGTTTAAAAATTTCTTAAAAAAATTTTAAATTTTTCAAAACTTATTTCTATAGCAAGTGGGATAACCCAACCAAACACAACCAATATGAAATAACAAAATCTACCCTTCCATCATGTCATGTCATGCAAAAAAAAAAAATTATATAAACTAAGGAAACTTTTAAAAACAAAAAAAATATATTCAAAATCAATTAAAAATATATTAAATTACTAAAAATACAGATGGATAAGGATTTCTCATATTTATATGATTTTTTCAAATTCAATTAAATATTCCAACTTTTAATTAATTTAAGGGGCATGTGAAAGATTTTCCTTGTAAAATCTTTTCCTATAAATTGTTTTCCTTTAAAGTAACAATATAATGTTTGTTTTATGTCCAATGAAAATTATAATTGAAATACATGTAAACTTAATTCCTCCGTTTGATATGTTTAGGGTTCTCAAAAGATACACTAGATACGAGAGAAAATTTTTATTTTATAAATGGGTAGAATTTAAATTTTACATCTTTCATATTTTCACAGCCATCATGTAATTTTTTTTCACACCCCCCATCTGTGAATCGCTTTCTCTAGTTAAAGAGAATGTAATTGCATAGTTTATTTGAATACCAAATGTGTGAAAATGTTTTATAATTTTTCTCATTTTAATAATTTATATACCCGTAAGTCTTTTTTGTAAACTAGTTAAACTCTGCTTAGTAATTTGCCCTCATTTCATTCATTCATTTAAAACCATCAAGAGTTAAAATAATCATAGAGATATATAAGTAAAAATGGTTAATTTACACGAATATACAAGTAAATATCATTTCTATACAGGTATTCAAGCAATTCCAAATTTTTATAATCGCATAAAAACCTTCTTATAATTCTTCATGGGATCGTAGGGTTAATTACATAAATCGTCCCCCAACTTTCGACTTATTTCACTTTCGTCCCTCAACTTCAATTCGTAACAAAATCGTCCCCCATCTTTCAAAAAATAACAAAACCGTCCCTCCAGTAGGTTCTTGGGTCTTCCATGGTAGGCGTGGCGGTCAATGTACCGACTCACTACCTCGCCAAGTCGTCACCGACGTGGCGTGAAATAGAAGACTTTTCATCTGCGATTGCAAAGTTTTTCACTACCGGGTCCTCCAACTTTTATCACGTTTCATTGATGGTCCCCAACTTTAAAAATTGTATAAAAGGTCCCTAATCTTTTGTAAATTAAAAAAGTGCGGTCTAATTAACACATTACATTACATTGTACATTGCAATCAAAGCACGTTTACAAATTAAGTAACACATTACATTACATTGTACATTGACAACAAAATGAAATATAATCACGCCTTTGTACCCTACGAAAGGACTTCAAATTCCTGCCTTGCAAACAAATTACATGGGAACAGGTGCACAGATCCTGCCAACTTACAAGAAGACACATTGTACATTGCACAAAATAGATTCTGCCTTGCAAACATTACACATATATTGTATTGCAAAGAAATATGTTCATAACTTACAAAAATTCACATTCCAACTATATTCTGTCCTGTAAACAGCTACATTGCAAATAAAATATGTCCACAACTTACAAAAATTCACATTACAAAAATTAACATTGCTCTGTTTTGCATAATGTCCTCTCATGCAAACAAAATAAATTAAACATCTTCAAGATTACTTCTTTGAAACCACCATATCTGCACACAAGCTTTGTTTCCAAAAATCAGTGAATCTGCCCTACAAAACAAACTTTTCCCAAGTTAGTAAACATACTAAAACCTTATCCTTTCAAAGTTATGAAGTGGTTGCAATTCACCTGGATCTACATTACACAAATGTTGGGCCATCCTTATGAAGAAGTAGCTGGAATTAACCCTCCTCCACTAGAGTCCTGTAAAATTGAAAAAGCAGTCGAGATATTACAAGTTACAACATGATTTTTCTAACATTAAATTATAAATCAAATAATCGACAAAGATTCATGGGTTGCTCTGTAGTAGGGGCAGTTGATGATTCGCCAACCCTTGCCCTCTTTCTTTGACAACTCCTTTTGTTGTGCCCTATTTGTCCACACAGAGAACATGTCATTTGGACTCTTCCATGCTTAGTAGCCCTTCCCCTTGCTGCAGTTGCAGCAATCTCAAGCTCCTCTCTTTCTTTCCTCCTAGCCAAGGTCTTCCTTCCTTTTTTCTTCTCCAATTGATCAGGGGGGATTATAGGGACTGGTTCTTGTGGATGAGGCCACATGTCTACCCCATTAGTTGGTTGAATAATATGCCCATACACTTTGGCATATGTCATCACATAGTAACATTCATTAACAAAATTTTCAGGCACTTCATTGTTCCCATATATACATGCAATTGCATGCATACATGGGATACCAGTGAGGTCCCATCTTCTGCAGCTGCAGGTCCTTTCTGCCATATCAACCACAAATTGTGATCCACAGCCTCTCACTTGTACCTTGGGGCCTCCTGAGAACACAGGTTCCCATAACATGGCATGCTCCTTTGATTTATCCAACTTCTTTTGAATTTTAGGGCACAACAAGCCTCCCTTTCTCTGCATTTCTTCTTTCTTCTTCCATAGCCTTGTCATCAACTTTGTTCTTATCATTTCCAGCATTGTAATGATAGGCTTTGTTCTAGCATCAAGTACATATTTGTTGAAACATTCACACAAGTTATTCAACAAAATGTCACACTTGGTTGTGGTTCTGAATGTAGATTTGCACCAATTCTCACAAGGCCTTTCTCTTATCCACTGCCTTGCTTCTTTTGACTTCTTCTCCATCTCATCCAAGTAATACTGCATTCTCTCAGGATAGCTGGCCTTGGCAATGTCCATAGAAGATCCTTGAGCTCTTTTCCCTTGAATTTCTCTCGGAAGTTTTGATACATGTGTCTAACACACATTCTATGCTCTGAGTTTGGGAATAGATCTCGGCGGTGTTCATTAAACCCCCGTAAAAAAGTAACACATGTTCAATAAAAGAGTGAGCTAGCAAGTGGTTACAAATATTGAATTTAATTACCTTTTATGCACACTCATAAATGTCCATTGTGAGCTATCAAATAGGTCTAAATCTGTGAGTAAATTCAGCAAAAACCATCTCCATGTGTCAGTATTTTCCTTCTCCACAATAGCCCAAGCAATGGGGAAAATGCAATCATTGGGATCTATGCCCACGCAGGATAACTTGACACACCACCATGTGCACCTTTCACCCAAGCACCATCCAAACAAATTATGGGCCTACACCCACATAGAAAAGCATCTTTCAATGGTTTTAAACATATATATATTCCCTCCATACGCCCCTTCCCATTTAAAGTTTACAGTGCTCCCTGGGTTTGTCTTCAACAATTCAGCCCTATACCTGTATAAATTTTTGTATTGTTCAGTAGCATCACCATAAATAGTTTTCAATGCCAAATCTTTGGCTCTCCATGCTTTCATCTTTGAAATTGTATAGCCCAAGTCCTCCTTGACAAAATGACTTAGTCCCTCAATGCTCCAAATTGGACAGCTTCTAAACTTTTCTAAATACATAGTGGCCAATCTCTTAGAAGTCAAGTGATAGTTCTGATGCACCCTGCCACAAGTGTGGAGCAGATTACATGACTTGATCATCCATGTTGGGTTGTTTTTCTCCTTCATAAATTGTGGAGAGGCATGTATCCTAAATCCACATTTGAAGTAGCATTCAACAACTACTCTTCTATTGTCATTCTTCACAAACCTTACTTCAAATCTGTGTTTTATACTATGACTCTTAACAGCATTCTTGAAGTCCTCTCTATTTCTGAATAACATCCCAACCTTCAGCAAAGGATCAGCCATATCCCTCTCACTGTCAAACTCTGAATACCTTCTCCTTCTAGGTTTGTCAACATTACTTCCAGAGTCACTCCCACTGTGTAACTCATCAGAAGGAGCTAAATCTGAATCATCACCAGCAGATTCACCTCTGAGGTTATTATCTGGAATATAAGAAGGCATGGGTTGAGAATGTCCTGTTGCACTGCAGGGCCTTTCAACATCTGCCTGACATTGCTCAATATTCCTCTGCAGATCGTCATCCCCATCAACTAATTCATTTTCAGAGTCATGGAAATCATGGAATTCTATATTTTCCCCCTGCTCCCCTGCAACCCTCTGCTCCCCTTGATCCCCTTGCTCCCCTGCATCCCTCTGCTCCCCTGCCCCCTCAGATCCCTCGCTCCCTGCATCCCTCTGCTCCCTTGCTCAGAATAATCGGTTTGCTCAAAGAATATATTCCCCCTGATCAGACATTCTCTGATTAGTGATCTCAGCCATATTAACAATAATAGCAGCTATACCAGCCATATCATCTAAATTGCCCCCCTGCTCCCCTTGCTCAGGAACAATACACTGATCATTCAAAATATCCAAATTAGGCAAATTACTCCCCTGCTCCCCCTGCTCATGAACAATTGGCTCAACCATATCTTCCCCCTGCTCAGCAAACACTGACTGATCATCTGAAGCCATGTATACTTCACCTTTCTCATTGGTACTCTTGGGTTTACACTTTCTCCTAGCCTCACTGCACCCAGCCTCATTTTCTTCTTCAATTTCTTCTATTACAACAGAAGACTTTGGCAGTTTTGATTTTACAAATGGGAATTCTTTTTCAAGCTCAGGAAGTGTCAACTGCTGAACATATACATCTACCTTACCATGGTAGGACCCATAAACACACATATCTAGCACTCTGTCATCACTGTCTAATGGCTTAAGTCTATTGTAAAATTCTTCAGAAGCTACCTTCCACTTATACTGAAGAAGTCCCTCAACTTCAAGATCTTGCAGTTTCATATCTAGAACTACCATTGATATTCGGTCATAATGAACCTCCTCCATAACCTCCACTTGTCCATTAAAATAACCCCACTTCCCCATATCTCCATTGTAGTGCAAATTCAGTGTAAATGAATTCTTGGGTTCGATTCGATACTGTTATAGTAGAAATTGAAAATTAGGAAGTGTTATATATTTAAACCCTAAGCGGTGAGCAAAATCCAATTCTGTAAAAGTACACAAAAATTAATTAATTAAACCTACGTAATAGAACCCTAACCATCTAAACATCGAAATTGGTGGGTAGATTACACCTCAAGTCCCTTGACTTTGAAAATAACCCCAAATCGAGGGACCAAAAGCAGGACCTAGGGCCCAAACAACATACCTTTTGGCATTTTCCCTTCTTTCTTTGGCGAGAATTGGGGTTGCTCCTTCTTCTTCCCCATTGTCGGTGAAAAACCCTACACCATTGGGCCGAATGACGCGAGAAGCAAGAAGCGAAAGACGGACGGCGTGAACCAAAAGACGACCAAAGCGAAGCTCGACACGAGAAGCAGATTCACGGAGAGGCGATGTGTCCGTCGAGGCGACGAGCACGGCGAGGTGGCTTTTCACGTCGAACAGACGCTTCGCGCGTTCTCGATGAGGGCTTTTGGGGGGAAAAGACGCTGCTGACTCAGCAAAGAGATTTGAGAGAGTGGGCATGGTGAGTCAGCCGTGAAAAAACTTGCAATTTTCTAAAGTTGGGGGACCATCAATGAAACGTATAAAAGTTGGAGGACCAGCCGTGAAAAAACTTGCAATCGCAGATGAAAAGTCTTCTATTTGCTGCCACGTCAGCGATCTGACTTGGCAGGGTGAGTCAGCTGGTGACCGCCACGTCGGCCTGTGGAAGACCGGCAACCGGCTGGAGGGACGGTTTTGTTATTTTTTGAAAGATGGGGGACTATTTTGTTATGAATTGAAGTTGAGGGACAAAAGTGAAATAAGTCGAAAGTTGGGGGACGATTTATGTAATTAACCCTGGGATCGTATAACTTATATAAAAACAAATAATTATCAATTTCTCATGATAGTAAAGACCAAACTTATTGTTTTCCTCGGCCCACTTGTCTCTAGAAATTTGGAAACGAGAACTTGAATGACCGAATGAGCCCACTGAAGTTCGACTCGAAATTCCATTGTTCGGCTCGAGTTCGGCTCGAGTTCGAAATTATAATATTAAGTTCAAATTCGGTTCGAGTTCGAATTATAATTTTTGGCTAGAGTTCGGCTCGAGTTCGGTTCGATAATATTTATAAAAATTCGAGTTCAATTAAAAAAAGCTCAAAATTAAAAAAATAATATAAAATTATAATAAAATTCACATTACAAATGCTAAACATGGTTATCATCATTTAAAAATCTATATAAAATTATAATAAAATTCACATTACAAATTCTAAACATAATTATAACTACATTATAATTATATTTTATAAGATAAAAATCAAGAATAAATTATGCAACCCAAATAATTATATATATATATATATATATATATATATATATATATATATTCGAACTTCGAACCGAACTCAAACGAGCTGACTTTAGCTTAAGTTTGACTTACTTATTTTTCGAGCTCAAATTTGAGTTTAAGTTCAGTTTGTTATTAAAATAATCGAATCGAACTCGAGTCAATATCGAATTGAACTCGAGTTGATCGCGAACAATTTGATCGTTTGCCAGCCTTACTTGTCTCTCTTTCCCTTCTCCAAAACCTAGGGTTTTCTCTAGGGTACGGATCCCCCCTCTCCGGCGCGCCTCCATCGAATCCTTTCCTAATTCGCCCTATCTCGGTATGATATTTTGATCCATTGTTGCCCTATTTTGTTGTTTCTTTTTGGTTTTCGTTTCTAGGGTTTGGGCTCTGATCCTAGGGTTGCAGGTATGGAGGTCAGCCGAAGCTGCAGGTGCTAATTTGGGTTTACGTTTTATTGTTCTTATGATTTTTTTTGAAGGTATGATGGGTTTTCCAACCTTTTTGGGGTTGATTTGTAGTCATATTGATCGAAAATCGAAAATATCATTATTTTCAATGGCTGTACTTCTATATGTTTTCCTGGCTTGATCGAATTTGTATGCTTTGCATCATAACAGGATGTTTCATGGATGTCTTGCTTGATCTGTTAAGCTAGAGCTGGTATATGTAGATATATTGGAATAAATACATGATATGAATTGGAATCAAGAACTTTGTAGAACATTTGGATGCAAAATAGGGCAATAGGAATAATCCCAAAAAGTTGAATTGGTTAATGGTCTTTTCAATGCTAAGCTTTTCATTCTTTGTGAAGTCATTGGCTACTTCCTTTTAAGCTAGTGTGTGTGTTTTTTTTTATTTATAATATTTACCAACTGCGCCACACATTCAGCTGCCTTGTTATTTTTTAAATAAAATTATTTACTTTCCAATGTGTTCCAGTTCGTGAAAAAATGATTGAAAACAAAAAGAAAAGTAGGGAACCTGCATACCTTTGTTTACTAAATTGAAATTAATAATATGTTTATGCGAAATTGCAAATGAATGAAGATGCATTATGATTATTTTTTCCTTTTGGACATTGTCTGTAACCATTGTGTGTGACTTTTGTATCACCTAGTGAATGAGTCCTTAATACGACTTATTAAATTCTTAGACCTAATAGCCAACTTTTTATATGCATGTAAAAGTTTAAAAATGCATTTCTGTGATAGACAAACCCCTGGCAATTTTTGGCTCTTCTTTCTGCTCTTCACTATTATGGTGAGATCCACTAGACTATATGTTTACTTGTTAGTTCTTGTTTTTATTTTCCCGCAGAGTATATAAGTAACCAGTTAAACCTACTGGTGATTTGTTAATCCTGCTTTTTTTATTTTTGTTTTCCCAGAAATCTTGGAATGATTTTTCTTACAGTTGGATCAAGACTTTGTTTGGAGTTGATTTTGAGGATGATGAATATTTGTTATTAGTAACATGAATGTAATTCTTCATGCATGAAAATTTCTTTTTAGTCTAGTTCATCAGTTAAAAGAGGCGCATTTTTTAGTATGCATGAAAGTTTCTTTAATGAAATATGTATTGAATGACATTTCATTACCACTCCTTTGATTGAAGGTTTGGAGTTTATCCAGCAAAGAAGAGTTTGTAGTCTCTGATTGAAGAAGTAACTTATTGGGGGGACAATTCATCAACAAAATTCCATGGCTTATAGGCAAAAGAAAATCGTGAAAAATGCTAGAAACAGGTATCTCAAGCCTGGTGCATTTGCTCAACTCTGTGATAGCAGAACAACAACCAGATCCTCTGCTGAGAACATTAAGTAAAAAGCTTCCCTTGACTCAAAGAAGGCCAAAATGGTTCTATGTCGAGCAGAGCCTGTTAATATTTGTTCTCCAATTGCATCACCAATCAGGACTACTTTCTAGTCACCGGCAGGATTAGTTGACAGAATTAAGGCAGAAAATTGCCAGGAACTCCTAAAACACCATTACTTTGTTCAAATAGTTCCAACTCAAGACTCGAGTCACTTCCTATGGACGTACTAATATGCCATGCTCTGAAAGAAACTTTTCTTCTGTACATTTTGTCAATGAGCTTAGCTAATATGCTTATCTGATAATTTCTGATGGTTTTTTCTTGGATAGGTGAAAATCATGTGTCATTTGCACCATGATGAACTAAAGGTTTTCTTCCATGTTTCTCAAAGAATTAGGAAGGCTGTAAGTCCATCTACTTTTCTCACCTGTTGTTGGTTGTGTATATCACAATAGCTTGCCGGGTTATTTTTTTTGTTTCATATGCAGCGCTATGTTTCCAATTCCAACTTGTATATCTAGCTTGCATGTTATCTATACAAAGCTTCTTTTCAGTGACATTAGTTTCAAATGATAAATTCTTCCATCAATCTTCCGTTTACTAGTGTTGAATCTCAATTTCTGTTTCACATTGGTGTGTTAAGAAAGTTCTTAGGTGAAAATTCTCAAAAGCAAGAAGGGTATAAATTTCTGTTTGTCTTTTATTTATTTATTTATTTATTTAAATTTTGATTTTTTTAAATCCATTCAAATTCATACACTGCAACAAAAACTGATCGTTCCATCTGTTCTAGTTCCATATTAATTTGTTGACCTTAAGAACTGTTCTTCATAGCTACGACTTCGAAATTTAGATTTTACCACTTTGACAAACTAATAACATAGTCATATGCTATATTTACTAATATATGTTTTAGCGTCCCTTAAGTCACTCAGTTTGAACGTCTTGGCTCTGATTATTCTTGTATTAAAAATTTAAGAATCAACCAACTCTCTAATTCTCATACAGTTTCCTTGAAATTTAATGCTCATGGTTGAAATTTTATCCCGGGTTGTTCGTGCAAGGCAATACTATTTCAACCACACAACTCCAGATCGGTCTTGACAAGAGTTGCTTAGAACAAAAACCCCACTCCCAACATATCATTGGCCATTCCTAGCCCAATGGGCTCTTATTACAAAAAAAAAAAAAATAAATAAATAAATAAAAAATAAAAAAAACCATATCATTGGCCATTCATGAGGTAAAAAATTATTATCTATTCAACATCTTGAGTATAATGTGAACTTAATACATTTTATTTGATCCACTTGGTATTGACAGTAAGGTGGATGATAAATCAATTTGGGGTGCAAGCCCTCTCACACCCAAAGAATGCTTGGGGATCAGCTAGGATACCCCAGGGGGAGGGGACAAAACCATTGATGTTACCTACGACCGCTTGGTCGGATGGTGTTGGGTTCCAGCGCCTCGCAGCCCACGCGGGCTCGAGTGACGCTTGGGGCACCTCTTGTGGCGTTGCTGTTGCAGCTAGTGGTGGGAGCCACCCGCGTGATGGCACTTATTTCCCCCATGCGGCTTGCCGGCTTCGATCCCAAGTTGTGCCATCCCTTTGTTCTGTCTTAGCGAGTCCGGGCTGACCGGGCTGGCTCTTTCAGTCAAAAAAAAAAAAAACCATTGATGTTACACTTGTTGCACTCTATACTCAAACCACATATCACATAAATAAAATATGCACATGAGTAACAAATATGATATATTTCAAATTTTTGTAATATAACCCATACAACTCATTATTTATTACAAATATTTACAATACAGTCCATAAAAGTCATTATTTATTTTTAATATTTACAATATGATATAAAATGGCTACAGCTCTCTACGACAAGTAGGGCAAGTCCTACTCCGTCTAAGCCACTCTCTAATACAAGCATCGTGAAAAAAATGATTGCAGGGCAGTGTGCAAATACTATCATCTATATGATATGAATCAAAACATATCACACACTCCTCGTCATGTAACTCGTCTGACACAGTCATCCTATAAGAGGAGATAGGAAATAACTCTATGTCTGAAGTTCCTGAATTACGGCCACGCCTACTAAATATCTCTTGAAAAATATCTATGATATGAAATTGATCTGTAAGACAAGCATATAAAATACCACAAATGGTAATTACACCTAAAACAATGACAAATATCAATAAAAATATTGGTGACCGTAGTATCTTCCGAATGAAGTCAATTGATTTAGAGAACCAAGTTTTTTTCCCTGCAATAATAAATAAATATATTTTAAATATAAAAATAAAACTAGAAAATAGATATATAAAATATATAATCTAAAAATAGTCTCCCCAAATTATTAATAACAAACGAAAGCCTGAGTTAAGGTTTACAAGATTTACCTAATAAATCAGCGTCAGACCTAAGCAACTTCCTGTGATGGAAGCCCACAACAACAGATCGAGTGCCGTCATATCCACCATCTATCAACATTCAATAAAGACATAAAAATTAAATTATTTTTATAATTATTATTACAAACAAATAAATAAATAAGTGAAAAGAAATGTATAGAGTATAATCACATAAAACTTACCGTCACTAAAAATTATCATAACCGAAAAAAACCCCAAAATGAGGATGATGCGTAAAATGCGAGTAATCATCTGGAAGCCCATGATCAACTGATTAAAAGAATCAATATAAGATAAATAATTAAATTATAAAAAATACTAATATGAATATTTAACAAGTATTACAAAGTCTAAATAAGAATGTGCCTCTGTGTATGCAGTTCCATACATTTGTCTTTAATATTGAAATTTTTCATTTGTAAAAATAAACCAAACTTCATTAAAGGCAAAACCCAATGTAATAAATTGGGTCCATGCACAGGACAGGCCACCTGCAGACTTACACGGCCACGTGCAGGGTTACATACTCAAATCAAACAAGCACTTAAAAGTGACAAAACAGGTTAACCATGAGGCAATAAGAAATGACTCAAAGTGATGACCAAAATTTCTATGTTTCTATTGAAGTTCCTCCATAGGAGGTTTCCAACAAATCTATTTCTATACAATAATGGGATTGGGCCTGCTAACTCTTGTACAATATGCAATGTTATGCCAGAAATTAACATCCATTTGTTTCAAGGATGCCTATTTGCACAACAGGTATGGTATAATTTCAAAAGGGATGGCCTCTTAATTTAGACATTGGAATCCCTCCTCTGATGATCTCTCTCAAGATAGATGGCTCGATGAAAGAAAACTTGGCAATTACAGCATATCCACAGAAGAGGTTGAGGTCATTGCTACTGGCCTTTGGCTCATCTGGAAAGAAAGATGCAACCATGTGTTCAGAGAATGGAGAACTGATCCAACTAGCTAGAGTTGCTCACCAAACCTTTTCCTTGGTGCTGGAGCAACAACAAGGGATAAAAAACATCAAAGAGTTGGAAGATCAGTCAGTGATGAAGTGGGACATACAAAGCTTCAGCCATCATGTGTTTGTGGATGCAGCATGGATGGAGGTGGAGGTAAGTGCAGGCATAGGCATCATTATTATCACTAATTCAGGATAGTTTTCTTGTGCAGTTTCAAAACAATGTGAGACATGCACATTCTGCATATGAAGGGGAGCTGATTGCTGTTAAAGAAGGGTTGAAGTTGATGCTGCAATTGGGAACAAAGGAAGGACAAGTACACACTGATTCTCTTCTTGCTCAAAGATGGATATATTACTTCTAAAAGATTGGATCCAAATGAACAAATTAAAGCAGAGCTCAAATCATGCAATGCAAGGATGTTTTAGCTACTATGGACAGATGGTGTAACAAATGGATTCTAAGAGAAGACAATGAAGGAGCTGATAAGGTGGCTACACTGGCAAGAAGAGAAGATATCTACAATACTTACACCAATGAGGGACCTATATATGCTTAATTGACTTAGTTCAGCAGTTGCAAAATTAAAACTTTTTGTAGTTTGTTAGCTATTTAATAGCTCTTATTTTACCAAATAAGCACTTGCATGTGTTATTTTACCTTAAGGAATTAAGTGAACCGCATACATACATCCTCAAAGTAGTATTCTCCTTCACATGAGATGAGGCTCAGAGAGGGAGAGATCAAGGGACATGATGCCAAGATAAGAGATTAGTCTCTGGCATGGGCTAACATGTCACACCTCAAAGGTCTCCCCCCACCCACCACCACTCTCAATCGCCCAAAATATATCCCTTGTTTGATCATCATCCCACCCTTAATTTTGCAATATCACTCGATCACTGCCTTCTACTCATTTTTAAGATAGGCAAAGGCATTCTAGGGAAGCTTCAAAGCTAGGAGGTCTTCTGTTTCTTATACAAAGGTTAGTCATGTACCTCATTTGGTAAGATAAAAAGGTTAATGTACCTCAGAGACATGAAAGGATTCTTTTCATTCTCAGGCGATATTGATTGCATTGACATGCAAAGTTTAGTGTTACCTCCTTGCATCCTATCAAGAATCACTACACTTGCATAGATGATCTGAACTATATATCATTTGTGACATGCATTCAAGCTAGGATTCAAAATTAAGGAACAGAAAAGGCCATGCTTCTCCAAGTAATGAATGCATAACTTGTCGATCATTTTCTACATCTTTTACCACTATAACATTATTTTATTTCATGATATTCTATCCCTAGAGCAATTCTATATATTGCTGATCTTTCTGTCACTGTAACACAATAAGTTGTTGACTACCAGCTGCCTCCGGGTGCATACAAACATACAATAGTAAGTATCAGCATTTCTATTGGCTTAAAGAACTTAATGGCATCCACTATTTACTAGTACTCTGCAAGTTAAGTGACATACCTTGGATTAAGAAATCTTGTGTTGTCCAAGACTTGGATGAGGAGCTAGCGAGGAAGAAGATCACTATAAACCTTTTAGTTTATCTCCAGCTGATCAAATAACAATTTTAGGATACCATGATTTATCAAAAAAGCCAATGTCTATAGAAAGAAAAGAAGGTACGTAGGGAACTCAAATTAACTACAAGAAAGTCTTTTTATTCATGACCATGCATGCATGCCCTCAAGGAATTAATATTGATACACAGACAATATCCAAAGAAAATAATCCCCCACCATGTAAAAAACTAGCACTTAAACCTAACGATTTGAAATTATAAAATATCCAAGGGCTATTTTATAATTTGTTCAGAATTTTTCTAACATGCCAAAGATTCTAACAATAAGAAAATTATAATCCATCTCCATTACCATTACCACTAAACCAACTCTTCTCTTTCTTCTGTAAATTTAAATTCTTAAGCATTTAAAAAACACAACCAAAAATTTATGATTGAGCCATTAAAATTACACTCTAATTCTTAAGATCAGAGTGCATGATCGCATATTGAAATGTAGCATAAAAAAAAAGAACTAACTAACATGAAAATCACAACCAATATTAGAGCATACAAGTATCATTTACATAACATGGAATCAACTAGAAAACATTAAAAAGAAAAAGGGGAGAGAAAATGAGGAGGAAGTGAAAGCACTTAGATGATGGGGAGGAAGCGAGGGAGGCTGCGAGCTTACCTAGAGATTCGCCTCGTTGGTGAATTGATCTATTCGAATTAATTTGTGAAACCCATATGAAAAAAGGGATGGAAAAGAAAAGATTATCATAATTTATAAGACAAAGGTATTTGCAGCCTCACAACAAAAGCTAAACAATCCATAAATGGAAAGGCTAAAGAATGAAACATGTCTTCATTAAACAAGAGGTGACTTGTATATAAACAAAAAGAGTTTGTTTGATATTGTTTTCATTTTTCTATTTGAGATTACTACTTCCAAATCTTTTAAAAGAGCTTTAAGCGAATAATAAGGAAAAAAAATGAAGGAAAGAACACTTCCATAAAAAGAAAATAACTTCTCGCCAACCAGTCTTTAATAGGAATACGCTATCCGGCCAGTCCATTTTCTTCTTTACAATTAAAGCTTGATGGATGTTTGAAGATGTTTAGCAGAATGAATTTCAGCAGCCGAGAATATCCTCAAGTTCTCAGCAACGATACAGTAAAAAACATTAATATTGTCAGGTTTGATACTCTTGCAGAGAAATCTAAAAAGAGTTTGTGGTAATGGATGTGGATTTGAAGCTGAATACAATTATTTATTATTGCATTCTATGACTCTAGGCTGTGTATGGTTTTCTTGACTTATATCATTTTTTTTATTGATAACCCCAGCTAATCTAACCACCTGAGTTGAACCTTTGTTCAATTTATACTACATAAATTGTTATATTGGTCAGGATTTGGGTTCTGGAACATAAAGTTGGGAATTGCTTTTTATCCATCCCCACGGTAGACTGGATGTTGAAATCCATAAAAATAAAAATTGAACTTATAAAATAGAAAAAAATTTTAAAATAAAAATAAATAGCCTAAGATGCATAAATAGGTGGTTTTTTTTTTGTCAAAAGTTACTTTAAGATATTTTTACAAATATCTTATTAGGTGTAAACAGATTTCATGTTAATGGTGCTTGATTTAACCCAAATTAGAGCAATGAAATTCATGGCGTCCGAATTGATCTAATTGTTGTCATCCTTAAGAATTCCAATGAACTAGTTATAGAGTACACTATTTTTAAAAATATTAGTGTTCATTTTGTGAAATTTAGTGTTTACGTAACTATTATTGATGGAATTTTGTAGGTTGTTAATAGAAAAGCTCTCTCAAACTTGCTGGAAACCATGCGGCTCAGAAGCAATTCAGGCAACGCCTTCTTATTTGTTGATGTTTGTCTCTCTGTTATGCTAGTATTTGTGGTGTTGTTTGAAACAAGTGATCTGTTTTTAAAACAAGCGATGAACTTTAATTAATGGATGTCTGAGTTAGAGCCTTAATTAATGGTTAGAACTATATTATATATAAATATAGCATTATTTTTTCTTTTAGCGGAAGATAAACTGTTCTATTGAGAGAGAGGGAAACAAAAAGCAAAATTAGGCTAAAAAATACAAAGAATTGGAAAGAGAAAAAGAAACTTGAGTCGGAAAAGCATTGATGCTAAAATTTCTATATGAATCGTTTCGGATGATAGTTTCATGTTTTGTTGAAAAAGAGAATTTTCGTTAGACCATGCACTAACCCCAAATAGGTTGGTCGATGAGGGAAGCTTTGCTTGAAAAAAAAATATTGGTTTATTGGGGGGATACTAGCTAGTGGTGGATTACTATTAAAAGAAATGCATTATCATCATATTTACTTACAATTTTTCAGTGAATTATATTCTTTTCAAATTTCCCTTTGGAACTGACTATGTAGTAAATTCAACAATTCTAATTGTTTCCTGAGACTAAGTCAGCACAAATTCCATCTACAAACAAGAGAATGGCATATACTTCAGTCAAGAAAAAGGCAAAAAGAAAGCAGCATTGCTGCCAATAGGCTACAGTGATCTAGGACAGACCAACTTGAAAAATCCGAGCTGGACGCGTCAATTTACAGCAATTGATCAAGCTAAGATGACATGCTAAGCTCAGACAAGCCCAAGACCGTCCAGGTCGATTATACAACCTACACAAGATGAGCCCAATGCACAGAACAATCAGCTGATGCAGTAACAGCACACAGGTGAAAAATTTATCAACCACATGATTCTAATAAATTCCAGCACAAGAAAAATATAAAAAATTGCATAAGCATTCATCAAATGGAAGATTATTGATACTTGGAATTTAATATTTTGGTCTTAGAAATTGAAAGTACAATAAAATTGTTAAGGTTAGAAATTTAAACTTTAATTTTATTTATATTTCAAATCATAATTATCTTTTCGTTGTAATACCAATTAACGAATAAATAAAAATATATGATTTATCCATTTTTTTTTTTTTTAAATACTATTCATCACAACCCTTAAGATGGAAACACCTCAAGAATTATACAAATAGAAGAATATAAATTACACAGAGAATGAAATGCCCAATATCCAGATACCCAGAAAGAACAACAAAAATAGTGGAAAAGAAGTAATAAAACATGGAGACATGGGTAAAACACTCTTCTCAAGCTTTCTTTTTTTTTTAAAAGAAAATTAGTCAAAGTTGAAAATGATATTCGTAATTAATACCAACAAGGTAGACCAAAGCTTCTAGTTGATATAAGTAACTTTTCCAATAAACATTCTCATGAGTCCCCTCCAATAATAAAAAGGAAATTAAGGGGAAAAAAAAAAGTAGCAATGGATTATTGAGTGAATAAACCATGCGCATCCGGGGAATCGAACCCCGGTCAGTACCGTGGGAGGGTACTATGATACCACTACACCAGATGCGCGGTGGACAACAGATTTCCGTTTTTTATAATAAATATCAAACAATTTAATAAATTTAAACTCCACCATATAACAACTTTATAATAATTAATAATTAATATTATTATCACCTTTCCCATTTTTTTTTTCTTTCGTTCCACTTATTTTCATATTACTATACAAGAAAAAAGGAGAAAAATAAAGCATTGTGTCCTTTATGTTTATTCTTGCAACTGGTTTACAGAATAAATTCGTTCAAAAACATAGGTGGTATTATTAGTGAGGAACCAAAGGCTTCATAATATGGCGGTAAAACCCTTGGATTCCGTGCATTAAAAAATTCATCCGAGAGGCCTTCGGGTCGAGTGCCCAACTCTATAAATGGGGTCAACAGTTTAAATCGAGTTTACTTCTCAAGTTTGTACACTCATGGTGAGGGATCAGAGATGATCGAGTGAAACTTATGACCACATCCTTGACTGATCCATGAGTTGAGAGGCCTTTATGGCTGAAGTAAAAAAAGATATTATTAGTGAGGCACCAAACTAACCTGCCCTTCTCTGCCATCAGACTGCTTGGACTGAGCTCAGCATGAGTACAGAACCAGAAGCAAAGAAATGTATTATCATATTTACTTACTCTTTTTCAGTGAATTATATTCTTTTCAATTTTCCCTTCAGATCTGACTATGTAGTAAATTCAACAATTCTAATTGTTTCCTGAGACAGTCAGCACAAACTCCCTCTACAAACCAGAGAATGGCATATACTTCAGTCAAGAAAAAGGCAAAAAAGAAGCAGCATTGCCAATAGGCTACAGTGATCTAGGACAGAGAAACTTCAAAAATCTGAGCAGGACACGTCAATTTACAGCAATTGATCAAGCTAAGATGACATGCTAAGCTCAGGCAAACCCAAGACCGTCCAGGTCGATTATACAACCTACACAAGAGGAGCCCAATGCATAGAACAATCAGCTGAAGCAGTAACAGCACACTGGAGAGATCAAGAAAAGTTTATCAACCACATGATTCTAACAAATTCCTGTGCAAGAGAAAAAAATAAAAATTGCATAGCATTCAACAAATAGGAGAAAAGAACCATACACTAAGTGCTTTGAACTTTTAAAATCTGCCTATGGACAACCCCATGTCACATTGTTATCAAAGCTACTTGGTTTCCTTCCCAATGTCATTCTTTATGGCTCGCTGAATTGGTTTCACCACACAGAAGTACTAGAAAGTAGCCGACAATAAAATATGATAAAGTTATTGTTCAGGGTTAAACACTGTTATTTAGTGCTAGATTTGAATGTAAGAGGAGGAGCCAAAGAAGCGTACCTGAAAAGCCAGGATAAGAGGGATAAAAAGCTTCCACTTGGCATTAGGGTTGGGGCCATCAATAAATTTCTGTTTGACAGTGATAGCTTTACTATGATTCATGGCCACATCTGTAATTACTCTCATCAAGTGTGGAAACCAAGCAGTACCGTCAGGAAGAATCTGTTTTCCAACAGCATTGAGATTAGAATACAACAAAATACAACAAAGAAGACATGGATTGGAAAGAAAATAGGTTGCCTACCCTTTCCCCAAGACCATCCATTTTGCATCTCGAAGAATTTTCAACCAGAACTACTGAGATCCCATAATCCTAATGCAAGTAAAAGAAGGATGTTTCTCAGTTTATTCCTCTGTTCATTTATTTGAGCAATCAGAAACCAATTGGATATAGTTGAACCATGTAAAATACATAAAACAATAATATGTCATTATAAAGCAAGAATAATTACTAATTGGTTTAGATAAGTATTTGGATTGGCTTAAACCTCCATCAAAAACATATCCTACAGAAGTAAAATAAAAGTTGATCAGTTTAATGTGGAGCATCTATGTTGTCAGGACATTAGCTATGTTGACTCAAGATGAATAACAATGATAAAATTTCTTTCCAGCATCGTGTTTATCTTTTTAATAAGCTTTTCTTCCAAAATTATATAGTTAACAAATTTTGGAACTTGCCAAATCTGTACCACAATCATCTCATGTCCGCGAAGCAAACTTTTGGACTACCACGTCATGCTTACACCAACAATTCCATAATCTAAGCTAAAAATAAAGTCTAGGTCCACCAATTTTCTCTTTAACATCACAATTGTTCAGCCACCATGTTACATCAATATGAATCCACATGGCAAAAGAATCCAAATGGTTGCTCAATAAGAATACTCTGTTAAATTTCTATGTTTTTTTTTTCTGAAATGGTATATTTGTTAAGCAGACAAGGATAAAATATCTTGTGGATTCATAAAATATCTTTGCATGGGTATCATAAAAAATAAATAAATAAACTTCCCAAAAAAAAAATCAAAATAAGTAAAACCTGTGTCACAATTAATAATAATAAAACAATGAGGATGATATATGCATTCTATGCACAAAGAAATTCCCATGGTGCATAGTATTACAGCATCTTTATGGGGATTTAATAAATAAGATAACCTCTTGATAAGGATGTGGACTAATCCACTTAAGTACATTCACATATTAAATTAAATGTGACTGATGTAGAAATTCTCCAATTGATAGTTCAAAGATCAGGATTGTGCCATCAGAACAGTTTCACGAAAGAAGGAAAAAAAACTTCGCTCTTGAACGAGAATCATAATGTTTTAACACATTCTCTACCACTGAATACTGAAGAAGAAAAGTAGAAACTGTCAAGAAACATAAGACTTCACATGTATTATATGGTGTATCAAATGCCATATATGTAGAAACTAAAAACATGTACTTCTACCAATTTTATCCCACAATTAAAAATGAAGCTAACAAAGTAGAAAATTTAATCCACTAGCCAAATATATATTTGAATGTTCCAATTGTATGTAACTCAGTTTGAATAACTCCAAAAATATAGAATTAACAAATCAAACTTGTAAATGGGGGAAATCATAAGAACTTCAAACATAAATATTGATATGATTACCCTATATAAAAAAGTACAAATTATAGTTCCAAACTAGAACCTCCAAAGAATGCAAAAAGAGCTTTTTAATATGACAAAATAAAGACTTAGATGAAGATTGAAGGAGATAGTCATAAAATGATTTCAAAATTGGCATAAATGAACTGTGTGATACCTGAAACTCACGTGTCTTGATATAAGCACCTAACCTGATGAATTTCAGTATTGCTTCAGATCGTTTAGCAGAAAACGCATAATAAGCATCAGCAGGTGGTGTAAATTGGGCATGGGTTAAGACAACCAAACCCCTCCTCCATATCCCATTACCAAAACTATCAGTGATGGCTTTAATGACCTGCCTATCCAAATTATCTTGTCTATAGACATCAAAACGATCCACATAGATGAAAACATCAATGGTCTTGTTCAGAAGGAACCTGTCATCAGTACAGGTTCATGTCAAATATATCAACAGTTAAAAAAAAAGATAATCTGTATCGTCTCAAAAGGGCTCCATTTGTAGCTAATGACAACTAATTATAGAAATCAACTTCCCTTCAGTAGAGCAAACTAAGAACTTTAATTACTGAGAGAACATCAAATTATTTCTAGTTTTCATTCACACAGGTTAATAGGATCACAAGTTCACTCAAGAAAAGCTTAATGATTAAGAATGAAGAAGTCTGATAATTTGGCTTCTCCTTACTGGTTGAGTTAACATAATTTCTCACATCATTTCCTTTCCATTATCTAAACCTTACCACTTTCTCAACATAATATACAAGAACAAGAAATACCTTTATAGAAGTTACTATAGTGCAAGACAAACCTCTTAATGGTATTGATGGCATGCTCATTCACATATCCACCTTCAACTAGCCCTGGGGTATCAATGACATTCAAAGTGAACCCTCCTCGAGAGCGTGAGAACATCAGGGGACTTGGTCCTTCTGACTGTATAATGTAGTCGAACATCATAAAAACCCATTATGACATCTTCAAAACAATTTACTAGAATGAACTGATTCAAGAAATAAACCTACCTGGAAGGCACTGACAGAGGCCACCCGCTCCCCAAAAATGGAGTTCACTGTTGATGACTTCCCCACACCACTTTTCCCCATCACCAAGATTGTCAATGTGCTCACATTCTACAAGAAGAGCATTATCAAAATTATGATATCAAAAGTCAGGCAAAATTAAGTGATATGAATTAGAGTCAGAACCTCTTGCTTGAGATTCTCGAACAACAAATCCAGCTTGGCCTGTGTAGAGTCAGAGAAGTTTTGGAAACCAGGCCACTCACGAGCTACTTGACTCGCCATAAAGACCTACTTCTAACAATCAAAATAATAAGATAAGGTAAAACAAAAAGTAAAAAATAATAATTTACAGCATAGAAAAAGAAAATTTGGGAGAATGAAGTTATAAACAGCTCTTATTCAAACAACTCAATTACAACAATGAAAAAAAGGCCTTAAATGGAAAAAATTAAGTAAAATACAAATATATCATGAAAATACTATTCATCACAGCCCTTAAGATGGAAACAGCTCAAGAATTACAGAAATAAAAGAATATCAAATACACAAAGAATGAAATGCCCAGCATCCAGATACCCAGAAAAAACAACAAAAATAGTGGAAAAGAAGTAATAAAACAGTACAAATTCTTGAAAACCTGCAATTATACCCTACTCTTAATTATGGGGAAAAAAACATAAAAAATTATAAAATCTCCTGAAGCGAGTTGGATGGCAATTATTGATCTAATTACACACCTGAGAACCAACAATATAAATAGGATTGAATACATTACAAGAACATCAACCAGATTCGCTCTTAATAATGATGACAAGACAAAGAATTCTCCAAGAAAATATACAAAATTACGAAGAAAAAATAACAATCCGGGATGTAAATGGCGTAGTAACACCAAGAGAGATTAGCATCACAAGAATCTCAATGCGAGCGAAAGATAATATGAAACGATTAAAAAATGTAATAAAATGCACAAACAAGTGAAAATTAAACGAAATGCCTGAAGACCAACAAACCCTAAACTCTAGAAGAGTACAGGATTGGAGTTTTGAGCTTCCGAAGATCACCAGATCGGAGAACCCGCAAACACAAATGCAGCTAGAGGTTAGAATCCCAAAACCCTAGAAATGGTTTCCCGGGGTTTCAGAACATCAACCACTCCGGTGAAGGAGACGAAATCAAGAAAAGGTTAAAAAGCATTATGGGGAAAAGTGCCTCGAGATCGTAAATTATAAGACGATTGTTATGCAGATGCCAGCTCAACGAACCTGGGTTCTTTCGCTGACGTCATGGTTGTTAGGGATTTTTTTCTTTTGGCCCCTGATAAATGAAATTACTTCATTTTTTTCCTCTTTTTTTTAACATTTATCCCCTGCAAAACCTACATGCTGTGGGCAAGGGTATAACAGTGATATCATGTTTTTGAAGGGGCTAATAAGTTAAAAAATAAAAAAGGACCCGTTGATAAATCGGCTTTGTTTCGATGCGGATGAGAAACGAGAAGCTGTTGTGCTATGGTATCCATCTCCCCACCTCTCCTAACACCAGCCACCATTGCTAGACCATGCTTCACTCTTCAGACGCTATTATTGAGTAGCCGAGTTCGAGCAACCGGAAGACGATGCTGCGGCGTTCTGTCACTGGTGAGGCCGTGCAGAGCTCGGAGGAGAGTGAGGTATGAAGATGATGATGAAGATGATGAAGAGTATGGAAACAATGAGGAGTTCCAAATATTGGAGGCTTACAGTGAGACAACTCGCTCAGAGGCCCTTCTTGTTCATGCCACGGTGGACGACCAAGAAGAAGAGGTTCTCGTCTTCAGGGTAAACAGTTAGTTGTATGTACATCATTCTCAGCTTCATCCATACAGCAGCAGCATCAGCAGCATTCATGATAATTCTGTTCTTTTATGATACAGGGGTTCTCATCTTGCTTGAGTGGTAGGACAGCACCAGATCCATCCAAGAGTGTTCTTCCAGCCAAAGCAGTGATACAGTCCGTTGATGTGGTGAGAGGGCCGTTTGATCCTTCCAATATTGAGTACCTGGAGAAGGGCTTGACATGGGAAGCATTCAAAACTCGCCTCCGGACTCGGTAGTGTTTTTTTTTTCTCTCTCTGGCATCAATGGGATGGATGAAGAAATTTTGTGAAAATTGGAAGAAAAGTTGCTGCTCATCCACAATCAATGCAGTCTTAAATCAGTTAAAATTAATAATATGAATGATCACAAATCATCAACAATTCTTTCTCCAACAAGTATATGATTCTGAGCATACATAAGAACTCATCTGAAATTACACAACTCATATTCACAACTTTGGAGAAAGAAACACCAAACAGAGAAAATACAGATCTATCTCCGTTGAAAGGCCCACGAACCTATACAACCAAATAAACAAAACACTCAAGTAAACGTGGTGCCATAAGGTTAGCCAACTTTAGCATCACTTCCGCTACTGTTATGGCAACGGCGAAGTTAGATGCAGACCCTCCGTATGTCCAATTTAATTTCTTGAACTAATTAAATTGTTGCAGGGCCTATGGCGGTGGTGGTTCTGATATTGAAGTCAATATGTAGTTTTGGGGAAAAACAAGTGAAGATATTAGGAAGGGCTAATGGTTTCCTTGCTGCTTCGAATTTGAAGGAGTCATTGAAGGTTGCGTGTTAAACCACTCCGTGGCGCATTCCTGCACAAATAATGAGAATTTTAACTTCATTGACATCTAGAAATCCATTTATAATCCAGTGTGGTGTAATGCATTCTTTCTAAGGATCTAAAACTTGGGTTTAAAACATGATGACTTTGTGGCAAAAACTAAAATGCTCGCATTAACAGATTCAGGTAAAAACCATAATTTTTATGATGATGGTATAAAACTTATATAATAACAAACTAGTTTTGTTGACACAAAAAAACAAATGCTCATGTATTACTGAGCCTCAGGCCATCAACTCATCATGCTCAGAACTATTTATTGCACTTTATGGGTGCAAATGAACA
Source organism: Dioscorea zingiberensis (assembly GCA_026586065.1). NCBI lineage: Eukaryota > Viridiplantae > Streptophyta > Magnoliopsida > Dioscoreales > Dioscoreaceae > Dioscorea > Dioscorea zingiberensis. The sequence continues at coordinate 84,232,726 of CM048818.1, read as the reverse complement.
TATTTGAAAAGACATAATTGATAGATGATACCAAACTAAATGAGTTAGAAGAAATATTTCACATTTTTCATACTAAAACAGTAAATAAGAATTACCTTCCAGGAGGTACTTGAGAACTAACAGCCGGAGCCTTGGAACTGCCAAGGCGCTTAGCCCTGTTGTCTTGTACCTTCTCCACTCGCATGGCAGCTACCTCCTTTTCCATCACAGCTACTTCCCTTCTCATTTTCTTTGCCTCTACTTCCATTGCTTTGGTCAGTGTATCTACTTTCCTTGCTAGCATCTGAACATCAGCAGGTCAAAGTGAGAAAACAGATGACTTTGAAAATGAAATAGCAAATGATAGAGACAGGAAATTCATCGACCTCGATTGCATCATCCTTGTCCTTTAGGCTTTGATCCTTTTCATGGCAAGCTTTTCTCAGGGTGATCACCTCCTTTTGCAACATGTCATAAAGTAATCCAGATACCGAATCATCTAAATCAACATTACCAAAGTCATTGGGTTTCTCATCTAGATTTTCCTTCCAACTCAAATGTGGCTCACTTTCTCTTGTCCCATCAGTAGATTTATTAAGTGAATGACCTGTTCCATTGGCGAGGATTTTACTGCGGTCAAGTGACCTAGTGCCACCATCAAATGACTTTGAAGTCCCTTTTGCATGTTTCAGTATTGTACTAGAGCCACTACTGACAGAAGAGCGGAGCTGAAAAGAATTTCTCTTTGATAGGAAGCCATTAGGAGGTAACTTGGATATGTTTTCAGCTCCACCAAGGGATTGCCTACGTGAAGCACCATTGCTCACACTCCTCCCCTCTGTGCCAGTGCGGCTAGTACCACTTGAGGACATTCTCATTCCCTCTTCCAAAACTTTGAGTCGCAAGTGATACTTCTCCTGAAAACTTAGATGGATGAGCATACAGTTGAGGTCGTTTATCAGTAAAACTTAGTGTAATATAACGTCAATCTGAAGTAACATAGAATAACCAGTTGCTGAAATACTGCTGGTAGAGAACAAATACTTTTAATTGAGCCTCAGATCTTGCAGCTCTTTCCACTATAGCAAGTTTATCTCGAAGTTGCTGCATTTCCCCCTGAAAAAAAAATGTAGCCTTCAATTTAAAAGAAATAATTTGCAGACATTACCTTCTGCATCACCAATGTAATTAAAGAACTAGAAGTATCTAGCACCAATTATTTGAAAAGATAAGGTGAGATGATATTAGAAATAAAAAAATAAAAAATCTACCATTTACCTGCATGAATCTTCGCTCTTCAAGCCATTGTCTAACAGGCATTACTTTGTCATTAGCATCTTTCCACTCATTTGCTACCACAACTGCAACTCTGTTAGCTGTAACTTTAGCACGGGCTAGTTCTCTATCAAGTGTTTTTCTCTCTTCCTAAGAAATGTTAGGAAATAATAGAACAGCAGAAGAATCAGAGGGCATGGATGAGGTTCAATAATGTTTTTCTAACTAGAAAGTATAAAAGAAAGATGAGTACATTCATCTCCTGTACTTTCCGCTGGTAGTCTCTCACAGCATTAGCCGCTGCACCTCCAGCAAGAACAGCCTCTTCAAGCTCTCTCACAGTCTGACTAAGCTTTTCTACCTCTGCAACCTTTTGACGGTGCATTTTGTCCAAGATCTTGTTTTCTTCCTACAAGTGCAAGACATTTTGACAAGCTACTATTTACCATAAACGTACACATAGCAGATGTCCTAAATTGACACAAAAGACAAGGACAGTTCTAGTTACCTGACAGATTTCAATCTGTTTCATCAACTCCTGGTTCTTGTTCTGCAGATCATCCACCATTGAAGCCTTTGCCAGTGCAATTTGAACGGTCCTTTCTGCTTCTAGCAGTGCTGCTTCTTTTGATTTGGTAAGCCTATCCAATGCCCTATTGTCATCCTGCAACTTTGCAATCTGACAAAGAAAAAGTGATGGTAGCATTTAGCATTATTTTACAGGAAACTCATGGTGGAACATGCAAAGTTCTAGTAAGTTGGGATTTTACTGGAAACTATGAAATGTGTTGATGAGAAACAAACACAAAGTAAACAAAAGATAGAGAGAGAGAAAATTCATTGGTTTCCTACATCAAAGAGGAGATTATACTTGTACAACTTAAATGTCTCATATTTCTCGAAAAAGTGATTCGATTGAGGGGATTTGGGTTTTAAGCAGCAGAAGATATATGGAAATCTTTAGTCACAGGTGAACAAAATATCATTTGTTTGGATGGGAACAATTGCACTATCACAGCCAAGTATACAAGATTAGTTAGTAACTTAGAGCTGTAAAACCAAGGTGGCTAAGAAAAATATTATTTGAAATCTAAAAAACCTATTAAACTATTGGGTGATTTCACTTGGTCCATAAGCCAACAACCATCTTATGTAAAATCAAATACACCAAAAAGGAGGTGTAAAACAAAAATTTAATGACCTATTGATCAGTGATCCATGGATAATTTCTCTCATTGGTGAAAGTTATTCAGAATTCAGAAACAAAGTATTTCCGTAGTATACCGTGAAATTATCACAATAACAACAGTCAAAAGTTCAAACCAAATGTTAGAAATTTCAATAATTTAGTGAACTCTTCAGGTTTACAGCACAATACCTCCTGGCGAGCAAGTTTAAGCTCTGCCTCAAGTGGTGCAAGAATGGCTTCAATAGGGGGCATGTCATCATCCTTTTGTGCTGCATGAACTCTTCTAAGTGTAGCTTCTGCTGCAAACTGAGCAGCCAATGCTGCTTTCTTTTCATCATTTATTTTCTTGACTTCAAGATTCTGGCAAAAGAAATTACCATCAAAATCTATCTCAAACCACAAAACCCAAAAGACAGGTAAATAGCAGTGAGAAATATCAAATGCTACCTTGCTTTCTAAAAGAGATTCAGTTAATTTTAGCTTCTCATCCACCTTGGTCAATTCTTCTGTAAGCTGTATTTAGGGCAAAAAAAAAAGAAAACAAAGGATAAAACATCTTTGATGTTAACAGATAATATTTAAAAGGCATTCAGAAGATAAAGTTCTGATATTAAAGAAGGAATTTGGTTCATCCAATACTCCATGCTTCCATCAAAACAAAAAGCAGAAAATCAGACTTGGAAACCACAATTTGGCACAGCATTTAAACACAGATATAACACTAAATTTCAAAAATGGAAGACATGATTGACAAAACAACTCCAATGCCTCCTTTATCAGAGTCAATTACAACCATTACAGCATATGTAACAAACCACGTATCCAGAACATCAGGAGATAACCAATTAAAGCGAAAAACAAGTAAATACCACTGTAAAATAAACCAACTTGTAGAAGTTTCTTAGTGGAAATTAAGAAAGTAAAATTCCCATGGAATATTTGAATGCAACCAAAACCAGCATTCAAATATTAGAAGGCCTCTATTTGGGTCTCAAATCAATAAAGCACAAGAAAATTGAGTTAATGCGTGACATTATCAACAATGCGGGTCAAAATAAGCCACACATATGAAAATGTAACAAACTCACCAAATTAAAAAAGAAAAAAGTTTTTTTTCACTAAATTACAAACTAGAACAGAAAAAAAAAAAATCATTAAAAAAAATTCACCTCCTCACAAGCCTTTTCTCTGGCTCTCTCTGACAATCTCAGCGACTTAATCTCCGCATGTGCCTCCCCCAACTCCCGATCTTTGTCTGCAAAACCCAACGCATTTCAGCAACAAAAATAACTGCAAAAAAATAACGAAAAATCGAACGGATCACAGCTGCATTCCAACCTCTGACTTCATTCTCGAGTCGATTCAGCTCGACCTTGACCGGATCCGAGCCATGGAGCAAATTAATAAGCTCATCTGTCTCCAAACTCGGCTTCATCGACGGCCTTCGCCTCAGCGCCCTTACCTCCCCTTTCAACGACGCCGATGCTGAAAGAGCCGCCGAAAACCCTTCTCCAGCACCGCCGCACTGATCCGCCATCCCGGATCTGACCGTATTGGTTATCTCACATCAAAGACCACGAACCAGATCTCCGAAGGTAGGATTTCTCGGACTCTTGGATCCAATTTCAAGCCTTTCGATTTGGCAAAATGCAAGCCCTAATTATCTTCGCTTCTTCTCAAGCTTGCGCTGCGGTGTCTGAGCAAGAGAGATGGGAGTTGGCGAAAATAGTGTGGTTTCTTGTTTTTTTTTATTTTATATTTATCTTTGCAAATAAACCCTTTCCATTTTGTTAAATTAGATAATAATCTCCAGATTAATTGCTAAATATGTTAAGCATATTACTAGTTAATAATTAATAAGCTATGCCAACCCTGATTGATGCTAATTATGGAAACTGCTTAATAAGTAAAGGTTTTTTTTTTTTTGCAAGTGAACCCTGAAAAAGAAATTGAAATTACCTATTTATCCCTAAAAATCATAATTACAAATATACCCCCAGCTTCTCATTTTATTACACATATATCCAGAAGTTAACATCGTGTTCACTTGTAAATTAACAATGGTAGCTATATGAAAAGACCAATATACCCTTGCATATATCCCTAAAAAATTCAATTGACACTAAATTTAGAAGGATATAAAAGTATTTTCCTTGATCTATGATTTAAATTTAAGTGTAATTAAGATCTTTAGATTAAAGGTAATTAACATAGTTAAGACCTTTGGGTTAATAGTTTTTGGCAACATGAGTATATACACAATTAAATAGAAAAAGCAATTATAATTTTCTCACAGGTATATACGCAACAAAACAGCTTCTTGTGAAATCAGCTTTTGTATCAAACAATCTGATGCATTCGAGGTGTATAGTTATTTCTCAAGATGAAAATTCAAGCATGACTTTTCAATTTATAGCAAAACATTATGAACTTGAAGACAACTTGATTAATCCAACGAACACAGATACTGAGTGCATATAATATCACTGTTTGAAGACCATAACCAGTTTACATGCTAAGAAAAAAGAGAATCTCCATCACAAAATAGTAAAAAGATGGTTCACTTGGAGAAGGATGAAATGGAGGTTTGGTTGTAGGACTCCTCCCATTTATCTCCATCAAAATGTCTGATCTCAACATGTTCAAGTGTACCAGGTTCAACACAATTAACCGTCACTGCAATGCCATCAGGATTTGATCTTGGCAGATAGAAAGAAGTAATGCCACAGAATTTGCAGAATGTATGTTTTGCCGTGTGGGTGCCAAAGGTGTAGGTGGTAAGGAAACATTCAGCATCGCTTAATAATTTGAATTTATTGGATGGCACAATGAAGTGAATGTTTCCTCTCATTGAACAGTCAGAGCAGTTGCATCTCCATGCAACTACACTTGGTGGTGCTTCTACTTGCCACCTTACTCGTTTGCAATGGCAGCCGCCGCTGTGAATCAATGTCTCCGTGGTCATCCTTCGAGAATTCAGCTTCTTGGTTCTGTGTCACTGTTTATTGCCCCTTCAAGACATTTGAATTCAATGAGTAAACATTTTGATCAAATTGAATAACGGCAAGATAATGCATTCTTTCATATGTTACTTCAACTATAGTCGAAGCAACAACAACTACTATCTCACCAAGGTAGTAACAAAATTCTGATATTAACCAATGAATAGATGCAATCTCATTCCCCATTAACAAAAGCGAACTGAGGAACATAAGCTGAGTTCATAGGACTCATAGCAAAAATAACACTGTTTCCTCTCTCAAGTTCTTTTCATGTCCTTCAAAAATCAAGTTTCTTGGTTGGTTGCTACTGTTATTTCCCCTCAGACATAATGCAATCCAACTACCAAACATTTCAATCAAATTTAATAACTATGAACATGAATCATATACTGAAAGAAAAAGATGTTATATACAAAGGAGTTGAACTCTGGATATGCAATTGGTTCAGTTATCATACAATAGTTAATTTCGAAATAAGTTGCATCTTATGCATCATATACACTTCTATTATCACTGACACAACTTCTACAATCTCATCAAGGTAGTAACAAAGTTTTGATATTAATCAATCCATAGAAGCAAGCTCATTTGGCACTTCTGCCAACAAATAAACAGAATGCAAACTCAGAACATTGTTTCAACTTTCAAGTTCTTTTACTATCCTTCTGTTAATTTCTGAAGGACAAAATTTATTCAATCTTAACACAAATTAAAAATTTCAACATTTAAATAGAAACTAAAATCAGAAGGAATTCACCTTTACAAGTGACTGAAGGACTGGCACCCAGCTATGAATCTATGCTAATGTAAAGACAACACAAGCTACCAGCTATTCATCAATCAACAAAAGTTTTCTCATCCGCATAAACTTTCTAGATCTAATTGCCCCAAAATAATCACACAAGTCAAAATCAACAAGAAGAACAAACAGATGCAAAGAGCAAAGAGAAAACACGAAAATACCATAAAGGATCAAGTCAGTGTTGCTTATTCTGCATCATTGAAGAATTTGCATCAGAATCTACGGATGTTTGGTTTATCGACGAAGAAAAAGACTGGGAGTCAATGAGGACGGTGACCTCTCTTGGCTGTCTAATGACTCATTAGTAAATATTAAAAGAGATTATTGGATCTGTGGCGCAATGGTAGCGCGTCTGACTCCAGATCAGAAGGTTGCGTGTTCGATTCACGTCAGGTTCAGTTTTGATAAAAAAAAACAGACCATTTTGCATTGGATCCAACCTGACTGGTTTTTCGGAGCAGTTAGAATAATTGAAAATCAAGTGTTTCTGATTTCATTTATCAGTTTTTTATTAAAATAAATAAATCATATTTTATTTAAATAGATTTGGAATTCAAATACATATAATACAACCACATTGATTATCTCAATGAAAGCACAAATTCATATGGGTAGAACTCACTTTTAAAAGCTAGCCATTAAGAGGAGGGTGCCCGCCACATATATATGTATGTTACATCTTCTTTAATTAGTCAATGTGAGACTCAATCGTTACAGTTTCATTGTCCTCGTTGACTTGTTATGACTTATGAATTCCCCCTTGAGAATTTCAGGTTTTGTTTCATCAGGTTTTGGGTAGCCCCTGATCTCAATTGTTTGGGTAAAAAAATTACTGATCAAATTAAGATATTATGAGGAAAATGGGAATAAGTTTTAAAAAAACGCGACGTTTATTTTAACATCATGAATTTGGTTCTCCTCATTGGGTTTTTGCATGATTCAACCAAGTTCATCTTTGTTAGCCAATATTATATATAACTTTCCATGGTCATGACTCTCAAATCTAGCTCCCATCAAATGATAATTTTTTTTTTCGAAAAAGAATCAAATGATAATTTTGCCTTTGAGCCAATTTTTAATAACTGAATTCATCCCACTCCATAACACAGATGAGCATTCTTATTATTCCATGGATTTCAGTTAAAAATGTTGTTGCTCAAACAAACATTTAAGTTTCACTTGTACTTTTACAATCACCAAACTTGGATGCCTGAAACTAGTCCGACTTCCAACTCTTTCCATCAAAATACCTTATTTGAACATGCTTCAATGTGCCAGAATCAACACAGCTGACAACAACAGCAACGCCATCAGGATTCCCTCTCTGGATGTAGAAGGAAGTAATGCCACAGACATTGCAGAACAAGTGCTTTGCTGAATGTGTGCCGAAGGTGTATCTGTTTAGATGCCGCTCAGACTCTCCCAGGAGCTTGAACTTTGCGTTTGGGACTACAAAGGCTGTGGATCCCCTCATGGAGCAGTAGGAACAATTGCAGCTAACAGCTGAAACACTGGATGGCGCTTCAGCTTGCCATTTGACGCGCCCACAGTGGCATCCTCCATTGTGAATCACCGTCTCCATGCTTTCTCCTGTAAAAATTTCAAGCATGTTCTAGTTTGTAGTATGTTTGGTTTCATCAATTCAATGGATTGCTCAAGTATATCTTCTTGTTAAAGTCAAACAATAAAATCAGAAAAAACAGTGAGCAGAGCTCGAACATTGTGGATAAACATGGGACGTCACACACATGCACTATATTTTCTGAAAGCCACAAATGAATCCATTTGTGGAGAAGTGTTATGCTTCCTTTTTTTACTTTTGGTTTGAGAAAGGTAGATAAACTATGATTTATTGATAGTAATTAGGATTAGTGTACAGATTGGAAGTTACAAACACATGAAGAGTGGACTGGTCCACAATGGCATCTGCTTCCATTTGAAATGGCCACAATGGCATCTCCTATTGTGAATCACAGTCTCCATCCTTTATCCAGATAAAATTTCAAGCATGTTCTTGTTTATATAGTTAGTCCATAAATAATAAATTCAAAGGATTGGTCAAGATTATGTTCTTGTTGTCATCAAATAAAACACTATAAATTAGAGAAAACAGCAAGAGGGAATTGAAGATTGTGGATATATATACCCAGAAAGACAATATGGTTCCTTAAAGCTAAAATGAAGAAAGTACACAAAAAAAAAAAGACAATCATTCTCTCAAGTATGATTGGATGAAGCAAATGCATCACTAAAGATTTTTTTCTTAAGTACACAGGTTTAGAGTGGTTCAGATGTGGCTCGAGTTATAGGACATTTTTTTTCTTTTTTTTTATAAAAATGGATAAACCACATTCATTTATTGAATGTTTCAAGTTACAGGACAATTTAACTTGAAAATAATGCTATACCACTAAAGTGAACTGAGAGAAAAGCATCAATTCACTGATTCTAGAGTATTTCCAAACTATCAGCACTGAATTATTCAATGGTATACTAAGGTTCCACTTACAAAGAGTCAAGAACTTCATTGAGAAGAATCAATTTCCCTTAAATATTTAGTAGCACAGCCTCTGTTATCATCACCTCAAAATCACAATCATTTCTCTTTGAATCTCAAACACAAGCAATTTCTACATCAGTATGCCAGCTCTGAGATCATCCGAATGAAATAACATAGCAGAAATTATATGGCTGCTATGGACTACAAACTCAAATATTGCAGATATGCTCCTCAAACAAGTTTCTTTTCTATTCAACTTGAGATTAAGAGATGGCCAATTTCCCTATATTGGTGACTCCACAAACCAAGGTAATAACACGGGGAAATTAAAAAGATTAGGTTTTTATACCTCTAAATGGCATACAATTCAAAGAGATCAAGAAAGTAGAGAATATTAGCTCAAGCAAGAATAGATCACTTTTGTTTGGATTGAGGGAAAGAAAAAAAACAACAACAAAACTGCTGTCTTATTGGTTGATTAAATGAAAACAGATGAACAGGCAAATGAAACAAAAAAGTTTCTATATTTTCATTTTGATTCATTCTTGCCCTCTGTTTCCCCGATCCAAACACACAAAAAAGACATAGGAAGTGGGCCTACGCAGCATACCTGGAACCAGAAACTGAAAGGGGGATGAACGGTAGGTGGCAATGGCTGGCAGGAGATGAGATGAGCCTCATCGTCATCCATCCCCACAAACATGAAGAGAGAATCCCCGAGGGCCGAAGCTGGTTAACTTTGACCGGTTAGCCTCTGGTTCAAAGTAGGTTCACCCACCAGTCCTAGGGCTGTAAACGGGCCAAATCTTATTGGGCTTCGCTCAGCTCAAATTCAGCTCGAAATAGCTTAATTCAAGCTCAAACTTGCTGAAGCTCGAAATTAACTCGAATAAGTTTGCTTAAAACTCGACTCGATTTTAATTTCGAAAGCTCAAACTTGACTCGATTTAGCTTGAAATTAAGAATTCAATTACAATTTTGAAATTTCGAATTTGGCCCGATTTAACTCGAAATTAAAAATTTATTTATAAATTATTTTTTTATATTATATATTATGTATTAATATTAAATATAAATATTTTATTTATATATTATTTTATATATTATTATATATTAATATATTAATATTAAATTTCAAGCTTTTGATCAAAGCTTGATCAACCTCGACTTGAAATTAATTTTGAACTTGAAATTGAAGCTCGAGTTCAACTTGAAAGTTCAAAATTCTGAGCGGAGTTTGAGCATCTTGAACTTCTCACGACAGCCCTTGGCTACCATGAAATGATAATTTGTTTTAATAATAATTTTGATTTAAAGAATTTATCATTTCTTTAAAATATGATTTGGGTAAATTTCAAAAAAAAACTATGTGGTTTGACCAATTTGCAAAACAAGGAAAGTGATTTTTTGGTTTTAAAACACGTGGTTTCACCGATTTCTGAAAAAAGAAAAATCGTAATGACGTTAACCCTGGCGGCGTGGGGGGGTATTTTAAATCAAATCACATAAATTTTAATTAATTAAATCATAACAATCACTTTAACACTAATCATAATCTAATTAATTAATTATTTAAACCTAAATCCTAATTAAAACCCTAATTAACCCTATCCTCTTTCTCTCCCGTTACCGCCGCACTCCCCTCCCCCTCCCCCTCCCCCTCCTCTCCCTCCGCCCCTCTTCCTTTCTCTCTCCCCCTTCTCGATCTCGGGCATTGCACCACCTTTTTTACATTCTTTGGATGGTCCCAATTTGAATAGTAGGAAACAAGCAGCCCATTGATGCTCAGAATGTAGAGAAACAAAACTTCTCAGAGTGACTGCTTGAACAACAGCTTTAGCTATTCCAATTGATCCTTGTTTGCGAGCATAGAGCTTGATGATCTCATGAAAATGAATGTCATCTTGTTTTGTTATACTTCTAGCTATTCCAAATCTCACTAACATGGATGGCTCTTCAATCTCAGATCTTTTTATATGAGTTGATGTGAAGCTGCAAGTTAATTAGGGCGATAGAGAGGAGATCGGAGAAAGGGGGGGAGAGAAGGAAGAGGAGGAGGAGGAAGGGGAGGCGGCGGCGGCATCGGGAGAGAAAGAGGATTGGGTTAATTAGGGCTTTAATTAGGATTTGGGTTTAAATAATTAATTAATTAGATTAAGATTAGTGTTAAAGTGAGTGTTATAGCTTAATTAATTAAAATTTATATGATTTGACGAAAATACCCGTACGCGTCGGCTTAATGTCCATTTTTTTTTTTATAAATCTGTGAAACCACAGGTTTTAAAACGAAAAAAAAAACCACTTTCTTTTTTTTGTAAATCGGTCAAACCACATGGTTTTTTTTTTAAATTTACCCATATGATTTATCATAACTACGTACTACTCAATTACCCATTTTCATAGGTATACCTAAAAGAATTATTTAAATATTATATATATATATATATACCCTCTTCTCAAAACTTCTCTGTTCAGAGAAATAGATGAGACATGGAACAAGAACAACAGCAACGAAAGCATTCTTATGGTACTCCACCACCGCCTCCTCCTCCCTCTCCAACCTCCTCCTTCTCGCCTCCCTCTCCAAGTCCCTCTCCCGCCCTAACCCTAACCCTAACTCTACCATTAACGCACCTCTCCCCTCCTCTCTCCTCCTCCCCCTCCTCCACTCCCCCTCCATCCCCTTCTCCTCCAAGCTCCATCTCCTCCACCTCTACCCCTCCTCCTCCGTCTTCTCCTCCCTCCTCCTCTCCCTCCCACCCTCTTCCCCTCACCTCCTCCCTCTCCTCCACCTCTCCCTCCAATCCTCCCACCCTCCCCCTCCCTCTACCCTTCATTCCCTCATCCTCTCCCTCCTCCGCGCCGGCCACCTCGATTCCGCCCTCCAAGTGTTCTCCTTTATCCCCTCCCCCTCCTCCCTCCCCTCCCGCACCCTCAGCTCCTTCATCCTCGCCCTCCTCCACTCCTCTAACCTCCACCCCGCCCTCTCCATCCTTCAATCCCTCCTCTCCCACTCCCTCCTCCCCTCCCCCTCCGCCGCCAACGCCCTCCTCTCCGCCCTCCGCAAGGCCGGCATGCAACAAGAATTCTGCAACCTGTTCGATGAATTGTCCCAACGAGGCTTTTCTTTCGACACCTGGACTTATAACATTTGCATCCGCGCTTTTGGCTCCTGGGGTCGTTTAGGCCTCGCGTTGAAGCTCTTCAAAGAGATCAAGTCCCCTGACATTTGCTCCTATAACTCAGTGTTGTATGCGTTGTGTTTGGCTGGAAAGGTGAGAGATGCCCTGGTGGTGTTTGATGAAATGAAAGGGTCCGGCCTTGAGTCTGATAGGTTTACGTACCGGACGTTGATATTGGGTTGTTGCAAGGCGTGCCAGATTGATGAGGCTCTCAGGGTGTTCCGCGAGATGGAGTATAACAATGTCAAGGGTGATACTGTGGTGTATAACAATGTTCTTGATGGGTTGATGAAGGCCAGGAAGCTTGATGATGCATGCCAGTTGTTTGAGAGAATGGTTGCTGATGGTGTTGGTGTTTCGCGGCACTCTTATAATATTTTGATCGATGGGTTGTTTAAGAATGGGAGGCCGGCTGCTGGTATGATGATGTTCAATGAGTTGAAGAAGAAAGGCCAGTTTGTGGATGGTGTTACTTATGGCATTGTTGTGTCACAGTTGTGTAGGGAGGAGAGAGTTGAGAGAGCGCTTGAGCTGGTGAAGGAGATGGAGGAGAGGGGGATTGTCGCGGATTTGGTGACAATTACGGCTATGTTGATAGCATTGCATAAGAATGGGAAGTGGGATTCTGCAGAGCGGCTAATGAAGTATGTCAGGGATAATGCTTTGTTGCCGAGTGTTTTGAGTTGGAAGGCAAATATGGAGGCTTTGATCAGAGGTCCTCAGGATAAGGGGAAGGATTTCACTGCATTGTTCCCTACTAGAGGAAACCTTGATGACATTATGGATTGGATCAAACCTTCAGAAGAAGAAGATGGAGATCATGATGAAGATTTGGATGGAGGAGAAAAGGATGAGTGGTCCTCATCCCCATATTTGGATCGTCTAGCTAAGAAATTAGAGAAAGCAGATGATGATCTGCAAACATTTACTGTGACTAAAGGGCACAGAGTGCAAGAGAATGGTATCAAGTCCTTTGATATCGACATGGTCAATACCTACTTGTCGATCTTTCTCTCCAAAGGAAAGCTGAGCATTGCTTGCAAGTTGTTTGAGATTTTCACTCAACTGGGCAATGAACCTGTGAGCTATACCTATAATTCACTCATGAGTTCTTTTGTGAAAAAAGGTTATTTGAAGGAGGCATGGGGTGTTCTTCAAGAAATGGGAGACAATCTATGTCCTGCTGACATTGCTACCTATAACTTAGTGATTCAAGGCTTGGGGAAGATGGGAGAAGCTGATCTTGCAAGTGCAGTGCTGGATCAGCTGCTGAAGAAGGGTGGTCATCTTGACATTGTTATGTATAACACTCTGTTTAATGCACTGGGAAAGGCTGGAAGGATCGAACAAGTGAACAAACTATTTGAACAAATGACTGGAAGTGGCATCAACCCTGATGTGGTTACTTTCAATACACTCATACAAGTTCATGCAAAGGCTGGAAAGATTCAAGAGGCATATAAATTTTTGAGGAAGATGTTGGCTGCAGGTTGCTCTCCAAACCATGTCACAGATACAATTCTCGATTTTCTTGAGCAAGAGATTGAGAAACTGAGGTACCAGAAGGCCTCAATAATCCACCACAAAGATGAGTTTGTGACAAATCCTCTTAATTAAATTGGTATTCTAACACTGGTAAGTATCTTCAAAAGAAAGATCTTTTACATATTTGAGCAATTGATAAAATCAATCTAACATGTCTCAGCTGTATGTTTATCTAATTCTTAAAAAGAAATATGTTCATGAGTAGCTTCATTTTGTTGGTTTGTGCTTATTTATTTATGAATGTAGCCAGGAACAGTCATATGGATTCATTTTTTTACATTGCTTTGAATTTTATAGTGGATTTCTCGGCTGAAGCTTGAAAATTCAGTATGTTTGCTTGTTTTAGAATAATTTTGTTCAAGTATAGGGGCTTTTTTGTCAAAAGTATCTTAAATGGAAACTAGTAATGATATCAAGGTTTCTAAGGGATATGTTAATAAAATGCTTGAAATATTTTAATCTTTATGGGCGGCTTATACCGGGCCATGACGTCGTTGCTGACGCAGTGGCGCAGGGTCTCGTCCGGCGTCTAACCGCATTATATATGTTCTCAAAGTTGATTGACAGTCTCTTGGTCATTGCTGCACTCGCTTCTCCATGGGTTGGAGGGGTATCCTTGGCTTCGACTACGGCATCGTGCAGGCGCCCCTTGGGCCCGACATCTCCGGTCCCGAACTCGTCGCTGCCGTCGCCAACGCCGGGGCCATTGGTTTCCTCCGAGCTCCTGACTGGGTATCATCTTCTCATACCCTATGTTTTTGAATTGATGGTCTTTGCTTGATTTCATACAAGACTTGTAGATTGATTTCGTACAAGAATAGATTAAAGCTGAGCTTGTAGATTGCCTCTGATAATCAAAGTCGGTTCCTTTTCTTGCTTTTTATCTGCAAAATGATAATTGTGAAATCTGTACTGGATTGATATGGCAGCTCTCTCTGATCTGGATACTCATTTGTCTTTCTCTTGTTGTTGATGAGTCTATAATTGAGTTCTGATTCTATCCCTGGCACTGTAACCTCCAAATAGTGAGTTTGCTAGCTTTGAGCTGTAAGCCTGATGGAAACCGGATAGTGTTATTTTCTTGACAGAGTCCAGATAAGTAATATGTGAAGGAACTTTATTTCTGGGATAGGATTTGATGATCTTGATTTTTAGTTATTTGTTCACCTTTTTAGGCATAACTATGTTTATGGATCTTTGTTAGGAATCTCCTGATTATCTGAGGGAACTGATAAGAAAAACAAGAACTTTGACAAGTAAACCATTTGGCGTCGGTGTTGTTCTATGCTTCCCCCACAAGGCAAATTTGAAGGTTATATTGGAAGAGAAGGTCGCTGTAGTGCAAGTTGCATGGGGAGAATACCCAAGGGAGCTAGTATGTGAAGCTCATGATGCAGGGGTCAAGGTTGTTCACCAAGTAAGTGGTTTCATTCAATGTAGCTATTTAACTCTTTCTTTTCTTCTTTACATGGATAAATAATGCTAATAAATAGTTCCTAGCTCCAATATAACTAAAGATTCATTCAGTAAGACATTGAAGCAATTTCTAGGAACCTTTTTGAAAGCTTTCTTTCAGTCTTTAGTCACTGATTTGACCATAAACCTCTGGTTTCTTGACCCTAAAGTTTAAACAGCCAAGTAAAACACAATGTCGATCATAGCTTTCCCTTGCAATAATCGTAAGAGGTTTTCTGTCCCCTTTTGTGGTGTTCAAGATAGGTTTCAGGTTTCTGCAGTGTTGTGAATTTTAAATCCTTTTGCCGTCCATTTTGAACATAAACCGCTGAAGAAAAGCATCTCTTGGATGTGATTGGACTAATTTATGAAGGTACCCAACATCTTCACAATTACCAAATAGAAGTTAAGTTACTCCATATTTCTTTAGCAATGCATCCCAAAAGGCAAATAGGATGACTGTCGAATCAAATGCAGATCCCATTTTACACCCAGAGAAGATATTTGTTACACATTGGAAAAGATATGGCTGAGGGCATAACTTGAAATATTTGTTTTATGGTTGTTCTGTAGTTAAATACTTGTGATCACCAAGTACTCATCAGGATTTGGTTTACAGTTAACCCCTGTCATCAATATGATATTCCATGAAGAATTTAAATTTTCTTAACATTAAAATCCGATATCGGATAAGCATAACAGTCTGTTAAATAAGATAAGCAAGCAGCAGTTGAGAATGTCTAATGATAATCGGATGTGGATTTCTTTGGACAGATTGGCTACTTTGAGGAGGCTGAGAAGGCTAAAAATGCTGGTGTTGATGCAATTATAGTTCAAGGTCGTGAGGCAGGAGGGCATGTCATTGGTCAGGTACTGGCTATTGCATCGCTTGTTGGCAGAGTTTATTTTCTTCTGTACAAGTTAAGTAGAAATATTTAAGGATTTATTTGCACTTTTGCAAGTGAATAGCATTATGAATTCATTAATTTAGGCGCAATTCATGGTCTTCTATTAAAGTTTATTAAGCCCTAGTTTCTGGACAATTTAATTTATCTTAGCAAATTGCACAGTTCTAAGAGGGATTTTTTACCATCAGGCGTGATATTTAATTATTATTTGATATTGTGCAGGACAGTTTGGTATCTTTAGTGCCCAGAGTAGTAGATCTGGTTTCAAGTTGTGGTATTCCTGTCATTGCTGCCGGAGGCATTGTAGATGCTCGAGGCTATGCTGCTGCATTGGCACTTGGTGCTCATGGTATCTGCATGGGAACTAGGTCTGCAAAATGCTCTTACTTTTATGCTCACTACTTCATCAACTCCGAGATCACTGTTACTTTTTGTTGGCTAATCATAGTAGTTACTATTTACAGATTTCTTGCTACCATGGAAAGTTTTGCGCATCCATTTTATAAAAGAAATCTGATTGAATTAGATGAAACCAAGTACACGAACATATTTGGTCGTTCAAGGTGGCCTGTACCACATCGTGTTCTGCAAACACTATTCTTCACTGATAATGGACAACTTCCTGACCATGAAAATGAGGGGGACAAGCCCATTATAGGGCATTCAGTAATTAATGGCATTGTAAGTACACAAATAATTATTTTCATGTAGGATCTCCAAGCATGGGTCTTGTAATTGTGATTATAGAAGTTGTGGGAATCCAAGTTACATGGAATGCCATGACTAAGATATTAATGAGCAATATAAGCCTTGAATTTTTCAGTTTTGATTATCATCCTTCTTTTAGTTACAAGATTGACTGTAGAGTTCTTTTTCAGGAAAAAGACATAAGACTCTTTGCTGGTACTGTTCCAAATGCTACAACAACAGGTGACATTCAAAGCATGGTCATGTATGCTGGTGAAGGTGTGTGCCTTATCAAGGACATTCTTCCAGCTGGTGAAGTGGTGAGGAGGCTGGTCGAAGAAACAAGACAACTAATTCAGCAACTCCTGAATATTTGATCTAATGAGAGAATGCCAATTACTGGTAAGTGTCATCCTAAGTCACCAGCTCATGAGCAGTTCATTTCATGAAATGCTGATATTCTATTCACATGATGACTAAACAGCGACCTGAAACTCATCATAGATATCATTTTTCCCCCCAATTAGTCCTTCAAAGTTCACACTTTGCATTGATATATAGATTTGAAAGCAACAGGGCCTCAAATTGCAAGATCAAAATAATAAACTCTATCAGTATTTACTTACTGTTTATTAATTTTATAATGAGATTTTGTTTATTGCCTCTTTTTGCTAACATCTTCATACTGAAATCCTCCTGCAGGTGTAATTCTAGTTGTTGCCATATCCTCAAAGATGGTCAACAGAGCATCAGAGAGGTGTGCCATTTCCGGAACGTCTCCGTCAATAATACCAACTTTAGCATTTCATGTCCCTTTTTCAGCGTCTATAAAACTAGTGTTTATGTACAAATCTTTTCCAGGTTCATCAACCTAATGCTCCCCTGGTTCATGTACCAGAATAATATTGTTGAAACCATTGAATCAGGTTTTTCCTGATATCAAAAACTTCTTGTATTCTTTTGATCACACACTGCTCATCCTTGAGTGTTACTTGTTTGACATTGGTTGCAAAATCTTTGTGCTTCCCACGGGATTTGCAAATACAATTCTCCTCTTTTATGTTGATTGAACATTGATTGTTTGGACCACTGTTGTCCATTTCTCTGATGGTCATTGATTTAGAATAGTGATGAAACATCTGCTTTTAATCAGCCTAGTCATTCATATCATTAAGACACCTCCCTTCCATACAAGAAATGGACCACTTCATTGATTCTGCCACTCTTCTAGCATCTGGTCTATTGCAGTAGTGAATCGTCTTCATTACTTCAAATTTCAAACATAGCAAAGTTTGTGACTGCTGCCCTCTCTCTATCTCTCTCTCTACATTTCTTGTCTTTCTTGCCTGGAGATATGATCCATCGCCATTAGAAGATAAAAGGTTAGCTCATACTTCTAGTACCATAAAAGGAAAGGAAAAGCTACCTTCATTGGCTGTCAAAATCTCAGTGACATTTACACCAACTCTTTCTCTCTCTAAATCTCAGTCTCCCCTGTCAAAGAAATAGAACAACCCCCCATTTCATGATTCCCAACCAAACTTGGCAGCCTTTTCAACCACAGTAATTAAAACCCCCCACTCTCTCATTCATTTGGTTGCAGTCAAATCCATGTTCCCAAAAGGACAGTGATTGTTATGCACCAATTCTTGCAACAAATCCTCACCCCCTTCCATGGTTCCATGTTAGTTGGATAGAATGGTCCCATGAGTGACAATGAGGCTATGAGCTCACTCATCTTCTCCACTCTGCTTGCCAGCCTCCTCCTTGCCTCCCTATCTGCTTCACAGGTGCAAACATCAACCAACCAGAACACCATCTGATCCTTCTCATTCTTAGCTAACAAACTCACTGCATTACTTGTTCAGGGGATGGTGGTGGAGGAGAAGATGAGGCTGGGCTCGACACCGCCGAGCTGCCACAACCGGTGCAAAGAGTGCAGCCCGTGCGCTGCCGTGCAGGTCCCGACGCTGCCTGGCGCCACCCCGGCCTTGCCTGCAGACATTCATGCTTCTTATAATATGTACTCCAACTACAAGCCTTTGGGGTGGAAATGCCAGTGTGGCAATCTCTTCTTCAATCCTTGAAGGCTTTGAACACTCACTCAATTTAATTCCTTGTTATTGTTGTTGTTCTGCTCTTGCTTCTCGTTGGTTGTGATTCTTTTTTGTAGTTGTATACTGTGTTGAAATGAATGTATAGAAAGTGGCTGTGAGAGCTGCCTTTGATGGAGAATGGTTTTTCTTCTTATCTTCTTGGCCTTGGTTTGTGGCTTGAATGGCAGATGAGGTACCATGCATGTGCATGTCTCTCTCTCACTCTCTCATAACATGGGAAAATGATGTATTTCCAGACTTTTACAAGGTCAGGAATTCTTTTTTTTATTAATGAATAGTGTTTATTTATTTTTATTAAAAAATATCAGATGTTATTACACTAAAAAATATATATGGCATATAAGCGGTGTTTGTTGATTTTGAAAGACAAAAAAAACTATGACATATAGGTGATGTTTGTCTGAGTAAATTGGAAGAGGTGACAAGAAACTTTTATTATTATATTTTCAATAAATAATTATATTTATTATATAATTTTTTAAATGGAATCAAAATCACTCCATTGCATGTGGATGTAAAATTACTAATTATTATATTTTATAAAAATATATATTAAATATCGTGCAGGACATGACTGTTTTACCATGAGGTTTTGGAACATTTCCATCTTTTAAGAGAAAAACAAAACTAATAAATGCTGAAACTTGGGGAAGAATTTGTGCAAAGAGAGGTGCATGGGATAAACCTTATAATCATGACCATAATTTGAAGCATATGGCTGGAAAGAAATCATAAATGCTTCCATAATAAATAACATGTTTGCTTTGATATTATTCCGGAGATCACTTTCTTATTGTTAGTTTGGTTCAAAGCCGCATCCACCACTAAACAACTGAAACTGATGCAGATGGAATCTATGCCCACAGATCATTGGCTTTCGACCATAGGGGACCACCGCAAGCACTTAATTACTATGCCCCCCACCATCGAGCCACCTTTGTAACAACTTTTATCTTTGCTTCTTTTTTTTATAAAATAAATAAATTATAATTTATTTAATTAATTAGCATAAGAGAGTTTGGTGCGTTGCTCAAATAGCGAAGACAGGAGAAAAGATAGCATAACATTTTAAAACTTTGTTCACTGCCTGAATGTTTATCAACCTTTACCTTTGCTTCTTATTTGTCAATAAACCTCAATAAAAAATAAATAAATGCTGAAACTTGAAGGATGTTATAATTTTTTATTTTAAATGGGTCTCTGGGGTTCCTCTCATTTTTTTTTTTCAATAAATGAATAGGGTTTATTCATTTTTATAAAAAAGATATAATTTTAATAATATTGAGGAGCGATAAGTAAAACTCCCGTTTAAGTAAAGCTCTTCTGCCGCTCATGACGATATTGGATAGAATCGTTGATGGCTTCCACTGCTCTCCTCCATCTCTCAATCCCGTCTCCTCTCTCTTCCCGCCATCTCAGTTCTCCTCGCCTCTGTCCTCCTCCTCTCCTCCGGAAACCTCTGATCCGATCGCGTGCTCCGATCTCTGTTGCTGCGGCCGCGGCGGCAGCGGAGGCGGCGTCGCCACTTCATGCGCTCATCTTCGATTGCGATGGCGTGATCCTTGAATCGGAGCACCTTCATCGCCAGGCCTACAATGACGCTTTCGCACACTTCTCCGTTAGATGCCCTGCTTCCTCCTCGGAGTCTCTCTACTGGGACTCTGACTTCTATGACGAGCTCCAGAACCGCATCGGCGGTGGCAAGCCTAAGATGCGATGGTTTTGCTATCTGTTATTCAAATATTGTTGTTTATTTATTTATTTTTGTCTTTTTTCGGTTTGTGATTTAGGTTGGGATTGGTTTTGTTTAGGTATTTCAATGAGAATGGGTGGCCTTCGTCTTCGGTGTTTGATAGTCCTCCGATTGAGAGCGCGGATAAGGAGAAGCTGATTGATGTTCTTCAGGTTCTTCTTTTATTTGTTTTTATAATTTATAATTCCTTTAGACTTGTTGCCCCTCATGGTTCTGTTGCTTACATCTAATGGCATAGTTTGGGGAAGTAACTTCTCGGAAATTCAAACTTTTGTTGAAGTCCTTGAGCTGAATGTGATCTTGGGTCTATATTGATAGTGCTGGGAATGATGCTTCTGATTTCCACTGTTTGATTTTTGATCCATAGCTTTGATTCCATTGGGTAGGATTAGCTGACTTGGGAGATCAGATTCATTTTCTTTCCTTGTTTTTATATAATTGGTACCATATTCTTTTGTATAATCAAGTGGGTCCAATCAGATATTTTCACTTTAAACTAAAATCTGAAAGTTTCTAACTGAATTAATTTACCCTTCTATTTCCGTTTTTTATATCGACTTATGTCATTTTTGCAGGACTGGAAAACTGAGAGATACAAAGAAATTATCAAATCCGGAGTTGTAAGTATGACATGTTTCTTTAGTGAGTTGTCTTATATAGACAATAGTGTTGTTGTTGGATAATGATGTCAAGAAATTGCAGAATTTAATTTTTTGATCAGGTGAAACCTAGGCCTGGTGTTCTTCGATTAATGGATGATGTCAAGGGTGCGGTAATAGAACTTGTCACCAGAACTTATATATATATAAACCCCATATTTACATTTCATAATATATTATGAATGCATTGTTTTTCTTTTATGGATTTTCTTTATTTGTTGTTCACATAGTTGACATCATGACTCTTGAGCACATTCAATCATTTGCTATTGTTGCATTTCTGATTTCAAGACATGCAATTGTTACAAAATAAAAAATAAAAAGTAACATTCAATTTTTATAATCCTTTGAACATTGCAGGGTATAAAGCTTGCTGTCTGCTCAGCAGCTACTAAAAGTTCAGTCATACTTTGCCTTGAGAACCTTTTAGGAATTGTAAGCCTTTTAACTTGTTTTCCGTGCATCCTTTAATTAATTTTAGTTTCCCTAATCTAAAATAATAACAACTTCTGTTCTGCTTTCTATAGGAGCGCTTCCAAAATCTAGATTGCTTTCTTGCAGGTAGGTTACTGCTGAAATTTCCTTGATTTCATTTCTGTTTTAGTTAACATGTATTCCTAAAGGAGAACTTTGAGGCTTGAATTATTATCTTTTTAAGATTTTGGACATGATTGTGATTTTTTAAGCAATTGATTGTTTAAGATAGTTCAATATAATTGGGTTTAGGATACCTTTCTTTCTTTATTTCTTTTTCTTCTTTTTTTTTGTTTTTGAAAAATATGGACAAGGCACTTTTTATTTGAAACTGGTGTGCCTAAACCCTCAAACTCTTATTTAGAGAGGAAGTATGTTGCCAACTCTAAAAAAATAATAATAATAATAAATAATAAGAAAATCCTTTCTTTTACTTAGTAATTCATGCGCATGATTTAAGTTTCCACTGTATTTAATATACTTCAGCTTAGCTGATGCTGAAAACGTGAAATAGCACGTAAGTCCTGGCTAGTGTTGAGAGTTTTCAGAGATTGGTTTCTTGATGATGGTCCTTCAAGGTTTTAGTTTTTGCATCATACCATTTTGTATGACTTAAAAGCATGAAGTGTTCCCTTGACAACAGGCACTGGCAACCTTTCTTAACTTTATGAAAGTAAGATATTAGAATCATGATATATAGTTGATGTGACAACCACTTGCTTTGAATTGGTACTTGTATGTTGACAGGGCAGAAATTTTATTTAAATATTTTTCTTTCATGGAATCATTTAAAATATCATACAGGACAATTGTAGATTGAATTCAACTCACCTGCACTTAGATGTTACTGAAACCATCAGGGGATCACCTCTAGCATAAGTAGTGTGTCATTTTGTGCAATCTTTTTTGTTAGTGTCATAATACTGGAGGTGAAATGTGGGTTGATGCCACCAAAAGTGGTTTTTTTTATTTATTTATTTTTTTTTGCATATGAAACCAATTATTTATGATGCACTTAGCAGTGAAAAATATGTTTACTGGCATACACAGTGTATCCTCCTATTTTTGTGATCTTCTCTTGTTGCAGGTGATGATGTTAAGGAAAAGAAGCCTGATCCATCAATTTATCTGACAGCTTCTCAGGTAAGTGGAACATTAAAGGGCCATTTTCTTTAATTTCTGTTGTTTTCTGGAAGTAACAAATTGAGATCAAAGACGGATTTAATCTTATTCTAAGTATTTTATTATGCAGAAATTAAATGTGCTGGGAAAGAACTGTCTGGTGGTGGAGGATAGTGTCATTGGACTGCAGGTTGTATCTTCTATTGGTGATTACAGTATCAAATAGAAGTTTGGATGCATCATATAGGGTTTGAATGAGATTTCTGACTTTCTCAGGCCGCAACTGGAGCAGGAATGCCATGCATAATAACTTACACATCATCTACTGCAACCCAGGTGAAATTTTGAGGTTGACTCATTCTACTTCTATTTACTGGACTTTACTGCAAGATAATTTTTATTATCATTTACTTGTGTAGGATTTCAAAGATGCCATAGCAACCTATCCTGATCTTAGCAACGTGAGGTATTGTTATTGATTTTTTAATGAAATGTAATTAAGTTAACCTCTTTTCAATTTATCGTGTTAAACTATGTCATCTTTTTTTTTATTAAAAAAACTATGTCATCTTTGCAGGCTGGAAGATCTTGAATTGTTGCTCCAAAAAACATTGGTCGCTAGTTAGAGACTCATAGTTGACTGATGATTGCCAGCAGTTTGGTGCTGTGAAAGCATGGTGACTTTGCCATGCAGTGGATGAATTAATCCTTGTCTCTCTTGGTTTTCTACTAGCTTCCTCAGGTTGACTAATTAGTTCCATCTTGATAATTTGCGGTTATTATTTACTATATACTTATCATGTTTTATTATAAAATCATTGTGTATTTGTTCTACAATTCATGCAGTTTACCCATTTTTATTTGCTTGGTGAAGAAATCAATGTCTTTTTTATTTGTTCACTTTATGATCTCAATATCTTGATATCGTAAATAAATTGATTTCTATTGTTGGAGATATATACTTATTTCCAGTCCTCTGTTAAAAGCATGGTTTCATAGCTGATAAATCAGAAGCATCTGCTCAATAATTTGATTATTCTTTTCTGGTCTAGCTTAGGAAAAGGATTTGGTTATTTGTGACAATTATTTCCATAATTTACCAAATTAGAATCTATTGTTGTAGATCGTGGGAAATTAATTTCCCCTGATCAATGTAGATGAAACCTAGATAACAAATTTATTTTTCATTGATAGAACAGCTCAATGACCACAAACACGCATTCTCACAATACCAACACTCCAATAGGTAGCATCATCAAGTACTTGTCTTTGCAAGAAGCACCTCACAGACCAACCTCTCTAGATTATTGAAAGAAGATCCACCATGTCCTGCTGCATTTTCTGCATGTTCTTTCCACTCCAATGCCTTCTTCCTCATTTTCATCCCTTTCTCTCCAGTCATCAACTCTTTTATCAATCCCTCCACCTCCTCTCTCTTCACATTGTTATCAATCTCCATTCCAATACCCCATTCAGTGCACAAATACCTGCAATTAGTCTGTTGTTCAGCAAAGAATGGCCAACATATGACAGGCACACCACCACAGATACTCTCCAAAGTTGAGTTCCATCCACAGTGGGTTAAGAACCCTCCAATGGATGGATGTCTTAGCACGTCCTCTTGTGAGCACCAACTAGCTAGCAAACCTCTCTCTTTTGTCTCCCTTATGAACTCCTGTGGGAGAACAGCAGTGTCATCTCTCACTAGGCCTGGTCTAATGATCCACAAGAAGTTATGCTTACTATTAGCAAGCCCCCATGCAAACTCTCTCAACTGTTCATTGTTCATCACTGTCACACTTCCAAAGTTCACATACACTACTGATTGTGGCTTCTTTCCTTCCAACCATTCCATGCAACCTGGTTCTTCTTTCCATAGATTTGAGCCTATGGATGCAGCTCGGCTTTCAGGTATTTGGCCATAAAGCAAGTGTAGAGGACCAATGGTGTATACTGGAGGTTGGATTGATGTCATTGCCTCCAGGATTGGATGTTCTAACTCGCTGAATGTATTGAGGATGATGGCTGAGGCCATGGAAACTCTGTGTGTTTCATGCAACACAAAATTGAGTACCATATCACCGTGATTTGTTGTTCTAATGAAGGTCGGGAAATCTCTTAGACGCATGTTTTTCATCCCTGGTATCCAGTCAATGACAGTGTCGAGATATCCGTTATTAACAACCTCCATATCTGTCCATATAAAATTGAAGTGAGAAAATTTGGACCAGAACGTTATGCAGTGGCAGCAATTCTATATGGATACCTGTGATTGGTACAATTGAATGGCTAGGTGGTGCTACCTTAAAACATATGATTGGGATTGATTAGAGAGAAAGAGATGGGGAGCGAGACCTTTGAGTGGGACTAAGCCTCTGTGGATGAGATGATTGTAGTGCATATAGGCCATGAACCCACAGGCACTGGTCGTCCAGAATAAGACCCCAGGGATCAAGAGCTCATTGGCAGCGTCCAAGGTGAAGCTCATGATCCCATCCGAGACAATGCAAGTCACTGGAGGGACACCGGAAGACGGGTCATTGAGCCTTGACAGGAGCTGCCGGAAAGGAGCCAAGCAGTTGATCATGATGGACTGGCAGAGCAAGGGGATGTCCTGGGTAGTGTTCTCATTGGAAGGTGGGAGGCCGTCAGGTATGGTCTTGAACCGGAAGTCATGGAGACCATCCAAAGAAGATGCACCGCGGGAGTGGAGGAGGCGCCTGTGGTTGTACTCAGTGTTGACAAAGGTGATATGGAAGCCATTGGAGTGTAGGAGCTTGGAGAACTTGAGCATGGGGTTTATGTGGCCTTGTGCTGGGAATGGAATGCACACTGCGTGTGGCTTTTCTCCAGCCATAGACCCCATCTTTCTCTTTGTGTAGTGTGAGTCTTGATGGAGCTTCATGCATGGCTCCTTTTATAGCAGGAGTTTGATCAAATGACAACAAGAAGGTTGGCTGGTGATGGACTCTGAAGGAGTTTGAATGATCTGAAAGTCTTAAACAATGAAACTTTATTTAATTAGATTTCCCTTAACTGGATGTGAAGTAGAAATGCTTGAATGGATGATTTGAGAAACTTTTTTAACTTGTGTTTAACTTCTTCATGAAGTCTCATATTAGAAACATAGTGGTGTTTGTAACCTGAAACTTCACGGAAACTATTTTTCTTTTCTTTGGAGGGTGAACCAAGATAGAGGTATAACTTATCTGTTTCACTTGCACTATTGGGGATTGCTGTGTGGATGCAAACTTATTTAGTATAAAATCATCAATCAAGAGACCAGGAAAACTGGTATGATTTAAACCACCTGATTGAGTTTGTGTTTGTTTTTTCACTTAACTTGTGCTCTGTTTTGATGCAGATGTATTTCTGGGACTAGTCTAATGATGATCTGAAACTCTCATATATGTCCTTTTTGTTAGAACCCTATATTTCTACTTGTTTGCCTAAGTGGTTTATATGTTTGTCCAAATTATGCTCCTGAAAGATCTCTGTTTTCATGTTTGCAGCTTCACCTTGGTGGGTTCTTTCAAATATTTTCCAAGTCCCAGATAATATATTGAAAAGGTACACATATTTTATTTCTCTCAACAAACATATAAATTAGTTTTTTTTCTTTGAAAGCAACACTTCAGTAACGAGTCTATCCAAATTCACTGAGGATGAACCACCTGGTTCTGTTGCTCTAATTGCAAGCTCTTTCCACTCCAATGCCTTCTTCCTCATCTCCATCCCTTTCTCTCCATTCATCAACTCTTTTATCAATCCCTCCACCTCCTGTCTCCTAACATTGTTATCAATCTCCATTCCAATACCCCATTCAGTGCACAAATACCTGCAGTTAGTCTGTTGTTCAGCAAAGAATGGCCAGCATATGACAGGCACACCACCACAGATACTCTCCAAAGTTGAGTTCCATCCACAGTGGGTTAAGAACCCTCCAATGGATGGATGTCTTAGCACTTCCTCTTGTGAGCACCAACTAGCTAGCAAACCTCTCTCTTTTGTCTCCTCTAAAAACTCCTGTGGGAGAACAGCAGTGTCACCTCTCACTAAGTCTGGTCTAATGATCCACAAGAAGTCATGCTTACTACTAGCAAGCCCCCATGCAAATTCTATCAACTGTTCATTGCTTATCACTGTCACACTTCCAAAGTTTACATATACTACTGATTGTGGCTTCTTTCCCTCCAACCATTCCAAGCAAACTGGCTCTTCTTTCCATAGATTTGAGCCTATGGTTGCCAGTGAGCTCTCCGCCGTACTGGCGGCAAGCAGCTGTAGGGGGCCAATGGTGTAGAGTGGAGGGAGAATGGAGCACATGGCTTGCAAGACTTGGTGTTCAAAGTCATCAAATGTGTTGAGGATGATGGCTGAGGCCATGGAGATTCTCTCCACTTCATGCTTTGCAAAGTTGAGCATGATGTCTTCAGAGTCTGTTGTTCTGATGAAGCTCGGGAGGTCCTTGAGACGCATGTTTTTCACCCCCGGTATCCAGTCTACAACCTTGTCCAGATATCCGTTCACAACGTCTTCCATGTCTGTTAATGGAAACACGCCAAAAAATCATTTGAGTGGATGTTAATTAGCTCATGATAAGGTAGGCGGGGTTAGTTGACATGGATGTTACCTCTGAGTGGCACTAAACCTCTGTCAATGAGGTTTTGATAATGAAGATAAGCCATGAAACCGCATGCACTGGTGGTCCAGAACAAGACCCCAGGTATGTGAAGCTCCAAAGCAGCCTCAACGGCAACAGTCATGATCCCATCAGCCACCACACAAGTCACCGGAGGATCACTGAGCTTGTCAAGAAGCTGCCTGAAAGGACCCAAACACTTGGTCATGGTTGAGTAACACAGTGAGGGGACATGTTGTGTGGCATCCTCATCGGAAGGGGGGAGGCCGTCGGGGATCGTCTCGAAGCGGAAGTCATGAAAACCAGCCATCGAGGAAGCGCCACGGGCATGGAGGAGCCGCCGGTGGTTGTACTCACTGTTGACAAAGGTTATATGGAAGCCATTGGAGTGCAAGAGTTTGGCTAACTTCATCATTGGGTTTATGTGCCCTTGTGCAGGGAAAGGGATACACACTGCATGGGGTTTCACTTCTCCTGCCACTCTACCCATTTTAGTCGCCCACTCTTCTTGTTCTGGCTCAAATCTATGTGTGTTTGTGGTGTGGGTTGGTTATATGTTTGTTGATGAATGCCTGCTATATATAGGGAGAGAAGAAGAAGAAGATAACTGGATGAATGGTGTAGGTCTAACCTCCAAAGCTGCCTATCAAAAAACTTTCATTTCCTTTTTATAAATATTAGATATCAGACAGCAACGGGGCAACAATTAAATAATGTTTGTTTTTTGTTTTTTTGTTTTTTTTTTTCCTCTTTTGAAGCAAATGGCTGGGAGCTTTACAGAGAGCTCTAGAAAGTTGAAATTTAGAAGTCCTTTTTTACATTGAAGTGCTCTTCTAATTTAATTTTAGCTCTTTTTTCCTCAAAGTTTTCTCTATAATTATTAATAATTGATTAATTGAGCAAATATTATTAAATTAAAGTTTTATATATTCTTGTGATAGCTCGGTTTATTTAATAAGTTGAATAGGAATTTATTTTTCTTTAATAACTTTCCTTATCTTTTCGTATTGATCGGTGTTATAACATCTTGCGTGACCCACCAAATTATTGTCCTAAATTTAGAGAAGACCACTCATTTATGAGGTACACATTAATGTCCTAAAGTTTATGGAAAGCCACCCTGTTTTTCTCCATCTTGAAGACGACAATATTTGATGCGTTTGGTTCGGAGAAAAAAATAATAATAATAATAACCTCAGTTTTTTTTTTTACTTATATTAAAGCTAAACATTATTTTATTTAGAAAAATAAAATAAAATATGAAGTCTTTTTGCTTAACAAGTTAGATCATGTAGAAGTTAGGATTCTCCTGAAAGACTATTAGGGAAAATATAAATTCACAATCCAAATCTTGTTAAAAAATTTCTATTTAGATTTATCTAAGCTTGCTTATATTTTTATCTAAATTCCCAAAACCACTACCTACCAAACTCTTTTACAAGATGTATAAATTAGGGTTAAGATTTACAAATAGTGATTTAAAATAAAAATAAAAAACAAGCTAATTTATAATATTTATATACAGTTATAATAATTAATTATTATATATATACACTACTAATACAATCAGGCCGGTTGGATCACTATGTTGATCTGACCGACACCTATTTTGGCCCCTGGAGCATGTTTAAAGGATTTTCAACCGTACAGATGGGAAGATCATCGAAAAATAAACTAGTATGTCAATTTTTATATAATTTGGTGACCGTTTGGTCCTCCCACTTAATGGTTCTTATTTTAGAGAAATTTCAACAGTTCATACATTAAGTGGGAGGATCAAATGATCACCAAATTGTATGAAAATGGACATACTAGTTTATTTTTCTATGATCTTTCTATCCATATGGTTGAAAATCCTTAAAATATGCTCTTTCTTAGCTTGTGTTTGATAGGGGCTTATTCCACTTGGGAATAAGGAATAACTTTTGAAAATTTTTGAATTTTTTGGAGGGAAATTTTAAAGTAAAGGTATTAAATGAGCAAGATGGTGATATTGACTATTCATTGGTGGGTTTTATGTTTAAATCTTAATTAATGATTTTGGCGGGAAAATTTTTTTCATAGGGAATTGTGTTGGGGTTATCCCTTGGGGATAACCCCCTATCAAACATGAGTGTATTTTGTGACTACATGTATCATGAGGTATTTTGGTAATGCCATTTTGCTACCACCATTTTGTTTATTTATTTATTTATGGTTTTTTCCTTTTATTTTTGTTATGTATACCATTTCTACTGCCCAATGATCTTAGATGTATTGTTTAATTTTTAGATATATTTATTTATATTATTTAAACATTATGAAATATGACCTATATTATGTCTGTCATAAAATAAGCACCAAATAGGATGGAAAACAGCAACGTGAAATCATAAATTACAATAAATAAATATGAAAACAAATAAAGTATGAGTTGGTTATAGGTAAAAAAAATATAAAAAATACATAAATATGAAAAAATAATCATAATAATCTCAATTGATGAATTGCCACTAAAGTGCTTGCCATAGTCTTTACTCGTGAGTTGGTGTGCAACTTGCACAATTTATGTCTCTTTTTTTCTACTCCTAAATGAGGCCATAACACACACACACACACAAATAATAATAATACTACTACTACTACTACTAATAATAATAATAATCCTAAAAACTTAAAGGACAAACATATTTATAAAAAAAAGAAAAAAGAAAACCACCTATTTTAGGCATCTAAGTTCCCTACATTCTTTTCTTTTAAAAAATGTTTACTTATTTTGATAAATCATGTTATTCTAAAATCATTATTTAATTCCCTTGTTTTGTCAGATATTATGTACTTTTTTTAGCAGCTACTTGATAGATGAGCCAGTTGTTTTCTTTTCACTAAATAAATATCTTGCATTAACGAACAAAATGACTTAGTCTTTTTTGCCGTCCTTGAAAACTTATTGGATGCCCTACAAGTGAAACCGACTTCTACTGGATTGTTTTTGTGTGTGTGTGTGTGTGTGTGTGTGTGTGTGTGTGTGTGTGTGTGTGTGTGAGATAGAGAGAATGTGTGGCCAAGTACCCGAGCATTTTGAACATACAAGGAGGCAAGAGGTAGGTAGAGTAAGCATACACAGCATCAAGCACATCTATCTCTTGAAACGGCAAGCCAGCGAGAATGGCTTCTACTCATCCAAGACCTCATGCAGTCATCATCCCCTACCCAGCCCAAGGCCACATAAACCCCATGCTTCAATTTGCCAAGCTCCTCCATCTTCACGGCTTCTTCATCACCTACGTCAACTCTCACTACAACCACCAACGTCTCTTGAGATCCAGAGGCTCTGAATCTCTTCAAGGCCTCCATGACTTCCGTTTCGAGTCGATACCGGACGGTCTCCCGCCTTCCGGTGACCCCGATACCACTCAAGACATCCCTCTGCTGTGTTTATCAACCAGAGATACCTGCGGACCTCCATTGATGGACCTTGTGACGAAGCTCAATATTAGTGGCTCTCATGGTAGTAGTGTTAATCCTCCTGTTACTTGTATTATAGCTGATAATTTCATGACCTTCACTCTCAAGGTTGGGGAGGAGTTGGGCATCCCTGTGCTTCTGTTTTGTACTACGAGTGCTTGTGGCTTCATGGGTTATCTTCACTTTTTTGAGCTCATTGATAGAGGTTATACTCCTCTCAAAGGTACGTATATATGTCTCTGTATCTTCTTCATCTATATTTAAT
This sequence comes from Dioscorea zingiberensis, assembly GCA_026586065.1. NCBI lineage: Eukaryota > Viridiplantae > Streptophyta > Magnoliopsida > Dioscoreales > Dioscoreaceae > Dioscorea > Dioscorea zingiberensis. The sequence goes on along the minus strand of CM048818.1, from coordinate 84,201,723 downwards.
TTCTTTCTTTTTTTTCTTTAATTTTCATGTTTGAACCATGCATCTTGAGTTGATTAAGAAAGATGAGGTATATAAATTATGGGTTTTGAGCTATATATTACCATAGAGTAGAACGATTTTAGGGTATGTATGTGATCATTTATCTACATAGATCTCGAGATCGAGTATTATCATAGGAGTTCTTGAAAGAGCTTCTATCAATTTAAGTAATTTTTATTTTTACTTTTATGAAAGTTCTTTCTTTTATTTTATAAAATTAAAGAGATTTTACTTATTATAATAAAGCTCCGTTAAAAGATTTGGAAAGTAGTTCCAAATAAGTCCATATTTAAAGAAATTAAAGAAGTTTAGGACATGTAAAAAATATTTATTAATGTTTTAAGATTATAAAGATATAATAATCTTTATATAAGAAAAAAAAAATTTGATGACTATAAATTTATTTTAGAAAAATGAAAACAACTTGAAACAAACTCTCTTTGTTTATAAGTCACTTTATATTTAATAGAGACATTTTTTTTTCCATGTTTTTTAGTAAGAAAGAAAGTGCAATAGCAAACCTTTCCTTGTCAAGTTTACTAACACGAAACAAACTTCTATTTTTTTTTATAAGTCATTTTTTATTTAGTAGAGTTATATTTTCACTCTTCAGTCTCTCATTTTTACTAATATGAAACAAATTCCTTGCCTTTGATATGTTACAACAAGTAATATATTATATGGTTAGTCCCAGTCCCAATAACAATATTATATTAATTCACATATAATTTTTAATGGACTAAGCTCATTTTAATCTAATTAGTTAATATGTAATAAAAAAACACGTTGCGGCCATTATTGTACCGCACTTCCGCGACCTTTCAGGTTAGCAGAAACGACAAAACAAAAGACATAGTTTTATTTTATAGAACTCAAAAAGTTAAAAACAGAGCTATTTTAGAGATCACCAGTACACCACCACCACCTCCTCCTCCTCTGACCTCTGCTTGAGTGCTTGACTGCTTTCCCATGGCTTCTTCATCATCTGATCCTCCAAAACCAAAGCCTCATGCTGTTCTAATCCCACAACCAGCTCAAGGCCACATAACCCCCATGCTCCAACTAGCCAAAGTCCTCCATTCAAGAGGATTTCACATAACCTTTGTCAACTCTGAATACAATCACAAACGTTTCCTCAAATCCAGAGGCTCAGAGTCTCTCCAAGGCCTCAATGATTTCCACTTTGAAGCCATAACTGATGGCCTGCCACCTTCTCATCACCAAGATGTCACCCAAGACATAGCAGAGCTATGCATCTCCACCACCAAGCACTCCCCTTCTCCTTTCAGAGATCTCTTGCTCAAGATCAACACCGGTTCTCATGGTGCAGTACCACCAGTCACTTGTGTCGTGGCTGATGGTGTCATGAGTTTTGCACAAAGAGTTGCTGAAAATCTCGGCATCCTTTCACTTGTTTTCTGGACCACTAGTGCTTGTGGCTTCATGGGTTACCTTCACTTTGCTGAGCTTCTCTCTAGAGGCTTCACTCCACTCAAAGGTTCTTCCATTTTGATCTACAAAATCCATGTTCTATATTGAGATTAATTTAACTGGTGATTAATTCTTGTTTGCATATATAGATGAGAGCTACTTAACCAATGGATACCTAAAGGAGACCAGCATTGAATGGATACCTGGGATGAAGGATATGAGGTTGAAGGACCTCCCAAGCTTCATCAGGACCACCAACAGGGATGACACCATGCTCAACTTTGATGGTGGAGAGGCACAGAATGCTTATAAGGCGTGGGGAGTGATCATAAACACATACCATGAGCTTGAGAAGGATGTCATTGATGCAATGAAGCTCATGTTCCCTCACTTGTACACCATTGGCCCTTTGTTTAGATTTGTAGACCAGATAAAAGATGAGAAGATCAAGTCCATAGGATCAAATCTCTGGAAGGAAGACATGACTTGCATAGATTGGTTGGATAAACAGGAGGTTGGATCAGTTGTTTATGTGAACTTTGGAAGTATAACAGTGATGACAGGGGAGCAGTTAGAGGAGTTTGCATGGGGGCTGGCTAATAGTAAACATCCCTTCTTGTGGGTCATAAGGCCTGATCTTGTGGCAGGAGAGAAGGACATGCTCCCTGAAGGCTTCATCAGAGAAACTAAGGAAAGGGGTGTGATGACTAGTTGGTGTCCTCAAGAACAAGTGCTCTCACACTCTTCTGTGGGAGTGTTTCTAACACACAGTGGATGGAACTCAACACTAGAGAGCATTTGCAATGGTGTGCCTATGATTTGCTGGCCTTTTTTCGCAGAGCAACCAACAAATTGCCGGTATGTTTGTAGAGAATGGGGAATAGGGATGGAGATAGATGGCAATGTGAGAAGAGATGAGGTTGAAGGGCTTGTCAGAGAGATGATGGAAGGAGAGAAGGGGAAGGAGATGAGGTTGAAGGCCAAGGAGTGGAAGGAGAAGAGTGAGATTGCTTTTCAACATGGTGGATCTTCATATGAGAGCATGAACATGTTGATCAATGATTTGCTGATAGGATGAAATTAAGAGCAAGGAGTAGTTACCAACGACCCACGGCCTATTGCAGTTCTTGTTAAAGGCTGCCGCCTCGACCATGCGCTTCAGACGTGCGGGCGGGTTCGAGGCTCTCGCTTACTGATGGGAAAGCGCCAGACGCGGCCGCAAGCGCCCTCCTTGACGGTCTTTATGGCCATTGTCAAAAAAAGAGCAAGGAGTAGTTTGTTTGCTACTTATTTGATCTATTGTATTGTACTAAATTAACTTTAGTAGTTTGCTACTTCTTAATGATCAATAAGAAGGTGTGTTTCATGAATTGATCAGTGAAAGCAGAGCAACAGAGGAAAAAAAAAAGGTCTCTTAATCTTCATGTAATATATACTCTTAGAATTAATGAAGAAAGATATGCAATATTCAAAATGCCTTAGGAGATGATATTAAAGAATTGAAATAAAAAAATAAATTAAGAGGGGATTAATGTCCCTCCCATGAATTTTGAAACAGTTTTGTCAGCCAGATTTTATACAACTGAAATTCAGAATTTTGACCTCCATTGTTGATCATCAAAAATCAACCTTTTGATCTACTTGGAGCAAGAGCATAATACTTCAAGTGAATTCCACACTATGCATCAGTGCTCCCAGAGTTTCCTCCAGAGGTGGAAGATTGTTGAATATTTTGTGAATCTAAAATTTTCACAGTAATAAATGAATGCTTATCATCAGCAAGAAATTAGAAAATTTTTAAATTTATATTTGCTTATATTTACATATGAATAAACACATACCTGTTGTGTTAAGAGGTTGTCTTGCATGAGGTGGTGCTTGGAGTTGGAAGGTGTAGGGTTGCACATGAGAAGATTGAGCAAATGATCCATCTATAGATGCCGTCGGATATTGAACATAGGGCGGAGGAAAGGCTTGAGGGCCTAACGAAAAACTAGCCCTCGAGGTTGGACTCGGTATTGTATACCCTAAATGAGGATATTGATATGGTCCTTGTGGTCCAACTGCTGATGAAGAAGAAGAAGCCGATCCATACACTTGATGGTAATACCGCGGCGCCATTTGAGTATTATACATAGCCTATAGGCATGCACATTAAAAGTAAAATTAATCAGAAAAATAGAAGAATATCGATAATGAAAATTAGAAGATCGAATTTATGTATACTGACTTGTTGGTAAGCATAGTCAGGTGTGTAGGCCATGTAGCTGCAAGAGTTGAAAGACATGTGGATGGAAATCAGTAAATTCTTGCAAAGCAAAGCATTGAATTTTCTTGAAGGACCATACAACTCTGATTGAATTGGCATGAAGCAGTGCAGTTGATGATCCTCTGTGATGAAACAGTGAATGTGGGGGGGGACCCAAATGGATTGAATCTCCCATCCATACATTTAATGTGGCTCTTTTAGTTGCCCATACATTTGGATGTGGGTCCAAGCATGCATTAACACTTGTATAGAAGATAGAGAGGAGGGCATGGTAGTAGCTAGTTATAGGGCAACTCACCCATAAGGAGGGTAGATCACTTGTGGAACAGGAGGTGGTATTTGTGTTGGCACTCTTGTGTACATTGTTGCACCTTGGTATGCATTCCCTATTTGATTCCTCCCTTGAAATACAAAAATAATATATACCTCCATCAGAACAAAATATCACAACTCGAATGCACTTACATGGATGACTAATCTTCACAAAAAAATTGGTAACTCATTTCTCTCATAAGGAGAGAGTGACGGGTTCGAATCACGCCTACGACTTGTCCACATTTATCCAAAAAAAAAAAGAATGCACTTTCATGGATGATTAATTAATTTCCCCGGTTGTAACAAAACTGTCTTACTTGGGAATAAGTTAAGATTCATATTGAAACAATGAATTATGAAGTTTAAACCTTTAGTTGGCACTGATGTATGTTTTTTTTAACATGTCTTCTTGCATAAAAAGTTGAAGAGTGGAGCCAAAAGCCACAAGTACAAAGAGTTAACAAACTAATAGTAGGACTAAAAAGGTTCAATGAGGGACCATGTTAGCTTGTCTAATTGGCACCATAGATCACATGCCCACATGAGCTAGTGACCTATAATATCTTGATCCACTAGGCTGGCACCCTATATCACTTAGGTGGACGACCACTATTGGGTCCCTCCATTGTCTCAATCCTCCTAGGAGTCCTGACCAATGGAGGCCTCTTGAGATCATGATTTATGCCCAATTAATTAGGCACCATAAAAATATATATATATGCATATATGTATATATCATGTAGGCATACATTTCAATATTCTATGCTGATATTTTTCAAAATTATAACTACCCTTATTATATGGTATATACATTTCATTGCATGTTTATTATTTAATAATTATACTAACCTCGAGGAGGAGAAGGTCGTGGTCGGCCTAAAGAAGCAATGTTGCAATTGGCTCGCCTTCCATCGATGATCGGGTTTGGTTCGACCACTGATCTTCGAGCTGATTCTGGGTCCCGGAATGTCACCTGCACATCATCAATGTGCACACAATGTATCTATTGAATCTAAGCATTTTTAGTAATACAAAGGATAATAGAAAAAGCAATACATAGCCATCCTTGAATCTAAGCATTCTTAGTCGTAGTACAAGGGATATACACGGAGAAATATGAAAAACTTGAAAAATAATTAGTACTATAGTGATATATATATATATGTACTCAATTTCTAATATTAGGATGACAACTATATATATATATATATAATGGAGATAGGTCTTAAACAAGTTGACAATGTTAATGGCCATAAGAGAGGTTGAAGAGCCACACAACACATATATATGCCAATCAATCAACTAATAAGAATCTTGGAAGAAGATCAAGAAGATCAAGAAGATCAAGAAGAAGATGATGATGAAGAAGAACACAAACACAAGAAGATACAACCATTATCATCTCACAAACATTATATATGAAACTAGACAAGAATGATAAAATAAGAGAAGAAGAAGAAGAAGATGATGATGCTCACAAATCCATAGCCCTTGGAACGACCGGTGTTCTTGTCAGTGATGATCACTGCCTCAAGGATGTCACCGAACTGCTCGAAGTATCGCCGGAGCTCCTCCGTCGGCGTCTCCCACGCCAACCCTCCAACAAAGACCTTTGTCAGCGTTGTGTCTCCAAACCTTGATCTATACTGTGGACTAGAAGAAGTAGCCATCTATATCTCAAACTGATCAACCACCTTTTCTGATCACCTCATCAACCAATTAACAAGGCAATTAAGCAAAGAAGAAACACAAACAAAGGAGCTAGCAAGGCCGGCCCTATTACTTATGTAATATCAACCCAACAAAGAGAGGGAGAGAGAGAGAGAGATGGATAATTGAAGGGTTAGCTAGCTAGGGCAAGAAGTTGGTAGATTAATAATTAATATAAAGAAGTAGTCTTTCTTCTTCTCTTCCTAGTGTTGTTGATCATGTCTTCATCTATGGAGGAGTCCAGTACTCCATCCATGGGGATAAAGAGGGGGAGCAGAAGAAGAAGAGGAAATTAAAACAATAGAAAGAAAGATAGAGAAGATGGGGAATCTAGCAAGGCTGGGAAGGAGATCCGACAGGCACAAGGGGAGTCCTGGCTGTAGAGATGGTTTGGATATCGAATGACAGCTGCTGCATGACCCTCTTGGCCTCCCTCACAAACCCCACTTGGCCTCTCTTGTCCTCCCTGTCTCCCTCTCCTTCTTCTCTTATCAATGGACACACATAACATCAAACACCAACACACACACACACACACACACACACTCTAATCATCCTTTTAATTAATTAATTAAGAATGCAAAACAAACAAGGCATGTTCTACCAAGGCTTGTTGGAGCTATTTGTTATATCCATGTACTGATCTGTCTAGCAAGTGAGCCAGTTGGATTGGATGAGTCTATGACTCATTTACTCAATATATTTTTGGTGACTCAGCTAGTATTGGAGCTACCAAAGTTTATGTTAATTAGGTGCTTAATGATATTGTGCATTAATTGTTTTCAACTTACTTTTGAGAGATACCTAGGTTGTACTAACTTAGTCCAACTTGGAGTTTCTGTATGTGTTGGGGTTCTAGTACTTCTATAAAAGGTATAGTACCATTGCTAGCCTCTGTGTGTCTTGTCCAACAGTCCAAGGGTGTATCATGGTGTTGTGTAGTGATGCCATGACTGATGCCACCACCATTGATGATTTTCATTAGTATTTTTTATGGGAGGGTATTGTCATTAATTTGTAACTTGTAACTTCAACCTAGTTCATATTTTTTTTTTAAAAAAAAGAGGGTTGATTCTAATAGAATTCTTCTTCAAGTTTTGTGATTCTTTGGCCTTAAATCTTATCTTAGCCAGTGCAAAAGCAACAAGTATATTAATAGTTGATAAGAAGAGATATAGTGGGACTTGTGAGTCATGAGTTGGATGGTGCATAATCATGAATAGGCTCAACCCCATGCCACTTTATAGAAACAACTTAACCGAGGTGCTAGCTAGAAGTTATTTACACATAACACATCCTAAAATATTATTAGGGAACTAGCGATCTAATCTGGCCTATTTCCAGATCTCTTGGCCCTTATAAGCACTCTCAACGACCAAGAGCCTGCGCTCGATTCGCATTTGGTAATATATTTCTGGGAGTGTAGTAGTGGCCAAATGGTCTTATCACCCACATGTGCACTCCTGCCTTCATGCCGCTCGGCGCCAGATATACCCTTGGTTTCTTAGCGGCATGTCGCTCCTATTACCTAAAAAAAAAAAAAAAAATTAGGGAGAGAGACTTGGTTACAATATTGCATAGAAGTATAGAAGTAGTAGTTATTAACATTCTAACTGTAACTACTTACTTTTTTTGTAATATAGCATCAAGTGTTGTAAAGTGAAAAAGAAAAAGGTTACATAGAGTAAGCATGGTTGTCTATCTGTCTATTGACTTTACGGTTTGGTTTATGTTTAATTTATAAACTAGACCTAGCTAGTATATATATATATATAGTAACCAATTGAGAGAAAACTCTTTCTACAAGTTGTGCAAGCACACTTGTGGGTTTAGTATAAACATTGACTATATATATGTTCTTAAACTAGCTCTATAAAAGTGGTACAAAGAAGAGATCAGAGTAAATATAAAGACAAGTTTTGAATTTATGGAAAAGGTGATCCTTGAGCGGATGAAAAATTTGAGGAGGACTATTAATTAATTTTTCAGTGTCCTTTATATATGAAACACTATTTTATATATTATTGGCTTATTGCATTATTTTCTTCAATGGAATGACATTGATTCAAGTGTTGTTGATATATATAGTTGATTACTCTGAAATTATTTCTCTATAAAATATAAAGTCAAAAAAATTTATTTGTTTAACATTGTTAATGATCGACATATGGTATTTTTCAAAAATTGAAGGATGTTTTTGTAAAAAAATCCCAAATATTATAATTTAGACTAGTTTTAGTTTTTAGCCTTTGGATCAGGATTTAGACAGCGACTGCGCGTGAATCGTCAGCCCTCCACGTGGTATACTGCTACTCATTGAATCCTTATGAGCTGGATTTCAGCTGCTTTGCCACGTCAGATGAAGGGCCCCACCATTCCCGACCAATGACAATCAAAAGCCCGGGCCCACCACCCCGGATGTCTCGCCAGCTGTCTTTCTGAGGCTTCACGTGCACACGTGCATGTGCCGCAGACACTAATTGGACGAGATCCGCTGCGAGGACCGGAACACAGAGGCACCAAAAGAACCAGCAGATTGTCAACATGCTGATGAGAAGAGTTGGTGTTTTGTGTTTGTGTGGCTGAGCTGATCAGCGTTGGATTAGTTGGCCTTTAGTTGACATTGTTGTTGTTGGAGGTGGGGCCCTGGGGGAGCTTGGTTGGCGTTTCTATCTTTTATTTCCATGAAGGATCACCACTTTATGGTGAAATGATCCCACGATCTCTCCCAAATCCTTGTTGCATTTTTTTTTTAAGTTTTATTTTGTTTTTCCTTTGTTATCCAAGTTTTTGCAGTAAGTCTTCTTAATGTGTTATTGTTTTGAGTTAGCTTTAAAATGAGTGGTTTGTGTTTTATTTATTATATCTATGTTACTTGTTTTTTTTTTTTTTTTTTTTTTGTGATGAAGTGGATAAACCACAATTTATTTATTGATTAGCTTAAAAGAGTTTGTTACATAGCCCATGCAGTGAGAAATAAGAATACATCGTTCATTGCATTCCCCTCACTTTACGAGATGCCCTCATCCTCCTTGTCTCTCAAGTCATGCAGGGTGGTGGTGATGGAGTGCATCCCTCGAGCAGCATCCCAGCCTCGTCATTTTCATACAGCGTGTTAGTAGTGAATTCAAGGTTACGCTTCACCAAGTGCCACAGTCTTCCGAAACTTTAGGCAGCTTGGCGAAAGAGGCGCATTCAATAGACATTGTGAGAAAAGAGATATCACAAATAATACTTAAACAAGCCTTGACGGCGTTTGTCTTAGGAGCGTCTATTCCTTTCACTCCAAATGCTCCAGATGATTGCCATAACAACAAGATCCCATCCTCCCCGTAGGGTATTGTCCACCCTATGAGAGGCAGCCCTAGATCCCCAGAGTGCATGTATGTCAATTCCTCTTGTATGTAGACCGAACATGTTTCTAAAGTGACGCCATATTTGCATTCTGAAGGGGCATGATATTAATAAGTGTATCGGTTTGATTTAACTTCATCACATGTGCATAGATAGCATCTTGTGCGTTCCCTCTCTCGGTTTAAACATGTAAGTTGTCTAAGGTGAGGATCGGTCCTCCTTTTACCCGACCGTACAAATAGTTTCACCTTAAGGGGACATGGTTGTTTCCAAAACCTGTTACTTAGATCACTTCGAAGACCACCATCAGTTCTGAACTAGTATAATGATTTCACCGTGAATTGTCTATTTGGTGTGAGTTTCCACTCGCTTCATCAGTGGCAGTGAGGATGGGCTATTAAAGGGATTACTGCTTTATCATCTCGAAGCTTTCTTGTTCTTTGGCACTAAGAGGTCCGGCTTTGGATGGATATGCTTCTTTGTAATTTGGTCCCTTGCCACGGATGGTTAGGTCTTTGCTTAATAGACAATTCTTGTAGTCAGGATAGGCGTTGCATGCGCGTTTCCCTCCCACCAATTATCCCTCTAGAGGTTTGTGAATCGCTTCCGTCCACAGTTTAACTGCATGTTTGCTAATGTTGGCGGGGCTTCGGCAAATACAACTACAAAAGGGGCGCTTGCCCACGGTGTTGGCTTGTGTGGATCGATATATCCTCTTGGAATAGGCCTCTTGGAAGATCTTTTGGCAAATTCTGCTTGTTACCAGGTTAGGATCCTCCATACTTCCCAGGCCCATTAAAGGTTAGGAGGTTGAGGATTCCCCAACCTCCGTTTTCTTTGGGCACATAATCTCTCCCATTTGACAAGGTTATGCAGCCGTGTTTCCTTATCTACTCTCCCCTCCATAAGAATTCCCTTTCTAATGTTGTCAATTTTTGGATCACCCATTACGGGAAGCGGTAAGCCGGCATCGTCAGTGGAATTATGGAGATGGCCGAGTTTAGAAGTGTGAGTGCCCCAATGATAGCTTGTTTCCCTTTCCGGGACCCTAATCTTCCCAGTCCTTTCTATAAGATTATTCAGGGCTTCCCTTCTAGGTGGAGTCCTCGATAATGTGGTACCCCAAATATCTTATTGGAGATTAGCTCATACGGTTTTAAGCACTTATTGAGGTCTTGGATCTGCTTGTTAGACCTTGATGTCGGGATAATGGCAGCTTTTAGTATAGTTGATCTTTAATCCAGGTCCTTCAAAAGGTAGAAGATGAGTTTCAAAATTACGGCCTCGATGTTCCTCACAATGCGAGAATACGGGATGTCATTGGCATATTGTAGTGATGTGGCGGTATTGTCTCCATTAGGGCGGTCGGGATTCCTCGGTAGATGTTGGATCAGATGACCTTTGAGAGCATCGTGGGTATACGCGTCACATGGCTAGAACAAAGAGTAAGCGGGGACAAAGGATCCCTGTCTTAATCCTCTCTTACTTCTAATACATCCGATTCTTGGTGCCGTTGATGAGGAACAGCTTTAGAGGTAGATAGTAGGGCCCATTATCCATATAAGCCATTTAGGCCCAAAACCTCGCTTGGAGGATCTCAGGAGGTAATCCCAATCTACGATGTCAAAGGCTTTCTCCAAGTCGATCTTGACAAGGATCCCTTGTCGCCCATCCTCATCTTATGAATGGAGTTCCTAAACTACAATAATATTTTAGGTGGTATCATCCTACCTTGGATGAATCTTTGTTTTGGGAGTCATCTACTATGTCTCCCGGGGATTCTATGAGTCGATTGGCTGACACTTTGGAGATGATCTTGATGGAGCAAGTTAGCAGTGATCGGTCTATAGTCTTTTATGGACTCTGGGGCTTCATTTTTTTGGGATCGGGGAGGATGTGTACCCAATTTATGCGATCCAAGTTCCCTTTGGAAAAGTCATCAAAGAGTCTCAATATGTCTTCCCTTTATAATATTCCACCCTTGTTGGTAGAAAGTCATTAGAAGAAGTAGATGCGGCCACACAGGGCTTTGTCAGCCTAACTTTCGGCGGCGACCATTACGATTTCCTCCTCCACGAAAGGTTGATCAGTGGTAAATGCTTTTTTAAATAAGTGATAAACCATATTTTATTTATGATAGTTGATAATAAAATGTGATAATAAAGTACATCGCTCAATCAAGAGAAAATACATATGCATTGCCATGTTAACCTTTTCTCTGTGAACTTCCTTAAGCTCCTCTTTGGTCAGTTGGTTCATCCTCGAAGGGATCCCTTCCCCCGCCATCTTATTTAGGGGTGTTAGCAGAGAATTCAAAGTGCGTTGTTTCACTATGATTACAATTTTATTATGAATAATATAATCTTAAGAACGAAGAGCTCAAAACTAAGGTCTAACATATGTAAATTTGATTTTTTTTTTTATCTTTAAAATTTTTAACAACACAAATCTTTAAAAAGCATATTTAATTATTAGGTTGAAATATTTTATTAATGTTATGGTTGTTTAGAGTTGTTGGTTAAATCTTGCTGTTCTGACCGACCTCAACCTATCCATTGGAAAATTCACTTTAATCCTATACTAATCCTATACTAATCTCTCTCTCTCTCTCTCTCTCTCTCTCTCTCTCTATATATATATATATATATATATATATATATATATATATATATGAATGATTAACGTGAGGTTTGGAATCATAAAATCACGAAAACAAACAGCATTGATTCCATAATATTTACTTGAATATTAGTAAAAAAACAACATATAGTGGTCTAACTGTTTGATTCTCCTCAAAGGTTCTTTTTGTTGGTGATCTTTATTAAGTTTTAAACATATATGGAAGCATTGTTAGCAGCTTTGACTTGCCTGATGAATTTGCTTAATTGCTTAGTTAATGAATGGAATTAACATATATAAATACACATATATATTTATATATATATGTATGTGCTTGAAGATATATCACATCCTTGTCCAAATCCTATCTACTTAATTTGACAGCCCTAAACTTTGGCAAAAGCACAAGGAACTAGTTGTTAATCATGCTCCACTGAATCATTGAATCAACGGATATATATGACAATTTGTTAGGGCAAAGTCTCTTTCTCAACCAAAAGTTATCAGGTTAATTTAGTGGCACAAAATGAGCCAATGACAAGCAAAACCAGCCTGTTAATGGTGTGACCCTTATACTATATATCAGTTAATTTATCTCCAATTCCCATTCATTACTTCACACATCTCTTTCTATTGCTTCTAAATCCAGCTTGTTTATCTCACCAACTTAACTATTTATGATATGTTTGTTTAAGAATCTAATGATTTAGGCTAGGTCCTGATCAGGGACATTGAAGGGTCTTGTTTAAGATTCTAACTATTGAAGGGTCTTCCAGGATCAAATGCCTTTCTTATCTCTGTTATCTCTTTTTCATGGACCCTTCACTACATTAATTCCTCTTATATTTATATTTATTTTAATGTATCATTTCCTTATTCTCTATGTATAAATATATTCCTAATTATTGATGAATGATTATTATTCTATTTTTTTTCCTTTAATCATTTATGATTAATCTTATTTTTCTCAAAAGGAAAAGTTCTATCTCCATTCTCATCAACCACAATATTTTTTTTTTATTAAAGTGAATGGACCACATTCATTTAGTTATCAAATGAGAAGAGTACGTCCTCTTATATAAGGTTAACATTAAATAGTGAACCATTCCAAAACCCTTGTAAACACCCATGTGTTCTGAATCCCATGTTTGAAGCCTTGTTGCTACTCTTTGGCTGGGTTGGGTTGTGGCAATCGTCAACATCTTCTCCCTCGCCCTCGCTTGACGTCGAGCCTTGTGTTAGAAAGATGAAACTCCTCTTTGCAATGGCCTCCATCAGTACAAGCTTCGGCTTCTAAGAAGCAGGAGCTGCATCAAATCAAAATAGCAATAGAAAATTAATCCCTTTGATTACTCCGGTGAAAACATGTTTTCCTTGAAAGTATTTTGGTTTCTTTCGAGCCAAGTACTCCAGGTGATGGCCATTAGTGCAAGGTTTCATCCTAGCTAGGCTACGTTAGGGAGCTATTTCCCCATGTGGTGCCCCCCAGAGATCTTGTATCATCTAAGGAGTACCGGCCAATCCAAATCTTGGGTAGAAATACTCCCATATTTTCAGTGTCTCATTGCAATCTATTAGCAAATGCTGAGTTTTTTCAATTGCTTCATTACATAGGTAGTGTTGAAGATTGTGCGACAATAATAGTGAAGAAGCGACCAAGCAAGCAAGAAAAGTACACAAAGAATTTACGTGGTTCGGCGGTGTGCCTACATCCATGGGAGCAAGCGGCAGAAATTTCACGAGTTACATCATGTGTATTTATATTAAACCCTAGATGTACGAAAATTACAAATTACCGTCCGTACCATACCATACCGCGGGGGCGTTGCCCTCACATCCCCAACCCTATCCAGAGTCTAGGATTTTTATTTTTTTATTTGTGAATTTATATTTTTGGCCATAAACGAGACTTTGTTATTACTTTTTATACTTCTTCATTCATTTGACCTATATCCATACGAGATTTTATATATGAGTGACTCTTGTGGTTGATGGCACACATTCCCCTACATATCACATATGATCATAGAACTGCAGGCCTCCCTATAGAAGGCTATAATCGAGTTCCCTTCTCAGGGGCATGACGCTCCTTAACAAGGGGCCACTTATAAGGGAGGGAAGCCAGGAATAAGGGAGCTCATTAGGCATTTGGCCATGGCACAAATAGATGAGGAAGATGAGATACCGGATTAGGGGGGAAGATACACTGTCAAATCACTATATGATCGTTTAGCTGATAGGGATCAGATGCACACTATCGAAGGGATTTTAGAAACTGCCATATCCAAGGTTAAAATGTTTGGTTTGGCTAGCTTGGGATAACAAAATACTAACCCTGAAAATCTTAGCCAAAAAACATTGGAGGAGCACACAAACAACATGCTACCTGTTGAGTACATGGCTAATATTTGTTGTGAGCACAATGGCAAAAGGGAAGTGAGTAAATTAATAATGGTTAAAAATAAGTAACTTGAAATTAATTTCAGAAAACAAGGGGGGTAATAAGTGATTTTCCAAACACTGGATTGACTCACGTGCGTATGACGTGCTCTGATAATCCAAGCCCGAGAGAGCGACAGAGAGAACGAGGCTCAAGGCTGGATCAAAGCTGTCATCTTTGAGAGGATGACAACTTGAGAAAAAAGTTGGGATTTTTAAGGTGCTTTCTTATCATTTTTGCACGTCTTTTTCTTGTCCATTTTCGGTTGGTTTAGTCCATTAAATCTTTATTTTTTTGTGTTCAAAGTCTGGATTTTTTTTTTCAATTTTTAAATTTTTTTTTGGATGATAGGCAGAATGGATTTTACATGACACCTTAATGGGTTCAAATATATATTTTAGCGGAAGGCTATTGATTTGGAGCTCCACCAGAGAAATTTCTTTTTTCCTATTCTACACATTTGTTTGAGGTAGTTTTGGGGGCATTGCTATTGATATTATGAGAATGATCCTCATTGCCTTTGATTTTGACTGTGTTGTGAAAAAGTGGGTATATTTTCATCTGTTTTCTGCCAAATAGGTAATAAATTATCTGGCTATTCTTCTTTTTTTTTTTTTGGTGAATTTCTAATTGGATTTTGTATGCATGTCAATATCTTCAAACAATGTATATAACTTGTTTAGGTATATTATACTTTATAAGCTGAAATAGAGATTGTCCTTCAGCAAAAGGTTCCTCTTTCCCACTGCTTTCAAATCAGTTTGTAATTGATATTTCCATTTCCTGGTTCCTTCAGTCATTGGTCTGGAACACTAGTCTTGTGTTTTCCCCATCATGATGGAAAATAAGTTGTGCTTTCTTTGTTCTATATCATTTCTTTCAGAAACTTTGAGTATTGTGTCTTTTCTGCAGTTGTCATTGGTGGTGTTGTGATTGTTAATTGGCAATATACATCACTGTTTCCATCATTGTGACTCTTTTCCATTCCATTTGCATGCCTCTTTAAAGGGATGGACAGATTGAGTTTCTCTCTTATCTTTGGGTTCCTTTTGATTATATTCCAATTCAGCATGAATGCAACTGTATTCCTGAGAAATATCAAAGCTGTTTGAACTTGTTGAATAAAACCCTGCAAAGACTTGATTCTGTCATGAATGAACTATAAGATCCCATTGAGGTACCAACGACCGTTCGGTCTATTGGTAACCGGGTTCGCTTGTAAGGCGCGGGCCTCGATTCTTGCGCAGACGTCGCAAGTTCGAGACCCTCGAATTGCAAGTAGATGGGGGGCTGCGCGTTTGCACGGGTGCTACGCGTGGCCCCCTCCCTGACGGGGGGGTCTTTATGACCTTTGTCAAAAAAAAAAAAAAAAAAAGATCCCATTGAGGTGGCCAAAAGAAGTAGAATGTGAAGATTACCACCAGAATTCTCATTTAGGAGGTCTTCCTTTTTTCTGCTAAATTGAATAACTTGATCGGTTCTTTTGCATCGAAGCAGTTGTTATATCCACACACATCCTTTGATATGCTGCATTGTGCAATATGTAGGATTGAATTGGGGAAGGTGGTGCAATTTTTGAGTTCTCAGGAATCTATATTACATAAATTCATATACAAGTATAAAATTGTGGATGGTATTTTGTTAGTTGAAGTGGATAGACTCTTGAATCTTGATGGCTACTTTGTATGGACTTCAATCACAAACACTTAGAGATCATTGCGCGACAGGGATTAATCATAAGAAATGGAGCATTGTTCATGGTTTTGCCAAGACTCTCTGCTGGGATATGTTGTCACAACAGGATGAAAACAATTGTGACGAGAAAGACTGGTAATAAAATGTACTTAGCTCTCAGTTTGTAATTTTTATCTCTGCTCCTGTTGTATTCTCCCATCAGCTTGTTAGGTGCACACTTAAATGAATCTCTTAATGTATAAAATTGCATCTATTTCAAAGGAAATCAGAGTCTGTTTCTGTTTCCTCTAATTCTTGTTACAGGTCAACATTGGTGTTCGGCACAATTGGTACTTGTAACTACTGTATAACAATTATACATTGTGTTTGCTTGCATTGCCTATTGATCAAATTTATTGCAATTTATCCACCACTTTGTCCTGCAATTTGTTAGAAATTCTTGCATGGTTTCATAGATATGTGAAGCATTTCCAAAAACTTATTATGTGGTGCATGCTGAAGAATTATTTATATATCCTTTTCAGACTTTAGAAAAACTCACTATTACCGCTTTAAAGCAATGTCAGTATGTCCTAACATATTGATGGTAGCTAGATTTTCATCATTCAAGCAACATATAACCGCA
The DNA here is from genome assembly GCA_026586065.1 of Dioscorea zingiberensis. Lineage (NCBI taxonomy): Eukaryota > Viridiplantae > Streptophyta > Magnoliopsida > Dioscoreales > Dioscoreaceae > Dioscorea > Dioscorea zingiberensis. The sequence goes on along the minus strand of CM048818.1, from coordinate 84,185,226 downwards.
AACATTCTATTAGATGTCTCAATTAACCTGAAATTCTTTTCCATATTACTGACATCTGAATGCACCCTGTAAGATATGTCAAGAACCTGAAATCCAACAGCACGCTTTATCATCACTCTTATTTGCTTCTCTGACTACTGAGTTTACATGCTATTATTGACTTTCTGGGTTGGCAATACTTAATGACACTGCTCCTCATATTGGAGTAGCCATAACTGTTAGAAAACAGCTGAAATAAGACACAAATGATTGAACTCGTCATTAGAAGCAACAAAAAACTCCTGATTTGTCCGAAACTCTTCTCCGGGAAACGACATTAAGTACAATTGACCAAGATCTTGTACTAAATACAAATTTCATAATTTTCTGGATGTTGTTTCATATAAACTCCAATCATGAGGGAGAGTTGAGTCTCCTCACTACAGAACATCGGCATCGAATTGCAGTATATCAACACAAGATGAAGAAGCCTAATTGTGAAGATCAATATTACAAAATATGGAAAGAGGTGTATCTTTCATTCTGTTTGTACATTTATGTACATTCGTAGCAACTCTTATCTCTGTATCAATGCAGTGTTTGGATCTATATATATCACTGTTCTACATTTTTTATGGCATATCCTAAGCGATTAAAATGTCTTACAGAAGGTGTGTTACTGTAGCTAGATACATGTGTCTCTACAGATTTTGGTATCATATGCAATAGAACGATTTAGTAGAAAGCAGCCATTGGAAAACAAACCTTGTTATCAATTAGTTAAGATTGATCATTAGTTTATGTATTTGTTAAGGTGTTGCTAATTATCAGTGGCAAGTCCAAGTCCCTTTCTGATGTTGCTACTCCAATTTATCATTTCAATCCCACTTCCACCAACTACAAGAATTTGGGCACCACATCATAAAGCTAATCAATAATCTGAAGATAATTAAGAAGATGATCAAGATGGTAATGACATAATTAACTTCACAGGGTATCCAAAATGGGGCAGGGGGTTAGGTAGTGAAACTCACTCTCATTGCTTTAAGCTTTTCACAAAACCCCTTAACATTAATCATATATATATATATATATAACCAACCACTCTTGTTCATAGCTAATGACACTCAAAAAGGAGAGGAAAAACTTAAGGTGAGAGTTAAACGTGTGGCACGCGTCAAATTATCGATGAATTCAGGGTTAATCGGTTCGGTTTTATAGTCAGTATCTTGAAAGAAAAGGCATCAAACTTCACCTGCTCACTAAGAAAATGAGCCATTGTTTTTCTTTTGAATCCTAGAGAACTATTGGGTGCATGGTTTGGTTGCTCCCCTACAAAGAGAAAGTGATGCATGTTGCTTCTATATGATTATGATTAATATTATAATTAACTTAGTGGAAAGAAACAAGCTCTTTGTTGCAGTTGTAGTTGTTAACTATTTAGGCCTTTCCTATGATTGCTAATTGAAATGACAGCCTAGGTCAACTCTTTAACTACTTGATATGCAATATCTTCTTGTCGATTTCTTTGCTCTCTTCCATTGTTGTTTCTTCTCTAGAAGGCTTAACTTATATCTTTCATATAAGAAACTTCTTATCTTGTTAAACCGAACTTTCTTCTCGACCGATGACCATTAATAGCAGAATCAAGCTGTTGTTGGAGTGTCATAGTCATTGTATACAGACAATCTTGCTTAATGTATCACTTAATTTGATCGATCATATGGGAACTGGACCAGTAGCTGATTATATTATATATATAAGTTCGATCAGAAGCAAACCTTCATGTGAACTCTGTTCATTAATGTTAAATCAATGAAGGAGAAGAAAGAGAACCAGAATGCAAACCAAGTATTTATATATATAGGGAATAATTGTGTGTACATACAAGAGCCTGAGCCTGTTTAAGAGTACTTGTCCTGCATGGTGAGTACTTACAACACTGATCACTGCATGATAAGAAAAGGTGGTGCAACCTTCCTGCAGTCCCTGAACACACTCTAATTAATTAAAATAAAAAAAAATGAAAACTAAAATTAGAAGAACAAAAAGGGAGAGAAAAGAAGAAAATCAGGCAAACTCTGAGAGGAAAGTGTCATCAAGCAGGAGTTCAGGCCAGAAAGGAGCAGCTCCTCCATCACCACAGCTAGAGGTGCTACAAGCATCCCCGGGGTTGCCGACAGAGATGTCGGTAAGAGGAGGAAGAGATGAAGGAGAGATCAATGGAGTTCTTGGCGTGCTGTTCTCTCCTTGGCTGAACACAATGAAGCTGGAGTCCTGGTGGTTGGTTTCATTACTAAGTGGCTGCTGCTGCTCAAAAGATGAAGGTATCTGGAGGTCTTGCAGATGAACAGCAGGGGCCGGAGCAGAAGGCATTGAAGGCATAACCATCATCTGAGAGTTCAACAAGCTCATAGGCTCCAATTCAGCAGTCATGGAACTGCCACTGTTGGTGCTAGAGTTACTACCCATGGCAGACTGGATGAAGTACTGAAGGCACTGGAGCTTTGCTGCGTGCACAGCCTGGACAGCTTCTGCTTGCAGTCTCATAGAATGATCATCCCAAGGGTTGTTGTCAACGAGTTCTTTGAGGTTTGCAAGAGCTATGAGGTGTGGTAGGGTGGCCAAGAAGTCCGTCCTCGGCCGGTGAGTCATCGGATCGAAACCCATCTGGATGAGCTTCTTCTTCAGATGGGTGTTCCAGAAGTTCTTGATCTCATTGTCAGTGCGACCAGGGAGGTTTGTGGCAATTGCTGACCATCTGGTTGCAGAGACAAAACCAACTAATTAGTAATGCTCACATTAGACTTAATTAATATAGATAGATTTCTATAGATGTTGAGAAGAGAAGATCATATATGCATACTTGTTTCCAAGGACGGAATGGAGATTGAGAATTATCTGCTCTTCTTCTGGTGAGAATTTTCCTCTCTTGATGTCTGGCCTCAAGTAGTTTGTCCATCTTAGCCTGCAGCTCTTGCCACATCTATTGAGCCCTGTAGGAAGATCAAACAAACAACACCTTTAGCTAAGAATAGTAATGCATGGCCACTGGGAGATATCTATTATCTACAGAGAGGACTGGAAAGACAGAGTGGAGGACCAACCAGCAAGCTTGGGAAGAGCTCTCCAGCTGCCATGGCCATGCTTCTGAATATAATCAACCAGTTTCTGGTCCTCTTCAGGAGTCCAAGGCCCCTTCTTGAGGCCATTCTCATCACAGCAAGGAGACCTTCCCATTGTTTCGCAAACTGGAGAAGTGGGAGTGCTTAAGGTCCTACCTAGCCACCACCCAAGCAGGGGCTTCTATATTTATACACTTCTTGGCCTTTGGTTCTGGTCATACATTAGTATTCTGACGTGGCTTATATATATCCACATCGTTTCAAAAAAAAAAAAAAAATACATTAGTATTCTGAGTTAAACCCTAGTTAAGCCACTCGTCACTTGGATTTACCATAAGACCCTTCATGCAAGACTTACTCATCCAACAAACAAATCACACCCATGCATGCTAATCAGGGTTAACTTCAGTAAGACTGTTATGATCATATCAGTCCTTAAACAAAAGTGTTTAACCATAGTTTAACCAGATGAGAATTGAAAATGCAAGAGCTTGTTAGTTAACTTGGATTTACTATAACACCCTCTTCTTGTGAGACCAACTCAAATGGAAGAATTACTATCTAACAAAAAAAATAAATAAAAAAAATACATACAAGCACATATATGCATGGTAATCAGAGTTTATCATTAAAAGCATTTAATAAAGTGCTTAAACATTGATTAACCATATGACAATTAAAAATAGAACTTGTCAGCGATAAGTCCACGTGCCTGTGGACGTGAGGTCAGTAAGGCATCCCCATGCACGCAACTTAGCGAAAGGGAAGTGCTAATATGTCACCCTTCCCACCTTCCACTCCTCCACAAAATACAAGCATATGTGTGTGTCTGTGTGTGTGTGTCCTTATGTTGAAGTCTCTGCATGCAAACAAATTAAACCACTCACGTAGACACTTTCATTTTCTCTCTTCTGCTTTGGTTGATATTCACACCAAACGATAAACAATACTTTGACTGAAAACACTACCATAATGTGAATTGAGAGTAATTAAAACCTATTCACATTTAAGTTAATATCAACCAGAAAATTCACAGAAATAACTTTTTTTGGGTTTTTTTTCTTTTTAAAATCACAACATTAACATAGCAAGGAGGGTTATTAGGGTAATCATATGAACATATTTGTTTATTGTAAGTGCTACATTGGTTTCTGGTTAACTAGAACTTTTTCATTAACTCATTTTTTTGGGGAGTTTTAAATTAGAGTTGTCATTTTTTACTTTTGTTTTTAAAGTAGGTTCAAAAGTTTGACCCCTCCTTCCTCATACTCTTTTAGTTGGATTCAGCTCCGATTGCCAAACGGCTAAAACTGGAGACAGCAGGAAACCTGATGAAGCACGGCTTCAAATTCATCTCAGACACATCAATGCGGGCCAACGAAAATGACGATGCCTTCAAGGATGACCCAATAGAGAGTTAAGGCAGGACCTGAGGAGGGGCGCAGGGAAGCAAGCTCAGTCGGGGGGAATGTATTAACATGAATGTATCTCCCCTATTGTCTTAATTAAATAAAATATGATTTATCCATTTATTCAAAACAAAAAAAGAGTTTGACCCCTCCTAATTAGTAAGTATAGCCACCTTACTTGAACCAATTTTTAAGATTGAATTATTAGTAAACTTATGTTTGTTGGATTTCCCAGCATTTGTTGTCTCTGACAAGTACAGGATTCAAAGATTATCAAGATTGAAAAATAAAATAAGAAATACACAAACTAGCCATTCTGGCATGCAAACCAAACACAAATTATTTGGATTCAAGTCAACTCAAAAGTTAAAATTGATAGAATGAAAGACTAGATCCATACATTCAAATCTAAACTTATAAAAAAATGACATTAATTACTATGACATCAACCAAAGATATATGGGTTTTATGTTTGCAATTTTTTTTTTTAGAAAAAAAAAAAACTTTGAACTTTGAAGTGGAACTTCAATGTCTGATTCAATAAGAGAAAGGTCGTTAGCACGCCATGGCAGAGTTGAAAACCTCCAACTCTAACCAACCCTCCCTCTTATAGGCTAAAAATTAATATACACTTGCATTTGAATCCTTAAATTAAGACTTACAGGATAATAACCAAATAGTTAATTATCACAATCATGTGAAGCAGAGTTAACGAGATCTTGATGACGGGGCCCTGATTTATATACTCAACACATCACTTGATGGGGAAATATAGCAGCCATATTTTCCTCCATTAAATAGAAAGTATGATATTGAGGAAGAGAAAACCCTTCAAAGAATTTGAGAACGTTTTGATCAAACAATAGGATGGCAAGAAAACAAGAAAACAAAGATGGTGAAGTGTGACAAAATAGAAATCAAACTCATAATGGTTTCACATAGAGAGAGCAGTTGAATACTTGAATGAGAGGAAAAAATTATTTGAGAGCACTAGGATTGAATAAAAAATAATGACTAGGTTATCACATTCCAACAAGAAACATCATAGAGTACTTGCAACTGTAAATAATTGCTTGCCGTAAGTTCAAATCCACCTTCCTCTTAATCTGAATAACAATAAAAAAAAAACCGAAAAAAAAAAGAAAAAAAAAAGTGATCATTTTTCCCTTGACAGCAGCCTTTTGTGACAGATTAAACACTAAACACTAGCTTCACAGAGAGAATAAACATGGGTGCTGCCAAAGATCTATATGAAGACTAGAAACTCTTGCCGTTGCCATGATAATATGATATAGATTAGAAGCTGATAATTATCAAATACTAAACTGATAAAAAGATGAAAAATTAAAAAATAAACTGGTTTGATCTTCCACAGGTGCTAGACACTCATGTCTGTCTAATTCTTTTTTGCTGTATAGTTCACAAGATACTGCAGAGGATCTCATCAGTTACACCTTGTTTTCAGTATCAAGCTGACCTCCATTAAAAAATCATACGCAAAGAATGAGATAAGTGAAAGAACATTTGCTACTAAAATTTTGATCTCTTCTTTCATTTCAAACGTTTCACATCCTTGCCTTTCCATTTCCTCCATTTTCTCTTAATTTTAAAACCCCACAAACTATCAAATTAAGCACTTCTGATGCTTGAAGAAAGAAAGGCTCTCAAAGAATGTCGTCAAAGAATAACACCTTCACACCTTTTAGGAGCATAACCTAATAAAACCCCAAGCAACAATCTCTTCAATGGTTCTAATCATCTGGCTAATCACCGTTATTATACAAAACAGATGGTGACAATGGCGGATGTGACACTTCCTTTTGACAATATGGCCAAAGTTAGAAATGAAGTTGGTGCAGCCAATCACCCAAAATCTCCACCACCACCTTCTTCAAGACATTCTTCACAGCTGACGCACTTTAGTTTACCTCCCTAGACAAACTCGCCCATCCGTTACCACCCTCAAGAAATCCTCATAAATATACATTCTTAAGCATAATCTATTAATTGTTCATGCAATAACCTTCCTACATTTAATTCATTATATTGCCGGATTGGATTAGGTCAATGGATCCTAAGCACCAGTACAGACATAACTCAAAAATCTCATTGTGTTCCTCTATATTAAAAGAAATACAATCACCAACTAAACTTGATTGCGTAAAAGGGAAGTAGGACAAGAAACTAACAAAGAGTCAATGCAAGAAGACACAGGTGAGGAAAGGAGCTTTTCTTCTCTAATCTTTTTCTCCTTTGATTTCTTTTGCATGGCTCCTTTTCTTACGCACTTACATCATTTGGTGTCGGCAACAAGTAATGCAATAATATAAATCAAACATTAGAGAAAACCCCAATCACTGAAATCTTCACTGAAGCCGTGGCTGAGATATTTGAGGTTTGTTTCAAATATATATATATATATATATATATATATATATATATATATATGAGGCTTGCTTCCTCCATGAAGGTCCCTTGTCTGGTGGACCACTGTTATATAAACATGTAGACAAAGATTGTGATAACTCTTTGTGGATCTCTTATGTCACTTCTGTTGATAAAATGTATTTTATTAACATCAAACTCAACAACTAGTTCCTTGGCAGCTTTGATCTGTAGGCAACCATGTCCCTTCATCCTAGACATGTCTTATTTGTGTCTTGTACTCCTAATTCCTACCACCTAGTTCTTAATTAGGAGCATATTAAAATATACTCAATTCTTGTGGTTTTTTCTTCTCAAACTATTTTAAAAATCCTGTGCACTCTTGTAATTTGTGATAATTGTTAATTCAATAATACAAGTTTAGCTTTATAAATGTATTTCTTAAACATGTACTGGTCAAATTTTCAATAGAGCGTTAAATTTTGACTGACATTGTACATCAACAATAATGTAGAATGTCACCTACATGTGTTATTGATCTTGTTGATGTGACCATAATGCCATATCAGCAAAATGAAAGACAAGTGGAGAAGGTGTAGCATCCATATCATCGTTGACATATTAAATAAGACTCAAATGAATTAAAACTTGTAATACAGAATAATAGCTACCCAAACTTATAAGGGACCTAGAATTAGAGGCTTTCCTCATACGCATTGAGTTTTAATTGATTACTTGATTAGCTAATTAAAAATGAGGGGGTTTGAGAATCAAGAAACCCTGATTAAACTAATGAGATCAACAACTGTAAATGAGTATTAAAATGTAGAGTAGGGTCCCAGAAATCTAATGCTAAGTTCATCAGATCTTTGCAATTACGAAGATGATAACCACAGGCTAAGAAGTTAACTCCGGTCTATTGAGATGTTGAACCTTTTCTAGTCAAGTGGTTGGGACTTAAATTGCACACTGTCCACGTTGCTGGTTGGGTCCTGATTAGTAGCCTAACATGATGTTGACACTTTGCTAAATTGTCTTAGAATGAGACTAATGTTTGTGATAATAATATTAACAAACAATCAAAAGAGTTGCAACTTGAATAATAGGATATGAGACAGGAACACCACTGAAAAAAAAAGCTACATGGTGGGTGTTCTCTCTGTTGGTTTGATTTTCTGCCCCTCAATTGATGGGCCATCAGATGTTACAGCAGTTACCAATATCAGTCAAGTTTTTGACGAAGTTTATGAACCACAAATTCATTAAAATAAATGATTCATTGAAAAAAGAAAAGTACGTAGACCATATAGGCCATTAGATAATATATCATACACGGTCATAAAAACATTATTTGAAAGTTTAAGATATAGACAAGATGTTTGAGAAAGCACTTAAAATTTAAAACTCCCTCCAAGTAGTATAAAAAGAAAACACAAATTTAGTTTCAGTGAGCCAAGGAGTCATCAGATTGTTATAATTAAATAAGTGCTACATAAAAAAAGAAAACTTCACAAGAAGAAGAACAGTGTATGTGAATATTAAAACTCCCTTAGTGTAGAGTTTTCCCAACTGTTATGCCCAACATCACAGGAATTCTCATCTTTGATGTTTTTTCAAATGCTAATATGATAAGAAATATGTTTTTAAGTAGATACTTAATGTGATATGTAAGATGTGCAAGCCACCTACTTTGAGTTTTCTTTAGCACATCAACAACTCCCTATGCTTTTGTTGGCTCAACAAATAGAACTTGTGGATTATTGACCCAGCAACTCGACAAAATATAAAGTGCACCAAGGTTTGAGCATGTCTTTTCCATGTCTAAATTTCTTGTTTGATGATTTTTGGATAAAAGAAAGATCTAAATAGAATATAGATGGAGTTCACAACACTCAATATTAGCATAGAAGTAAAAGAAGAGTTATTAGACAACAATGAGTTTACCAGTAAAGCCAGATCTTCAAGGCAGGAGAGATAATATAGAAGCCCTGCAAAGTTCCCAATATTGCTTTATCTTTATCCCATTTTTTGGTGAGCAAAACTGCAATCAAAGCAAAAATTATTAAAATATAATAACCATTCACATTGTGCTGAGATGAGTTTCAGTTGTTGTCATGGCTGAGAGATCAATTTCCCTGGATTGATCAGATAAATTTTACTTCAGCAATTAACCACTGTTAGTTCCATGCAATAGGTTGCATTGGATAGGTTCCTTTTAAAAACAAACAAAAATAATACAACATTTAATAAAATAAAGGAAGCAATCTATACATACACAATTGAAAATCAGATGCTGAAAGCAAGCTTTCATTTATCACTTGAAAGCATTACAGTAACTAGTTATGCAAGCAATTAACATTCTATGCCAGTTCTTTACCATGCAACCTTGGCTTGCTAATGAAGTTGTTTTTTAGCAAATGGGTGACCCTTGTTTAGAGCAAGGCAACATCTCATATTTAACTCTCCTCAGACCCCATGACAACAAATCCTCGTGTAATAGGCCACCATTATTTACTCTTTACTCCCCAAGAAGTCTTATCATGTATTAATCAGCACCACAAAAACCAAATTTGACCAAGGTGGTCACATAGTTCAGTAACCTGAATAGAACAGAACCTTTATACTTGTTCAGTAAAATACTATTCTTTGCAGATGCCTTACTAAAATACAGCACATTGCTCATATATTAAACCTTAGGTGGACACAATTATTGATGTGTCCTTATTTGAAGGATATTATCCATGCTAATAGCTCCAAACATGATCTGCTGGGAAATTTTTATAATTCCCTGGGAGTTAAATATATAGCCCATTTGCTGATACTATGATATCAGTATGCATTTTTTTTTTCAAAACCATGGAACAAAATGTTACTTTAGTAATAACAACTAAATGTGGCGTGTGCCCTGCAAAGTCTTACAAATAGATCAGTTAGTACTAACAATCAGATAATTTAGATTCTGATACCCAGTCTATTGCAGGTTACTCCAAATATTCTGGAGTGTTTATTCCTTCTAGAGATGAAGCAAAGCATAGGGCAAGTGTTTTTGTCGCAGTCTGCTTGAATGGAAAACATGAGTTTGAGATTAGATAATTTCAGGTAAGATGTAAGGAATATATGGTAAACAGTGATATGTCTTGAGAGAAAGTATATGAAGTATCTTAGTATGATACACATATATAGAGCTCAACTTGGAGTGACTGCAATTTTCTGCTTCTGAAAACCAAATAGCAGAGATTGTTATAGCAAAGAAATTTTCTGTTATAAAAAAAGTGACTGCAATTTTCTGCTTCTGAAAACACAGCAAGAGAGAGTTTGAGAACCAAGTATACAATCAGAATGTGATTTGTGCATCTGAAGAAAATGAAAAATCAAGGCTATCTAACCATTTAGAGAAATCATATATAGAAGAGATTAAGCTAGTACCTCAAACAGACTTTATGATAGAGTCAACTAAGTATAGAATTATAACTTAATGCCACTGAATTTAAATTACATTTATCTATCATTTCAAAAAAACCAATGTGTGGTATCTCAAATTGATGTGATACGAAGAGACTTTCTTTAGAAAGATACAGACACCGAATCACATGCATATTAACTAGTTAAATGGCAACGATTATGCCAACCAAAAGAACAAGGTGGATAGGGAATCTTGAATCTCAAACAATTCAACATGGTACTACTAGGGAAATGGTGGTGTAGGTTCCTCATGGTAGGACAGGGATGTCTCAAGGACATTAAATATAACTACTTCAAGAGAACTTTCTTTTGACGCCTATAGAAATGTACCAATGTAGGCCTCTTATTTCTGGAATGGGATATGCAAAGAGATGGCAACTATCATGTATAATATCATAACCTATCTAAGAAGTGGCCAAACATCTAATGTGTGGTTCGACAATTAGATACAAAGACAGTCGTCATGGAATTTGTTTCCCTTGCTACATCCCTTATCCTAAAAAAATCAACATCAATCCAAAAAGCTCTGAACTCCCAGTGAAGGAGAATTCCCCTTTTAAAACCAGGCCCACTATCACAAGAAAAAACCTATGACTATGAATTATTGTAACACCACCTAACAGATCTCCAAAAGATAAAGGAGGACGAAAGAGGGGATGGAAACTAACAAGCTTAGCCACATTCTCATTAAAATCGGTTTACCAATTCAAAATGGATGGAGATATCAGGAGCGACCAAAAAACAAGTTTATGAAAAATTTCATACCCCTTAAAAATTAAGTTATTCACATGGCTGACACGTGAAGACTGAATACTTGCATTGCAAAACCTACACAAAAGAAATTGGAAAAGAACCTGCACAACATGCATCATGTGTGAATCCGTTGAAGAGATTGTATCATATCTCTGGGAATATTACCGAATCATATATAGAATGGTCTCCCTCTTAAATTCACTACAAGATATATGGGGCCTAGATCTCTTACAAACAAAGTGCATAAGACTTTAAAGAGAGGATGGAAACTTACAATGATGGAAATTACATGGAATATATGAATGAAAAGAAATAGGTGATATTTTCAAGAAAAACAACACATTTTCTTATAAATTATTCGCAATACTAATGTTCTCAACGCAACACATCCGTCAAAGAAATCAAAATTGGAAGCAAGCCAACCTTTGGTTAAAAGAAGCCTCCGGTTCACAGAAGGCACCACGCCTACAGTAGGGGGAAAGAGATGGGACGTCTTGAGTTGCCTAGGGGCAGCCAATGAAGCAGCAAAACTCTCATATTAATTCATCTTATTGTACTGACTTATGTAATAAGAGATTGCATGTAACACACTTCTAAAATTAGCATAAATAAAATATAGTTTATCCACATTTTTAAAAAAAACCAATAAATTCAAATTGCACTACATAGTACCAAGCAAAAAAAAACACAGGAAGATCATGCAATAGAATAATAATAGTGCTGCTTGGAAGTGTCATGTCATGAGTTTTTCGACAGACTTTTGAACATCACATTCTAGTTCACATAAGTTACCATCAACGCAACTCAATTATCTAATGTACTATTGTATCATACTTGGCTTTTCAAGGAAGATTTATTCCCTAAGATTGAAATTTAAAGAGTACATATAACAATAGTATTGGTTCTAATACGATTATGCCATGCATAGTTTTTAGATTAGTTTTGACCATTTTGGGGGGGAGTCTAGATTTATATAATGTCAATGAGCTAGACAAAATACTTGGTGGACTTGGCCTAGGTTTAAGGTTTAATTAGTGCAAGCCCAACAATTTCTCCAAGCCACAAAATCAAATTTACAAGCTCTGACAATTGGACCAATGCAACACCAACTAAATTTTAGGTCAAAATATAACTAAGGTTGAATTATAATGTTTTCCAGGTGATGAAGAGCATGAAGTGGGCTTCAAAAGATCACTTTTAGTTGTATTGTAGGAGAAATTGAAATAGAAGGTGTCTATGATCTTACTTGATTGAGATGTATGCTTCTTTGAAGTAACTTGCAAAGTGGACAACAATACTTCTATGGAAGTGTAAATTTTTCAAGAGGCAATTTCATGCTCTATCAACATTCATAGCTTAGTTCCATTCATAAAATCTTCAAGGATACATAGAATGAAGAGGAAAAGATACATAAGAAAAACAATTCACACCTTTTTCACAGCTAGCTACCTTTACTCTTCATACCCTTTTTTTCTTCTTGATAAGACACACTTACCTAAAGTTTGAAAAGAGAACACCAATAACATGCATTACATTGACTAGTCAACTTATCTAGAAGCACATTAATACTCTAACATAATTCCCCCAATGTGCTCTTCTTGAACTCCAAGGGCATTGCTCAAGTAGATGAACTTGTCTCTTGGGAGTGCCTTTGTGAAGATATCCTGCAATTTGTTCTTCTCCTTTGCAAAATTTAAGATCAATCCTTACCATCTTCAATTGCATCTCAATGAAATGATGTTTGATTGCAATGTGTCTAGTTCTGCTGTGGTAAACTGGGTTTCTTGCAATATCTATAGCTGATTTGTTATCACACAACAATATGGTAGCTTCATTTTGCTTCTCACCAATGTCTTCAAGTATCTTCCTTAACCAAATAACTTGAGATGTTGCCAAACCAGCTGACATATATTCAGATTCTGCTGTAGATTGTGCAACACTTTGTTGCTTCTTGGATGCCCAAGAAAACACTCCAGAACCCAGTGAAAAACAGTAGCCTGAGGTGCTCTTCATGTCATCACTGCAGCCACCCCAATCACTATCACAATATCCAATTAACTTCGCATCAACACCTTTGTTGTATTTAATTCCATAGTTCATTGTACCTTTGATGTATCTCAAAGACTTCTTTTTGCAGCTCCAAGGTGCAATTGGCTAGGATTATGCATAAATCTTGACAACAAGCTAGAAGCAAACATAATATCTGGCCTTGTAGCTGTAAGGTACAACAAATTTCCCACCAAACTTCTATACAAAGTGGCATCAACTTTCTTTTCTCCATCTTCCTTAACAAGCCTTTCATTTACCACAAGTGGTGTAGTCACTAATTTGCTATCTAGCATGCCAAACTTTGCAAGTATATTTTCAGCATACCTTCTTTGGCAAATAAACACTCTATCATCTTGTTGATAAATCTCCATGCCAAGAAAATGATGAAGCAAGCCCATATCATTCATGTCATATCTTCTCATCATATCCTTCTTGAAATCAGCCATCATCTTCTCATTGTTACTAGTGTAGACCAAGTCATCAACATATATTGCAACAATGAGAATTTTTGTATCTTGAGCCTTCACATATAAAGTTGCTTCACTCTTGCTTTTCTCAAACCCTTGTTCCATGAAATATGAATCAATTTGGCTATACCAAGCCCTTGGTGCTTGCTTCAATCCATACAAGGCTTTTCTCAATTTATACACCTTGTCTTCTTCACCTTCTTTGACAAAACCTTGAGGTTGATGGACATACACCTCCTCTTTCAATTCTCCATTCAAAAACGCAGATTTAACATCTAGTTGTTGTAAAATCCAGCCTTTTTGGGCAGCAATTGCAATAATGGCTCTAACGGTATCAAGTCTTGCAACCGGCGCAAAAGTTTCATTGTAGTCGATACCGGGCTGTTGTGAGTAGCCTTTAGCAACTAGCCTTGCCTTCTTTTTTTGGACTGAACCATCTGATTTCAGCTTTAATTTGTAAATCCATTTCACTCCAATGACTTCCTTGTTTTTAGGCTTCTCCACTAGCTTCCATGTCTTGTTTTTCTCAATGGCTTGAATCTCTTCATCCATGGATTTTCTCCAATCTTTATCTTGATTTGCTTCTTCAAAAATTCCAGGTTCAAGGATGCAGAAATTACATCTAGCATAAACATCATTCATACTCTTCATTTTCCATGAGTTGAGGTTGAGCCATTAGTGCTTGAACTTGGAGATGATGGTGCATTACTTGTTGGTGATAAATCTTTCTCCATTTCTTCTTCATTTGCTGAATTTTCATCTTCTTCATGATGCACAACAACATGCTCATCTGCAGCTTTTTCTTTCCAATTCCAAGTAGCACTTTCATCAAACACCACATCACGACTTATGAAGATTTTGTTAGTCTTCAAATTAAACAATCTATAACCTTTAGATTGTGAGCTATAGCCAACAAAAAAATACACTTTTCACTTACTTTACTCATCAAGCTTGTATCTTTTCACATTTGGAATTTGAGCATAGCAAATGCTTTCAAACACCTTTCAAATGCTTCACCGATGGTTTCTTCCATTCCATGCTTCAATTGAGTTTGATTCCACAGCTTTTGTAGGGGCTTCTATTGATCAAATACACCGGCCAGTATACACCGCTTCCAGCCCAAAAACCCGAGGTATGTGTTTATCATGCAACATGCATTTTGCCTCCATCACCGCTTGATTCTTCCTCTCGGATACACCCATTTTGTTGTGGTGTATAGCCAACGTCAATTGTCTTTCCATGCCTTCATCTTCACAAAATTTTGAAATGCATTTGAAGTATACCTTGCCTCATCACTTCTTAAAATTTTGATGTAGTGCCCACTTTGTTTCTCAACAAAGCTCTTGAACTTTTTGAAAATTGAAAACACTTGGGATTTTTCTCTCATAAAATAGACCCAAGTCATCCGTGAAGTCACAATGAAAAGTATGAAATATTTATTACCTCCATGAGAAACTGCCTTCTTCATAGGCCCGCATACATCGTATGAATCAACTCTAGCATCTTCTTGGATCTCCAAGCAACCTTTTAGGAAATGGTTGCCGATGTTGCTTTCCAAGTGCACAACCTTCACAAGCTTCATGAGTATCTTCAATTCTTGGTAATCCATAAGCCATCCCCTTTTGCTGAAGCAATTTGAGGTCATAAAATTTAAGTGTCCCATCCTTTTATGCCACAAACATGAATCTTCATTAACATGAGCCTTCAATGCTTGATTTCTCCATAATTGAAATTGATTAAACTTCGGTTTGTCTCCATCTTGATTTTTGCAATCAGTCGTGTCCACCGCCTTTTGATCATAGATAAAGCATTGATTATTGTCAAAGTTCAATGGCTACCTATGCTCAAGTAGTTGGTCCAAGACTTAGTAAATTTGGTCTAAATCAGGGACTAACAAGACATCATGAATCAATCTTGTGCCTTTCTTAGTTTGAACTTCAATTGTTCCCTTCCCTTGAGCTTGCACAATACCTCCATTGCCCATCTTGACTTGTGTTTTTATAGATTCATCCAAGTCAACAAAGATAGACTCTTCTTTGTCATATATGGTTGCTACAACCACTACTATCAAGAAAACCATACATCTTCATTGGTTTCGCTGCCATGTGACAAGCAAAACAAATTTCCTTCACCACCTTGCTCCTCTTTTGAAAAATGTGCTTGTTGATTGCCTTGAATCTACAATACTTTCAATATGGCACAAGTCTTTGCAATGGTTGCATTTTGGCTTACCCTTGTGCCAACAATCCTTCTCAAGGTGATTGTCTTTGCCACAAATGTTGCGTCCTAAGTTTTCTCAAGAATGCCTTGAGGAGTATTTCTGCCTCTACCTCTGAAATTTCTTCCTCTTGCTCTTCCACGGCCATATCTTCCACCTCTACTTGACTCTCCACCTTCATCATTCTTGGGGCTGACATTTAACTTTGATTGAAATGCACTTTCAACTGATTTTTCAGCATGCCTTGCAATTCTTCTTTCATGAGCCATCAAGGAACCCATCAACTCTTGAACATTCATGGATGAGATATCTTTTGTCTCCTCAATTATAGACACCATAGAATCAAACTTTGGAGGCAAACTTACAAGAATTTTCTCAACTATTCTACCTGCCTCTTGATCTCCTCACCAAAGGCTTTCATTTCATTCTACAACTCTAATGACCTTGTGTAGTACTCTTGCACATTTTCAGCTTCACCCATCTTCAAATTTTCAGGCTCTCTTCTCAATGTTTGAAGAGTAACATTCTTCACTTTGAGATTCCCTTGGAACTCATTTTGTAAAATTTGCCATGCTTCCTTAGCTTGATTTGCTCCCATGATCCTTGAAAAGATATTTTGCACTCACAATCTTGTCAATGTATGAGAGGGCCTTGGCATCCTTCCTTCTATGATCTTTGAGTGCTTTCAGTTCTTGACATCGAGATTTGTGGTAGATGGAGGTTCATCATAGCCTTCCTCAATATATTCCCACAAGTCTTGAGCTCTAAAACAAGGTTTTCATCTTAACACACCAATGATCAAAGTGTTCTCCGTAAAAATATAGGAACCGGAGGACTGCCACCGCTTGGCTCTGCCGTTTGAACTCTTTTGCAACTTAGTTGATGAAGAGATGAGATCTACTAGCTCTGATACCAGATTTGTAGGAGAAATTGAAATAGAAGGTGTCTATGATCTTACTTGATTGAGATGTATGCTTCTTTGAAGTAACTTGCAAAGTGGACAACAATACTTCTATGTAGCGTAAATTTTTCAAAGAGGCAATTTCTACAATTTCCATCAACTTTCATAGCTTAGTTCCATTCATAAAATCTTCAAGGATACATAGAATGGAAGAGGAAAAGACATAAGAAAACAATTTCACACCTTTTCATTTAGCTACCTTTCCTCTTCATACCCTTTTTTCTTCTTGATAAGACACACTTACCTAAAGTTTGAAAAGAGAACACCAATAACATGCATTACATTGACTAGTCAACTTATCTAGAAGCACATTAATACTCTAACATGTATTGTCATGGATAGTATACTCTGACTAAAAGTCTAAAATGAGCGATAAAGGATGCGTTTGATAATTATGTTTGAACCATGGGACTTATAAATAAAACTAAAGAGTCACTTTCTTATTCAGAATTAGCTTCCAAGAGTTGATCTTGCACAACCACACCTGGAACAAGATGAGCAGAAGCCCGCATACAACACAATTTTTTTCCCCGCAAACAAGAACTGACAGAGAATAAAAAGGATAGGAAAGAAATATGAGAGAAGAAACAAAGAAAGAGAAGTGCAAGAAGTAATTCTTTTGCATTTATGTTACAGGCATAAGTTCCTTAAACATAAGAAAATAGAGTTAGGCTTTGAATGCTAGAATTCCTTACTACAGCCATGAATCCTATTTAGAACTATATAAGAAATAGCATCATGCCAACTTATAGGTATGTACACACATTCAGGAAGTGTGTTCTGATACCAAAGAAGACCGAGTATGTGAGATCTGACCATAATAGCCACTAATTATGGGTATATTTCAATCATCCAAAAGAAGCAAAGCACATTGAGTATTGTCAACATTTAGTAAAGGTAATAATGACCAGGCTTGTTTTACCAGCCATCATAACTGGTGATACAAGCCCAAGTGCAAGGGTAGAGTTGGGCCTGACCCATGAAATTCATGAAAATGTCAGCACTATTTAACAGAGAATGTTCCTACAATGGATCATCTCAGATTGTTATAGATGATAAGAAGCAAAACATGACAGACTTAAATGAGGTATTGGATCAGAAAATAATGCATGCAGTCGAAGCATACTGTAACTTGCTTATGTGTACTTTGTATCCTACTAAACTCCGCATTGAAGTCTTTAACATCCTCAAGGCTTTGAATAGGAATCAAATCAGTTTTTTCTTGAACAAACACCAGAAATATGGAATGGTGAGAAATAATATTAAAATTTATCAAATGAATCTTAAATTAACCTTACTTATGGACAATGTCTATCAGATCATACATGGCTCTTAAGAGATGACAGTCTTTGAAACCATAACCAAAAATGAATTCTTAATTTTACAAACAATTCTTGATCAATTATATTTGAAGAAAATTAACCAATAAGTAAGAAACATAAATCATTAATCACAAAACCAAACAACAGTAAACAAATGCTGATCATTCATAAGGAGACAAACTAGAAATACTTACAATGATCTCGTCTATAGCTATGATTTCATGCAAAGATTTCAAGAGGAAACACATCAACAATCCCCCTCCTTGGCCTCTCGTATTAAGATACACCAATCCGTAAATTGTTGCAATCGCCAAGAATCATCATAGCTCACTTAATTCCTTCATAATCCAACGGAAATGGCGCAAAACATCATCTCGGCCTGATGAAATGAATCAGAAACTGATGATATGCCAGCAAGAGTAAAGAAAACCCCTCGATCTCACAGGAATACATAAGGACAGAGAGGAATCGCCCTTCTCAGGCTTTAAAAACCCTAAAATTCTTCCGGTCTCTTCTGGTTCTTGGATCAAGAAGAAGGGATCCCTCTTCAAAGAAGTCCTCCTCATCGGCTTCGAGATCAGTGGATTCAGCGGAGATCGCCTCCAGATCGGGTTTTTAGGTGGGAGAAAGATCGAAGAAGCAGGAAAGGAAAGAGAAAGAATTCGAATGTGGCGCGGGACGAGGATTCGGACCCGGGTTGCGGATTCTTACAAGCGGATCGGGTGGAGATCCGAGAGTGCTTGGCGGCTTTTGAAGGGTTGCGGGTTCGGGTTAGGATCCGCAAAAAAAAACACTGCAAATTTGGTATTTCATAGGCCCCAAATCTTCGTATTTTAAAAAATAAAAACAAAAAATCTAAAATTTGGAAATCAGAATTATGGCTGTAAACGGGCTAAGCTTGATCAGGCTGGGCCTAGCTCGAATTGGGCTCGAAATAGCCTAATTCAAGCTGAAGCCATTTCAAACTCGAAATTAAATTTCCGAATAAGTTTCTTTCTCAAATTTCGATATTAATTTCGAAAGCTCAAGCTCGACTCGATTTAGCTTGAAATTATAAACTCAATAATAATTTTAAAATCTTGAGTTCGGTTCAATTTAGTTCAAAATAAAAAATATATATAATTTAATTTTATATATTTTATATTATATATTAATACTAAATATTAAATATTGTATTCATATATTATATTATATATTTATTATTATTTATATTATATATTAATATATTAATATTAAATTTCGAACTTTCAAGCTGAGCTTGGCTCGAAAGCTCAAAATTCCGAGCTTGAGCCGTAGAGCTGCTCATGAACAACTTGATCGTTTAACAACCCTAACTGATCTTATAGTTAATGAAATAGGACTAGAGTCAATCTTATCCTAGAAGAACAAATTATCCAATCTAAAATATCATTAATTATCCAATTATAGATGATTATTGTTTTTTATTTTTTTACATTGTAGTTTAAATTAAAATATTTACAACTTTTTATTTATTTTCATCACTCCAAAATAAATTATAATAAATTTAAAATCCTCTCTTCTTATCTCAGAAAACCATAGACCCTTTTTATATCTCAAACTGCATAAATTTTCAAAGAAGAGAACGTTTACAACATATTAGTAAACTGAGAAGACCAACAATAATAATTTATTTAAAGTTTTGGTCAATGGAGTGGAGGTGTTTGATAATAATAATAATAATAAATAAATCAAAAGTTTGTCTAGTCAGAGAATAAAACATGCTCATAGATTCAAGCCCTCCACCTCATATAATGGATTGGAATCACATTCCCTTTTATAAATTTAGCAACTTGGAATTCTTTTTGCCTTCCAAGTTGGTCTATATTTGACCCAACTCATACCCAATTTTAAGTTAGTGTGTTTGGGTTTAGTTATAGGTCTGTTCTGAGTTCCAATTTTAACATGGATCAGGTCAATTACATCTAAGCTATTTAATAAATATGTCAAAGTTTGTTTGTATAAATTTCCTAAATTAGGTAAGTACAACTTATCAAATATAACAAGTTATATCTCATAGAATCTATCTGGAGAGAAATAAAGAATATTATATTATTTTAGTTTGTATCTCATATCGGGAAATGAGCTGACATTAATGTTGTATTTTATATCTTTCGTCATGTAACCAACTCTAATTATTTTAATAAATAAATAAATATAATTTATCCACTTATTTAACATAAATATATTCTTTTAGTTTGATGTAACAAATTTGAAACGGATTGAGCTCATGAAATAGAGTCTCTCATAAGAAAAATGCCTACATACACTGGGGAAGACTCATTGCAATCCCAGGAAAGCTTCCCATGGAAGAACCGCATAGCACACCTATATTCGGGTCATGCACAAGACCTATATATGTTGTATCTTTTATGGTTTTATTATATCCAAATAAAACAACATCTATCTTAGTATCCTATCTTCTTTAGATCGTGTTTGTTTTATATTTAATTTTTAGATTTTAAATCATTAAATTTAATATAATTTCACATTAATTTATATTTGATGGTATTTTTGTCATTTTATTATTTATACAACCATGCCATCAAAACAAACACAAACAATTTATTAACAATACCATCAAATGCCATCCAAGCAAACATTTATCGGGGCATCCCCATAGGGCGGGATGGTGATGACAACATCTCCATGCTCCAATATGCTGACGACATCTTAGTATTCTGCACCGGGGAATCAGACGACGACGCTCGCATTCTGAAGCTAACCTTCTATCTTTTTGAGGGCCTATCGGGACTACGAGTTAACTACTCTAAAAGTGCGGTAATTCCGATAAAGCTGATAGACCAAAACATAGAGGATTTTGCACAAGTCCTAAATTGTGCGGTCGCCAACCTCCCAATCAAATACTTGGGAGTCCCGCTATCAAGGGGCCGCCCAAAGAAGGAAGATTGGCACACTCTAATTATAAAAATAAGAGGAAGGTTGGCGTCGTGGAAAGAGAAGCTGCTATCACAATGTTTAATTCAGTAATATCAACAATTCCAATTCATTGGATGTCAGCCTTCCGTCTCCCTGAGTGGGTTATAAAGAAGATTGATGGAATCAAAAAGGACTTTCTATGGAAAGGAGTCGACAAGGAGGGGCACATCTATCATCTGGTCAACTGGGACCGAATATGCAGACTTAAGGAACACGTAGGATGGGGAATTTTAAATCTCAGAACCTTCAACGGGGCATTGCTGGGGAAGTGGTGGTGGCGGATACTTACCGGACGCGTAGGTATCTGGCAAATGATTTTTAAGGATACATACACAAGAAGAGGAGGCATTGATCCCCACAAGCCAGCCCCGAGAAAAGCATCCCCCTTTTGGAAAGCTCTCTCGAGAGAAAAAGCCCAGTACTGGCCAATATCCGAGTCATACCAGGATCTGGCAAGAACACTAATTTCTGGAGGGACAATTGGTGGCAAGAAAACTCACTGATGAATGCCTACCCCGGGATGCATGAACTGGCTACAACATAACACCTAACCCTCCATAAGACCAAAAACAGGATCCAAAGAGGTCTGCCACTCCTCAAGCCAGGGCCACTTACGCCCCCCGAAATAGAGGCTCTAAACCTCTTAACACGGGCACTAATAGACCTAACTACAAGGCAAGATGACACCGACACTAGGGAGTGGAGACTAACAACAAATAGGGCCTTCACAGCTAAATCTCTCTACCGGTTCAGAATTAACAGGGGCCTGAGAAGTGATCTTAAACTACACTTTCTGGAAGCAACCATGCCCGCTGAAGGCAAAACTTTTTGCATGGCTGGCGAGAGAGAATATGATCCTCACTTTGGATAACCTACATAAAAGGAAGTGGAGAGGTGACCGTACTACATGCTATCTATGTGATACTACAGATGAAACAATACAACACCTACTCATATCTTGCCCATATGTGAGACAAATATGGGGTCACTTTGAGTCTCTATTCAGAGCCAGAATTGGGGAGAACTAAAGGCTCTATGGGGTACAAAAGACAACCCCGCAAGGGTGGATAATGCCCTACAAGAGGAGTGGAACATCGCTGTCACGACGATCACTTTGAGTATCTGGGGGGAGAGAAATAGATGGTGCTTCCAGGATAAACAACGTGTTTATGTAAGAATCATTCGTGATATCTCTTTCCTCATCATCTCTTGGTTTGATGCAGCTCCACTGGCGAAAAGAACAAAGCTGGAGACAGCCGCGAACCTGGTCAAGCGCAATCTGGAATTCACATCAACTACACCAGGCGGACACAGCGATGAGGGGAACGCCCCTGGGGAAGAGCCGGACCAAGCTTGAAGAAGGAATACCAATTGGTCGAATTGCTTGATGCCAGAAGGAAAGGGCTTAGATTTGTATCTTTATTTCCTATCTCAATCAAACAATGTCCTGAAACTTTATCTCTTAATTAAATAAAACTGTGATTTATCCACTTCATCAAAAAAAAACAATACCATACTATATCGTTATGTATATATTTTTTAAATTTAAATATTATTAAATAATGAATATTAATATTTCAATTAAACAAATTTATTCTCGGTTGTATGTAATTTTTTTCTACCATTTTTTACAACATTAGCAAAACCTAACATCAAATTATATTTTTACCATTTTTTTTAAAAAAATACACATTTATCTTTAACACCAAACCAACTCAACTACTCATAGCATATTAAAATCTTAGAAAATATTTATAGTTTTTTTTGGTTAAAATTCCATAGTTGAGATTAACATCTTATTCAACTATGTTATTTAACAAAACATCTATTTATTTATTTGTTATAAAAAAAATTACTCTATTTTAGAAGTACCAGTTTGACCGATATAATGACAAGTAGTAATCAAACACCAAAGAAATAACCACAGCATTTATTAATAGTAATAACCACATTCATGATAGAAGTAAAATACCTCAAATACCCTTGCCATTCCAACATAAACATCAGAGAATTCTCCGAGATTTTTATTTTTTGATAAAAATTCTCCCAAGTTTTCATACATAAATTCTTCTTAAATTACAAACATAAAAATTCAAATTGGAAAAATCTCTCAATTATACTCCACCAAACAAGCTCCAAAAACACTTACTAAAATAAATAAATAAATAAAAATCTTGACTCCTTAAATCAGTGTGACAGCAAACCAAACCAAACAGGGCCCACAAAAATCAATTGTATTGATATATATATTTTATGTTTGCAATGTTACCAATCACCCCAAACCATGAAAGGTAACTCATGGTCAGAAAAAGTCAACCACCAAGTTCAATGCAAATAGGCAAATAAAGGACAAGAAGGGTATTATGGTCTTTTCACATTCCCCCATTAACCTTTAACCCTCTCTCTCTCTCTCTCTCTCTCTCTCTCCCCCACTTCCAGAGCTCATGGGGTCATGCCTCCTCTCATTGCGCAACAAAGTCAACAGGGGCTGAGAGAAGAGTCATGTTCTTGTGTTCCCCGCTGCTCTTCTAAGACTCCTTTGAGGGCTCTCTGATTTTGCTTTCCCTCTCCGCTTTCTTGGAAAAATCCCTAAAGTTCAATAGAAAGGGGAAGCCAGTGAATAGGATTGGGAAAGTCGGAGTCTTTGATTGCAGAAAGAGAGAGGTCGGTTGATTGGAGTTTCGTGAGTTTGAGGATTTCCGGATTTTATTTTTTATTTTTCATTTTTTTGTGGAAAAGGTGGGATTTTGGGGCGTGGGTGGTGATCAAAATCGCAACTTTGATGTGGGGGATTTAGCTTGGCGATCGTATTCATGGAGAGGTTATGCTGCTTCAAGGTTGGATGTTCTCAGGTATGCCATACGGCTGATTGATCTTGTTTTCTGCTTTTCATGATTTTTTGTTTTTTTGGTTGCTATTTTGTGGTTATTGTGGGTATTTTGTTTGTGTTTTTTAGTTCTGTAATTTTGTTGAGGGTATTTTTAGCGAGAGATTTGAGATTGAACTGTGAATTTGTGGAAAAACTTGGTGAAATAGATTGATCTGATTATTTCCTCCTCTCTTGTGTACTAGGCTGAAGAAGTAGTTGGCTTTTAGAAAATAAGTTGCCAAATTGTGTTTATATCATGTTAATCATGGCTTGCAGAATCAAGTACAAATTTTGCCCCTTCTGAAGGGGCTGGGCACTGAGACTGTTTTATGCAACTTTTTCTTTTCTCCCATGATCCACAAATTTTGCTTGTAGTTTATGCCTGTTCTGTTCCATTGATTTGTGTAGAGGATTGTTTATGTTCTTTGCAGTCATCTGACTTCTGAACACTTCTTCTTTTTGATCCGTTTACACTTAAAAGCTTTTGCTGCAACTAATTTTTATTTTTGGATATTTATTTGCATGTTTTATATTGATCCTTTCCGAGGGAGTTTATTTTGATTCTGCTTGGAACTTAATGTACCTGGGCTCTCATCAATTCATTGTCAAATGGTGTGGTGTGAGTAATTGAAGTAATTTTTATTGGTTCTTCTGAAAACTTATATATTTTGTGGGTCAGTCTTCTTCCAGTGCTGGCAAAGGAAAGAGCTATCAGGGTTCCAACAGGATTACTTATGGATTCAGTCTTGTCAAAGGGAAGGCAAATCATCCTATGGAGGATTATCATGTTGCTAAATTTGCTCCGGTAAAGGGACATATGCTTGGTCTGTTTGCTATTTTTGATGGTCATTTGGGGGATAGTGTTCCAGCGTACCTGCAGAAACATTTATTTGCAAACATCTTGAAAGAGGTGTGCAGTTTATAATTTTTTTTTGGTACAAGTAAAAGAATAGCTTCGAAGGTATGTTATTTGAGTTTCATTCTCGTTGTGCTTCAGGAAGAATTCTGGACTCATCCTGACAGAGCCATTTGGAAAGCATACGACAAGACTGACAAGGCAATTCTGTCCCACAGTCCAGATTTGGGGCGAGGTGGATCCACTGCTGTTACTGCTATTCTCATCGATGGTACAAAGTTGTATGTAGCTAATGTTGGTGATTCGCGAGCGGTTCTTGCAAAAGGTCGACAAGTGATACAAATGTCTGTAGATCATGAACCAAGCACAGAGCGTGGAAGTATTGAGACAAGAGGAGGTTTTGTCTCAAACATGCCAGGTTTTCTAACACCTTTACTTAAGAACTACTTCCACTTTTCAACTACCTTTCTGCTCCTTTTGGATAAAAGTTCATTTTTGAATGCTCCTCTCTTCTAAATACTAATTGATGTACATCAGCTGAAAGCTTTCTTAATTCTAACCTGTCTAAAATATAAGGTATAGAATCACCATAGTTTTTCACCAACCATTTATTTGAAAGTATGAGAATAAGCTCCAACTTTGGTATAAGCATTGGCTTTAGAGAAATAAATTAAGACGAGTTAAATATATATTTGGAAGAGACACCTAGAGAGTCTGTGTCCTTGACTTCTATTGTCTGTTGTTTTCCTGATTGTTGATTGTAACTATCCACTTATAGTCCTACTGCTTTCATTTTGGGTGCATTCTGCAGGAATAACTAGAAACACATTTTGAGATTTCATGTTCTCAATCTTAGAAATTTGGTAAGGACTGTGAATACCCGATTACCTTTTAATTACTCATATCTTAAAGTTGCAAAGTTCCTGATAGCAAATCACTGAATCACTGAAGTTGGAATATGATAACCAACCAAGAATGACTTTCAGCATGTTAGGCATATTCATGTAAATGTAGGAAATTATATTTTTTTTAGAGAAACGAAACTGTTAAAATTAGATAAGTGATTTAGATAAGATTGAGATCCAAATAAATGAAGATAAGAATCACTAAGGATTCTAGTCAGGAAAATTTAAAATTAAATAAAAACAGTAAGGGTTGTTTGATTCAAGAATATTTAGAAAGATAATGAAAAGATATGGAAGATTATGAAATTTTAAAAAGATAATGAAAAAGTGTGGTAGATTAGAGAGAGAGAGATAGAGTTATGTGCCATCGTGGAGATAAAATACAGGAATACATAGATTTTCCCTAATGTAGAAGTATAAAGATCCTATTGCTTGGTATGATAATATGTGTAGGTTGAAGCATGCTTAATACCTGTGTTTGCAGTTTCTTAGCTTATTTTTCACAATGTAATTGGGGATCTAAAGCTTTTGGATTGATTTCCTTGAGCTTAGACTTTCTTAAGGTCTTCAAAGCAAGTAGCAACTATGTAGTTACAGAGCCTACCATGAACTTCAGAGATCATTTGCTACAGGAAATCCTAGGTGAATTTAGTGACCAAATCTGAGAAATTACCATACTGACCCGTCTTTAAGAACATAAATTAATGGTATGATCAGTGAGGAATGACTTGAATAATTTTCCAGTGTCAGCTGATGCAGTTATTAAGGGAAATGGTTGAAAAATAAAGATTAATCCACTTAACTAATATAATGGTTACTGTTGTCAATATACTTAGGTCCTTGAAAGACACTGGTTTGAAATGAGAACTGAGCTTGTGGTTAGTGATGGAGAGAGTTCATGATAAATATTTTACAATCTGTCAAGTTCTTGGGTCACTTGTAAATTCAGAGAAAGTGTTTTTTCCACCTATGAATTAATGGTTTGTGCCTTTCTAAATAAATCTACTATTTAGGGTGAGTTTTTTCTATTTACTGTAAAAAATATAATAACTTATATTGAAAATGTACACCTATCTTCTCTTTTGGCTCCATGCACATGTTGATCATGTATAGCACTTTATTTTTGCTTCCAATTACTTGTAGAATCATTCTGTAAGCTGAAAATCATCCAAGAGAATAGAGCTTTCTGCTTTTTGTGGAACAGATAAATAGTCAACTTCATTTGATTAAAGCATAGAAAACTTTTTCTACTTCTCCTTTCAAATCTAGGACTTAGATGAATTTCTAGTTCTAACAGTTGCTTCATCAGGAGATGTCCCAAGAGTTAATGGTCAATTGGCTGTTTCCCGAGCATTTGGTGACAAGAGTCTCAAGTCACACTTACGGTCAGATCCTGACATAAGGCATGAAGATGTTGATTCTGACACTGAGCTACTCATCCTTGCAAGTGACGGTCTGTGGAAGGTCTGAGTTAAAACCAATACATATGTTCTACTCATATGCCAGTAACCATTCGACTCATATCTATAAGTTTGTCATACTATCATATTACTCTCCAGGTAATGAGCAATGAAGATGCAGTCGATATTGCAAGAAAGTGCAAGGATTCTCAGTCAGCAGCGAAACAGTTAACCACCGTTGCCCTGGATAGAGACAGTAAAGATGATATTTCCTGCATTGTCGTCCGATTCAGGTCATGAAGGACATGCATGATTCATATGAGATGGTAGTGGAGAACATCCCATTGTGCGGGTAGCCATTTATGATTTGCTAAGCTTTCATTGAAGCTGGTTGTTCCGATGAAGCGGGCAATAGAAGTAGAGAAATACCGAAACAAGAAAGAAGTTTGTTTTAAGCCTGCATCACCTCTATTGTAAATGTCGCCTTCTTTCGTTCGCAAGCTTGGTATTATTTGATTCCTTATTATAGTAGCAAATTAGCTAGATAGAACATTGTGTCGCTGATTATCTTGCATAATGATCGGAGAATTCTGTAATTTTTTCTTCTCTTATTTCTTTTGTGTTTTTTTTTTTTTCCATCTTGTGATGATACCCAGATTATAGTTGTTGCTGATGGTTTTCTGAATCAATATTGTGAAATTCTCTTGATGAGGTTGTTCTTTTACTGTGAATATTCAATGGTTGTTGGTTTGATGCTTATTATATCTGCCAGTCTGCGACCTTCTCTCATTCAAAGTTGGTGGCTGAAGGTACTTTGTTTGTTTCATATTACGTCATCTCATGAAAACCCTATTTGTGTTCCTGTTCGGTTTTATTACATTTAAGTCCCTGAAATCTAGCTAATTACACAGAACCCTTGGCCTTTCTAGTTTTGAGTATCTTTTGACTTTTATTTTGGCATAATTTTATTCTTGCAATTAAGTTTCTGTGATAGT
This sequence comes from Dioscorea zingiberensis, assembly GCA_026586065.1. Taxonomy (NCBI): domain Eukaryota; kingdom Viridiplantae; phylum Streptophyta; class Magnoliopsida; order Dioscoreales; family Dioscoreaceae; genus Dioscorea; species Dioscorea zingiberensis. The sequence continues at coordinate 84,157,113 of CM048818.1, read as the reverse complement.
CTTTTCCATTGATTCTGAATGAAAGCTGCATATATGATGGTCCTACAATAGTGGGCAAATTTTATATGCAACCCCTTATTAATTTTTTGATAGGAAAAACATTTTTCTCTTCTAGTTGCTTAAAATCATTAGTTTCAAAGCAAATTATAGGTACCGCAGTGAATGGTATCTAATAAGTTTTTCTACCCATCTTCTTTTTTTCGTTGTATCAGATTCCATTTGATTATGTTCAATTGGTGGTGTAGCCTATAATAAAGAACTTCTTTTGATTATTTTGATGTTGTCTAGGAGGAGATAACATTGATAGCCTCTATTCGTATCCTAGCTCGTCTGAGAGCTAGATTGGCTTCAATTACTTGTCTTTTACCCTCAGCTCTACTCAAATTAGCTTCAGCTATTTCAAGAGTTTGTTGAGCTTCTTGCGGATCAATGTCAGTACTCATCTCCGCATCATTTCCTAAAATGGTGATGTCATTATATATTACCTATTCTAGCGAAACCGTCCATCAGAGCCACCGTTAACCATTGATCAGTGAGGCGTATTCTCAAAAGACCTATATCTACGGCCGTGGCAATAGGTGCATATGTGAGTAAGATTTTTCCAAGGATGTATATGCAAAAAATCTTCTTTTTTTTTCCTTTCATTTCTCCAGAATTCTTGGAAAAACAATTATGGTATTTACCATGACCTTCCTGAAAAAACAAAATAGCTAATGCTAAGAAAAACCAGGACAGGAAGGGAGGCTAACAAGTAACAATCACACCCCTGAAAACTTCTTAATTACAAACTAGCCCTTCTGATGGAGCTCCAAAAAAATTTGAAACTTCTCAAGGGGTTAAAAAAAAACTACTCCTAGTTCTTCTTCCCATTTTGCTGCTCTGCTGACCGTACAGCCATGGAAGCTACAAACTTTGCCCAATTTATCAACTCCTTCTTCATCCTCTCTTGGTCATTCCAAAGCAAGGGATCTATCGGTCTCCATGCGGTCTCCTCCGCGGCCGGAGATGCTCCATTCTTGCTGAAGATGATGCCAGCCATGTCTGAGACTCCAAACTCCATTGATAACCAATCTCAAAGCTGCTTCTTCTTCTTCTTCAGGTGTGTCCTTTGGTTTTCACTGATGAGTATGAGATTCATCTTCTTCATCATGTTATATATATTTGGAGAGAGTGAGCGCGTATGTGGACAGGGACATGGAGGACGGCACAAAGCAAATGGCACGAGGAACACGCTAGAGATTTATAGTAATGTTTTAATGTGTGGAAAGAGTTCATCCTCATGGAAATTGATTACCTTTGCCAGCCGTGTTGACAATGACTTTCTTATTTTTTATTCTTTTTTATTAAATTAATTTGCATGATATTTTTGTTTATAGTTTTAAAGCAACCACTCTTTATTTTAGTGTATTACTAAGAAATCAAAGTTAAATAGTTTCTTCATAAGATAAGAAGATTTTGACTTTCTGTATAGATTAGTACAAGACCATGAGAGCCAGTATTTGACTTGTATTTGTAGCTGTATTAACCATTTGAAAAAAAAAATCAATTAAAATATTATTCATTGACTTGAATCTGAGATTTGTAGACAGAACACGTTTAGAAAACCATGCAACGCCAAACAATCAAACTTACATTAATTTATCTCATCTTCCACCACCAGACAACTCAATTGCATCTTGATTATGAACAAAGACAGATTCATCACCCCAATCAAACCTCATTTGCATCCTCTCAAGTCCAAATACTTTGATAAATTAATGTGCATGAACTAGTCCAATCTTTGTCTGATTTCTTCTGCCTGTCATGAGTTCACACAAGTTCACACAAAAAATAAAAAATAAATAAATAAAGAAGGGAGGTTAAGATATTTATACAAATCTCATGAAAATATTTTAATAATAGAAGTTTTTTTTTTGACAGAAGCGACAAGCGCCTCCGGAAAACCAGAGGCGGATAACGTGGCACCGTGCACACGTGTCCTCACATCAGTTTGAATCTGGGATTATCTCAACCAAAGAAGCCCTACACAAGAACCCGGTACCAATAGGCCAATAGTTTGTTGGTAATAAATGGTTTATTTTCAAATGATACAAATATGAGGGTGTATTTGCAAAATTTTATTGAATTAAAATTAATAATATTTCAAAATATATGTTGTAATTCCTTATCTTTTGTGCGCGCTCATTCCTTTTCTTTTTTTTTTGAATAAGTGGTAAACCACGTTTTATTTATAATAGCTAGTGATAAGAGTCGATTACATAGTACATTACTCAATCAGAAAATACAAATATTGATCATATGAGAACTGCTTCCTCCTGATTGGTAGTGTCTCTGCCAATCTCCTCGAGTGCGGCCATGATGGTAGTTTGCGTCTTCAAAGGGATCAGAATCAGGCCACCGTTATCACGCTTAGGGGAGTGTACTGCAGGAGTTCGAATGTCGCGTTTCACTAGGGTTAGCGTGTTGCCTCCAATCTTGGCCGCTTTGCAATTGGGGCTGCATTCAACCAAAAAAAGAGTGAGGAAGGAAATATCGTGAATAATTCTCAAAAAAACGCGTTGTTTTTCTTGGAAGCATCGCCTATTTCTCTCGCCCCAGATACTCCATGTGATAGCCATGACAATGAGATCCCATCCTTCTCGTAAGGATTGGTCCACCCTAAGACGGTCGGCCCTTGAGCCCCATAGGGATTTTAGCTCCATCGTCCCCATATTAATCCCAAACAGGCTCCTGAAGTGGTTCCAGATGTTTGTCGTGTAGGGACACGATATGAGCAGGTGTTGAACCGATTCGTCTTCGTTGTTGCATAGATAGCATCTGGTTCGGTCTCCTCCCCAGTTCCTTTTGTGTAGGTTATCCAGAGTGAGGATTCGGTTTTCCTTTGCCAACCAGGCAAATAGTTTGATCTTGAGGGGGCATGGTTGCTTAGATATGCACGCTTCTAGTTCACTCAGGATCCCTCAGATGCCCTTTCACGAAGAGTACTGAGAGATTTTACTGTGAATGTCTTGTTGGTGGTGAGTGCCCATTCCCTGACCTCCGGAGCCTCAGGGTTGTCATTGTTGGGGGTACTTGTGATCGTGTTTATTATGAGTTCCCAGCTTTCCATATCTCGGTATGCTAGTGGCCCTGACTTAAGTAATGGTTGCCCCCTCTGTAGTCTGACTCGAGCTTGGTGTAAAGTCAGGTGTTGCGGGTTGGATAGGTCATGTAGGTTTGGGAATGCACTGCATAAAGCTTGGCCATTCCACCAGTGATCCATCCAAAAGTTTGTGGTCTTACCAGCTCCGTGAGTGGTCCTGATATTGGCCAAAACCGGTGGGGCTTCCCGACATATTCCTTTCCAGAAGTATGAGGCCCGCACCGGGGCCTTTTGATAAGGGTCAATGTATCCTCTTCTCGAGTAGACCTCATGGAAAATCTTTTGGCAAATCCCCGCGTTCTCAGTGAGGATCCTCCACCACCATTTACCTAGTAGGGCTCCATTGAATTGGCGTAGGTTCAGGATTCCCCACCCGCCATTTTCCTTGGGTCTGCATAGCCTGTCCCATTGGACGAGGTGATAACCTTTTTTCTCCCTGTCCACACCATTCCAAATGAATTCCTTCCTAATCGAGTCAATTTTCTTAATGACCCACTCCGGGAGGCGATATACCGACATCCAGTGGATTGGGATTGTGGAAACTACAGAATTTAGTAGGGTGAGCCTTCCTCCTAACGATAATAGTTTTCCTTTCCATGAGCTCAGCCTTCCCCTGATCCTTTCTATAAGTATATTCCAGTCATCTTTCCTGGGTCGCCCCCCTGATAGCGGCACTCCCAGATATTTAATTGGGAAGTTGGCGGTCGCACAGTTCAAGACTTGGGAGAGGACTTGGTGTGAATTGGCTGAGGGTTTGATCGGGATCAAGACACTTTTGGTGTAATTAATTCTTAGTCCTGAGAGTCCTTCAAATAGATATAAGGCAAGCTTGAGTGTACGAGCTTCTTCCAAGCCACCAGTGCAGAAAATAAGGAAGTCGTCAGCATATTGTAGGGTGGACACTGTGTGCTCGTCATTTATGCCAATTGGGATTCCCTGGTATATGTTAGATCTAACTGCTTCTGATAACATTGTGGCTAAGACATCCGTCGCTATTACGAAGAGTAGTGGTGATAGTGGGTCTCTTTGTCTCAGTCCCCTCTTGCTTCTTACATATCCTACCGGCTCTCCGTTTATCAGGAAGCGCGCCTTCGAGGATGCTAGTAGGGATTTGATCCATCCCAACCATCTGTTGCCAAATCCCCTAGCTTGTAGAACTTCCAGGAGGTAGTCCCAGTCGACCGTATTGAAAGCCTTTTCTATATCAAGTTTAATCAGGGCCCCATTCTCGTTTCTAATCCTCATTTTGTGTATGAGTTCTTCAGCAGCAACAATATTATCATGGATCATGCGCCCTTGAATGAAGGCGGTTTGGGACTCATCCACGAGGTCCCCCAGGACATCTTTTAGCCGATTGGCGAGAACTTTGGAGATGATTTTCGTTGAGCAATTGATCACGCTGATCGGCCTGTAGTCCTTGATGCTTTCAGGGGTACTATTCTTAGGGATCAGCAAAATATGTGCCCAGTTAATGCGTTCCAGGTTCGCCGTCCCTTGGAAAAAGTCTTCAAAGAGTTTGAGCAGGTCATCCCTGATGATGTTTCACCCTTGTTGGTAGAAGGTCATAGGAAAACCATCCGGCCCTGGGGCTTTGTCTGCCTCTAACTCGTTGATTGCTTTTTTAATCTCGGCCTCAGTGAAAGGTTCATCCAAGTGGGTCAGGTCCACAATCTTTTTATGCATGAACAAGCGGTCCCAGGAGGTTTTTTACCTCACCTCCCATTTTTTCAAATAGGTTGGTGAAATGATTTGATATAGCTTCCGTGATTTGAGCTGGTGTTGTGATGTATGACCCTTCGTGTTGTAATTGGAGTATCTGGTTTATGTTTCTTCGCTGGCTGGCAACTGCATCCAAGTGCGCGCTCATTCATGCTCAAAAGAAGCAGACTACTCTCCTGCGCGGTCCACTCCTCCGCTGTTCCGCCACCGCCTTCTCTCACCCTCCACAACCTCCTCTCCTCCCCGAACCTCCATCGCGAAACCATCCTCCAAACTCATGCTCGTATCCTCACCTCGGGAAACTCCACCAACCCCTTCTTCACCTCCAAGCTTATCTCCCTCTACGCTTCTCTTCGCCGCCCCGACCTCTCCTCCCTTCTCTTCTCCTCCTTCCCTCCGGAGCATCATGACGGATTCTTATGGAACTCTATCGTCAAAGCTCGCTTCTCCAACTCCGACTTCAATGCCGCTCTCGACCTCTACCGCCGCATGCGCGCTTCTGCCTTTTCGCCGGACCATTTCACTGCGCCCATGGTCGTCTCTGCTTGCGCTGAGCTACTTTGGGTGTGTTTGGGTTCTTGCATTCATGGCGATTGTGTCAAGTTTGGGTTGCTTGCTGGCAATTTCGTTGCTGTTGGGTCTTCTCTTGTGTATATGTACTCCAAGTGTGGTTTGCTTGGTGATGCCTTCAAGATGTTTGATGAAATGCCGCTCAGAGATGTGGTTTCTTGGACTGCGCTTATTGTTGGGTGTGTGCGAAATGGAGAGTTTGAGTTGGGGTTGTGTTGCTTTAAGGAGATACTTCACATAGGAGAAAAGGTGAACTCGAGGACTGTTGATGCTGTTCTGCAGGCTTGCGCCGGCCAAGCAGCATTGTGGGAAGGGAGGTGTGTTCATGGGTTCTGTTTGAAAAGTGGGGTTGAATTGTCTCTTCTTAACATGTATTCCAAGTGTGAGAGTTTGGAAGATGTGGTTCTTGCATTTGAGGAGATGCCGGAGAAGGATGTGATATCTTGGACTGCAGTGGTGGGTGTTTATGCTAGAAAGGGCCTTACTGCTGAATGCTTGGAGCTATGCAGAGCAATGATGGATTCTGGTTTGGATCCTGATGGAGTGTTCATTAGTTGCATGCTCACTGGGTTTGTGAATTCAGGGAATATTATTGATGGAAAGGCCTTCCATTGTGTCTTGTTGAAGAGCAATTTCCTAATTGATACTTTGGTTGGTAATTCTTTGTTATCGCTGTACTGTAAATTTGAGCAATTGGGCATTGCCAAAAAGGTATTCTATAACATGCCTGGGTGGGATGCAGAGTCATGGAATTTGATGGTTTGTGGGTATGGAAAGATGGGACATGACGTTGAGTGTTTGGATTTGTTCAGAGAAATGCATTTTAATGGTGCTGGTGCACAGGCCGATTATAATATCTTGGTTCCTGTTATTTCTTCATGTTCTCAATTGGGTGCACTGAGTTTAGGTCAGTCTCTGCATTGCTATGCTCTGAAAACCAAAGTTTTTGGGGATGCAACATCTGTTTGTAATGCACTTGTAGGTATGTATGGAAGGTGTGGTAGATTAGACCTTGCAAGGATCATGTTCGATGGAATGAGTAGAGACGTTGTTACTTGGAATGCTCTAATTGCTGCTAATGCTCACTTGGGACATTGTAATGAAGCTTTATCGCTCTTTGATCAAATGCTTGGGGAAGGTGTCAAACCCACTTCCACCACTTTGATGAGTGTCCTTTCAGCTTGCGCAAATATAGCTGCTCTTGACCGTGGAATATGGATACAGAACTACATCAGAGAGATGGGGTTAGAATATGATGTATCTCTCTGTACGTCGCTACTTGATATGTATGCAAAGTGTGGGCAGCTCAAAACTTCAAGAGAAATCTTTGATTCTATGTCTTCAAAGGATATTGTAGCTTGGAATGTGATGATATCGGCATATGGAATCCATGGATATGCCAAAGAGGCACTAGAAATTTTTGAAGAAGTAGAGAAGAGCGGTGTCAAGCCTAATGGAATTACTTTTCTTGCAGTTCTTTCGGCATGCAGTCATGGGGGATTGGTCAAAGAGAGTAAACATATATTTGCCAGAATGGTGGACCATAACATCACTCCCACAGTGAAACATTATGCTTGCATGATAGACATTCTTGGCAGGTCAGGGGATTTATCCAAGGCAGAAGCTATGGTTCTGTCAATGCCATTGAAGCCTGATGGTGGAATTTGGGGGGCATTGCTAGGCGCTTGTAAAGCGCACAACAATATAGAGATGGGTGAACGTGTAGCAAGGATGGCCTTCGAGTCAGACCCAGAGAACGATGGATACTACACTTTGTTGTCCAATATGTACAGCAGTGCCGGGAGATGGGAAGAGGTTGGCAGGATCAGGGGTCTGATGAAAGATAGGGGAGTGAAGAAGAGAGCTGGTTGGAGTGCATTGGAGCTTTGTGGTGAAGTTCTCATCTTCACAGTGGGAGATATGTCTCATCCACAGTCGGAATCGATGCGACTTCTATTAGAAAACTTATGCAGGCAAATGGAGGAATCATGCTACAACACCGGAAAGGATTTATCTTGGAACATCTGAAGTAACATAATGCTGATCTTTCTCGGATTTCATCTGAATATCCTTACAATTAATGCAGCTTCTTCACAGTGGGAGATATATGTCTCATCCACACTCCGAAATGGAGGAATCATGCAACTATACCTCTAAAGATACATCTTTACCATCTGAAGTACCATAAGAAATTCATACTGATCCTTCTCGATGATTAGCTCAATAAAGGTAATTGATTAATTTCCTCAATTTCTTATTGATATCATGATGATTTAACTCTAAATCCACCGGCAAAAGTTAGGTACCAAATACCATTCTTTACTTAATTGTCTGTGGAATCAAATTCTCCGTGTAAACATTCTCATCTTGTTTCTTCTTTTTTATAAGTTTTTTTTTTTTTTTTTGTCTTTTTGAATAAAATATTAGGAAAAAGTAAAGGAGGAAAAAGAAAGGATGATGACTCGGATCCATTTGGTTGGCTGTTGTCACATCCGCTAATTTGGGAACCGTCACATACACGACCTCGAGATCCAATAACTCGCCATATCGGATCCTCCCGAAGATCCGATATGGCCACCTGCTTCAGCTTCACCGCGACCCGCGACCGCTGTCACCACCTCTTCTTCTCGGCTGCTGGCCTTCGGTCCGTCACCGTCCATCTCTCCAGCGAGACCACCGTTCGATGTTGGGTTCCCAGCCACCCTTCGCCGGCTAAACCCAAGCTCCTCTTAATCCATGGCTTTGGCGCCAACGCTACCTGGCAATGGACCCCCCACCTCCGCCCTCTCCTCCGCGCCGGCTTCGACGTCTACGTTCCCGATCTTCTCTTCTTCGGGTGCTCCTCCACCTCCCTCCCCGCCCGCTCTGACTCCTTCCAGGCCGAGACTCTCATGTCCTTCATGGAATCCATCGGAGTGGAACGCTTCGGCCTGGTAGGGGTCAGCTATGGTGGCTTCGTCGGGTACCGGATGGCGGCCATGTACCCGGAGGCAGTGGAGAGGTTGGTGCTTTGCTGCGCCGGGGTGTGCATCGAGGAGAGGGACCTCGAGGCAGGGCTGTTTGTGGTGAGGGATGTGTCCGAGGCTGCCAGCATTCTCCTCCCCCAGACGCCTGATCGTCTCCGGAGGCTCATCAGCTTATCCTTCGTTAAGCCGCCCCCGGCCGTTCCGTCCTGGTGCCTCGCCGATTACATCCATGTAATCATTTCTATCCTTTGTCTCTTCTCTTTATCATGCCTTTTGTTTTGCCGCTTTTGTTGGTTGATTTGCTTGGAAGTAGTGTTTCTTTAGAGCGATATAAATTTTCTGATTAAGAAAAGCAATTACTGGAATTGTTTCAAGGTTTGCAGTGATCCTTAGTTGGAGAAAAGTAATGTGCCAAAACACTCTGAACTCATTCAAATAACAGAGAATTGATGTTCTGTGATCTGAGCCCATGGTGATTACATAAAGGTCCTACCTTCCAAGCCAGGGCTCCTGGCATGGAGACATGGGACATATTGAAATAGCTAAGGATTGATGTTCTATGTAATCATATAAAGGTTGTGTCCTTCCATTTAAGAACTCCCTGCAATGGAGGCATGGGCATGAGATGATAAAACCTTGTGCTTTGCATGTTAAAATTTAATTGTCTGTTCTTTCCAATCATTTACATTGAATAGGTGTAGCAATATATCTGTGGTCCAACCCACCATTCTGTTGAGCTTTGTTGGTGATATCTTTTCATGATGAAAGAACACTTGAGTTTTGATCATGCCTATGCATCTTATTCTTGAGTTTCATGTTTATTTCATTACTTAATTTGGTGTTCCCTGGCAGGTGATGTGCACTGATTATTTGCAAGAGAAAACAGAACTGATTCATGAATTAATCAAGGACAGGAAACTTTCAGATCTTCCTAAGATTAACCAGGTGATTTTGGTTTCCCTTACCATTCATGTTTGATTCCAAGCATTGCCATAACTCTTTCTCTCCAAAGAAACTAAATTGTGAGTCATCCAGCACCTACCTAATCAATATTCGCCTTGGAATTAGGTTGTCATACCTCTGTTTCACTGTATAGTATTTGCATGTAAGTCCATTAGCAAATGAATAACGATTAAGATCCTCTTTTGACTTGCAGCCTACCTTGATAGTTTGGGGAGAACAAGATCAGATATTTCCTCTAGAGCTTGGGCATAGATTAAAGAGGTGGGTTATGAGAGTTATGGTTGCCTCTTTCTTTCTTTCGTCTAGTTGTTTTTGTTAATTCATGAAAACTTGTAGACATTTAGAGGAGAATTCCCAGCTTGTGATCATCAAGGATGCAGGACATGCTGTCAATCTTGAGAAGGCTAAAGAGTTCAGCAAGCATATTATTGCATTCATGCTCGATTCTCCAACAAAAGCTAAAGATAAGCCAAAGGTAATCATACACTAAATACATATAATCTCTGAAAGCAATCACTGTTAACTTCTTAGAACGATTCTTGAGTGCAAGGAAAATTCTTATTGGGTTAATAGTTCTTCAAAAATTTATGAACTCTCTCACTTGTGACGTTAAGAATGACATAGAATTTATCATTTCAGGGTACAATGTGGCGCCGCTTTTCATCAAGCTTCCGCGGTCTCAACATGAAGAAGCTTGCACCTAATCATCCATTGTTGTCAGGAGAGAAGACACCAAGGGATGACTCTGTGTTGTAACTGTTTGGAGGAGAGATACTAAATTTCTTGAAAAAAAAAGATTATTTTATCAATTTTCACAAGAAAAATTGGTTATCTTATTTCCTCTCACATGCAGAGTTTGAGAGATTGAACCATGTCTATAGTGTGCTTCTGGTGACTTGTCTATATTTATCGAAAAAAAAAGATAAAAGAATTCTTTCTAAAAACTGGTTTTGAGGTTTGTATTCTTGACAATTCCTGTAATATTGGTACTAACTAATGCGATTAATAAAATAAAACAGACCTTGTTTGTATTCTTGTGTTTAAAGTACCATTTCTTGCTTGCTTGAATGATGTTGACTAGATGAAATATGTTCAGGCAAAGACAAGCAAATGAGTGTCCAAGGCTTCTCTCTTGTTTCCCTTGATTCAATAGCTTCACGTGTAGCATTTTCTCTAGTATGTTATACTAAAGCTCATATGTGCAACATTTTCCATGATTTTTTTTCTTATAGCCAGTAATTGCTATTAAAAAACAAATTATGATTGTTGAGATATTTTTATTCTTTATTTCAAAACTTACAGTTTTGTCCCTGCTAAATGCTTTTATTAGTGAAAATATAATCAAATCCTGACTTAATATAAATTTGCCAGAAATTAATTAAATAATTATATCTGTAAATATATATAATTATTTTCGCAAGGAAGCACCTCCAGAGTTTCTTACCGAACACGGCCTTCTCGGGCTTGCCTTCATGGAGCACTTCGTAGCCGCAGCCTCCGCCGCGATCTCTGGCAAGCTCCGAACCCCAACGCTCCTCACCGCCGGCCATCTCCGCCACCTCCTCCGCCGCTCCCTCCTCCTCCTCCTCCACACCCTCCTAGGCCTCCTCCTCTCCATACTCGCCCTTTTCCACTGCCTCCATTCCCCCAAATCCCCAATCTCCACTCCCTCATCCCCCTCCACCTGCCCCTCCCCGGCCGCCCGCGCCCTCTCCCACGTCCTCGCCGTCGTCTCCCGCGTCTCCGTCTCTTCCCGTAAGTACGACCTCGTCCGCTCCCTCGCCGACCGTCTCCTCGACGACAACCTCCGCTTCATCGGCGGCGCCGAAATCAACCACGCTGCCCTCTCGGTGGCCTTCTCCCACGCCCTCCGCCGCCTCGAGTCCTCCATCTCTCCAAAACCTGATGGATCCCTCCTCGATTCGTTGAGATCAGGGCTTAGAATATGGTCGGAGAAGGAGGGCAGCTCCGTCGCGGCCTGTGCGGAGGCGGAGAAGACCGCAGCGGAGATCATGTGGATGGCCGGGAAGATGGCCGAATGCGGCGCGGCGGCGGAGGCGGTGGTCCGGTGGGGTGCCGCCGCCGGGCTTGCCGGCCTTGCGCTCGATTCCGAGCCACGGCTCCAGGTTGCCCTAGTCCGTGTCTCAGGTGATGCCACGTGTCTGTCACCATCCATTATATTCAATTTATATGCCATTCATATCTCTGAATCTCTGTAAACCAATGAACTTGTGCTAAATAACCAAAAAATGAAATTAATTGACCAATTATGCTATCATTGATTTTTTTTCCATATAATTCAACTATTATTTTTTCCGGTCCTTGCCTATTGCGTGCATGCAACGGAATTGATTCAATGTAGGCCGCTGTTTCTGTTTGAATGGTGCCAATTTAACCAACTCCATTATTGCATTTATTAGCTCTTGGGGGGGTCCAGTGGATTTAGTCAGCAAGTTTGAACTTCAAATCAAAGTTTAAATGCTATCTTGTGGAATTTAATGGGCTTAATCTAGAAAACAATTACAATCTTTATGGTTTGTGTATGTGCATATAAATATTATGTGGAGTGTGTAATGGTTTCATTTTTATTTAAATATATCATTTTGTTAAATTCATTAATTATGTTTGATATTCTTAGCTACACTCATGTTATTTTGACATTTTATGGTCCAGTGACACCAAGTTGAGCTAATGCTTAGATTTCATGTTGGACTCTCAATTCATACATAGACTATGATAACTGGATGTCCATGAATATGCCCAACTGCCATGCTTGTGTGCCTTCTGATAAAAAGTCAAGGTATATTTCATTAAGGAATTTAGTTCTTCAATAGTTCTAATGCATGAAGTTAAAATTGTCTTTTATTGTTTACACTTCATTATTGTATTGTGAAGATAGATATCCCAACGAAGGCATCACATGGAAGATGTTGAAATTATCAGTAGCTGGTTAAAAATCTCTCCGATAAATTTTTCATGTTAGAATTAGGATTTAGGATGCAGTGGCTTTATTGCTGTCATTGGATCAATAACTGCTGCATAGCTAGAATTGATCCTGAGTTCTCTATTATTGAATGAGATGCTAAAAACATCATATCATCATAGAATCTGTCTGCATTGGAGCATTCTGCTAATAAAGGGATATTCTCTTGCAGCATTCTTGTTCAAACATGTCAATGCTAGAATGCCCAAAGGAGTAGGAGAAGATGAAGAGGAGTGGTCCATAGCACAACGCCGGATGGCGATGCTGACTTCATGGCTGCCATTGTTCTGCCGAGCAACCAATGGCACAGACACCCCCATCTTGACCAGCTCCGAGAGATCTGAGACAGTGAGAGTGCTGCAGGAAACAATTGAGAAGCTAAACTGGAATCAGCAAGAGGAAGTGCTTGCACTCTGGCTCCACCACTTCACCACTTCCCCAGACTCAGATTGGCCCAACCTTGAGTCCTGCTATACCCGGTGGTACGCCGAGTCACGCAAGCTCCTCCTGGAATGACCATTTCCAAAACCAGACAACAACAACAACAATGCAGATATACTTCTTATTACCAAAATAAAAAATAAAAATACAATGCAGATATACTTATTGTTAGAACAATAAGTATATAGGATGTAGGATGTAGAATGTAGGATGTTGTCTGTTAATTAGGCTTAAGAAAGTGTAACAGGCATCAAGAAAGGTCTTGACTTTGTTAGCCTTTGTACTTGCTGTTCTGAATTGCAGTTCTTTGAATAACAGAATCACCATGCAGTATGTATGCACTTGACAGGCTTTTACTGTTGATTGAAGCTATGCTCTAATCCAGAAACTTTTGCTACGTTTGGCTGATTAGATCCAAATCTCCTGAATTATATATCAGACTAGGCAGTAGGCTCTGGATGGAATTCAACTCAATGTACTACAAACTCTATGCATACTTGATGAAATATATGTTCACAGATCTCCATTCATCAATTGAACTTTCTCTTAAATTCTGTTCTATTTGTGTATTTAACTTTAATTTATACTACAAGGAAAACTTAGGTAAATATATACATATTACTTACCACACTATTTATTTATTTATTTATTTTATTATTAATTGAATATATAACTCAAAAAACATCATAATTACGAATTGACATATTGATTGCATATATTATATATATATATATATATAAGAATTTTGCAGGATATAGGTATTTATGAGATTTTATGATAAAAAAAAACACTCATAATATTCATCAGGTCTCGGATTCGATTATGCTTTCGGAGCTCCGTTATTTGCGAAACCCGTAGAACTCTCTTTCAAGTTTCAGGGCGCCCTTTCAAGGAGAGAGATTGAGAAAGAACTCGAGGGACTCCCGCTTTCCTTACTTGTTCCTCACAGGCCTTCATTCAATCCGCAGGTGAATTTTCTGTTATTTTCGTATCGCTTTTGCCATGCGAGATCTGTATTATTTTTGTTTTAATGTTTCTTTTTTGGTCTCTTCCTTCTTCTGGATCGAACGATATACTATGGGACCAAATTTTGCTGGATTGTGTTGAGTATGTTCGAAAAAAATGCTGAATCTTCCTTTTCGATATGGGGCAATGGGAAAGATAATGTTTTTGTTTAGGTTGCAACGAGGAATTTAGGGTTCTTGATGTTGTTTATGTTATTTTCCCAGAAAAAAGAAAACCCTTCTTTGATTTTAAATTTTGTGTTTTTTCACCTGTGTGAGTGAGGTTCAGGTCAAACTTTGTCTGGTTCTAAGAATAAGAAAGATTTTAAATTATATTAATAAGAAGGAATTGGAAACTTTCTATCAGAATCACAGGAAAGTTTGATTTTTGAAGAGAATTTAGCTTGGTAACTGTTAAAGTTTTTGAGTTCTTGTGGAAATTTAGTTCTTCAAAAGAATCACATTTTGTAAGCAGAAGTTACACATGCTTAAACAGGCATAGGATGGCAACTTATAATGGGGACCTGTCACAAATTGGCATCTCTCAAGAGGTACAGCATTCTCAATCGTTTTCTAGACTTAACTGTTAATATGGAAAGTATTTTATATTTGAATTCTATTTCACAGGAGAAAGACAAACTTGTTGCCGAAGTCATTCGCTATGTTTTATTCAAGACACACCAAAGTGCAGGATGTCCTATTAAGAGAGATGAATTGACTCAATTGATAACGAAGAATTATCGCCAGTGGTCCCTTCCAGCACTCATAATAAATGAGGCCACAGAGAAGCTTTCAAGCATTTTTGGGTATGAGATGAGAGAGCTCCAACGTTCACGCTCTAGCTCGAACAAGCAGGGCCGAATGTCTCAGCAGAGTGAGTTTCCACAACTTATCCCCTGAGATGCCTTCCATTTCATGATAGTTTCTATTCACGGAAAATGTTAGACTCCGTGCTCTATTCTAAATTTTTGCTGAGAAAAATTGAATACATTGTCATCTGATTTAACATCTAGAGTTTGGACATACCAGTGGCAAATGGTGTTTTGATAAGAATCAGGCGGAGTTTATGTTCCCCACCCACATAATCTGTATATGTAATCTATGACCAAAAAGTTGCTAAATCTTTTACAAAGAACTTATATATATATATATATATATATATATATATATATATATATATAGTCTCTCCCACTTATGAATAAAAAGAGTGTTTTTTCTTTTTAGTTGTTATTAAGCTTGGTTTGTAGGAGTTCTAGTTGTTTGGTTTTGCTTAAGCAAATTAATTCATTTAGAAGTCATTAATTGCATTGTGACTTTAAAAAAAGTTAACAATCAACATGCACATAGTAATAGACCAGATCAGGCGAGTCGAATGTAAAAGTTCATTGGTTATTTTAGCATCCCTTTTAGATTATCAATGAAGATAGCTGCCTTCAGGTTCTGCTGATGCAAAGTCATATATTGTGGTGAGCCAACTGCCTTCTGATATCTATTGCAAATTTGTCAACAATAAGGAGAATGCACATGTTACTGGTTTCACATTTGTCGTAATCAGCATTATACATCTTGCAGGAGGTAAACTCTCTGAAGGTATGTAGTCTATGGTCTTTCAAAATAAATTTAGCAGCAATTCTACTTGGTTTGTTTTTGTCTCAAAATCATGAGATATTTATAGACAATCTCTGGCATCATCTAAGACGGTTGGGTTTAAATGAGAGTGATGATAAACACCCACTGTTTGGTAGCACCAAGCAGGCACTAGAGTCACTGGTGCAACAAAGGCAAGTGCCAATTTATTTCCATTTTGTATTGGCCTTTTCTCAGTCCATGTTTCTTTCTTTCTTTCTTTCTTTTTTATTATGATTATGTGGAAACTGACTTTTTGACCTGCTACCTTTTGTTTGCAGGTATCTACGGAAGGAGAAAGTTAATTGCCCTGAAGGCAATACAGTGATGTATGAGCTTGCTGAGAGGGCGCTGGATGAATCGGTCAGCGAGAAAGTTAAAGATTACATAGCACAGGTGCATATGTCTAATTATCAAATTTCTCTCAGTAGTCAGTATCTTGCATATCATAAATTTATTTTTTATTGAATTGAGTGAACATATCAGGGTTAAGATAAAGACCCTTGCATAACTTGAAATTGGAATTTCCGGTAATCACTCATTGAAAGTAGCAGGGAATGTGCATGTACTTCCCTTGTAAATTGGTCAAGTTATAAGGATACTACTACTGTTGAAGCTCTGTGTATCATGCAGTCTGTATTTCTAGATCTTCTTCACGCTATTAAAGAGTTATCTTGATTGCAGATTGCAAACAAGGATACTGCTAGTGTGGAAGCTGACTGAGTTTCAGGTATAGAGCCATGTATATCCATATTCTTGGTATTTGATGGCATGATCGCATGTCTAATGGTATAATCCACATATTTTCTCTTGCAGATACCACATCATGTCAAAGTTTTGCCATAATATCTAACCTGACCTTTCTTGTAATCTGCTCATTTCTCAGTTTAAACATCTTTTTTGAGTTAATAACTCATGGCAGGCTTGAAAAACATCACTCAATTATGTTATATTCTTCATCATGTTCAAG
Organism: Dioscorea zingiberensis; assembly: GCA_026586065.1. Lineage (NCBI taxonomy): Eukaryota > Viridiplantae > Streptophyta > Magnoliopsida > Dioscoreales > Dioscoreaceae > Dioscorea > Dioscorea zingiberensis. The sequence goes on along the minus strand of CM048818.1, from coordinate 84,140,729 downwards.
GAGTTAATCTGCATGTCCCATATGGTGCATTCATTGCATTGATTTTGCACACCTGTGGAGGTTCTTTGTATGATTTATGTTGTATCTGATTGGGCAGGTGAAAATCTGAAAACAATAGTTACTTCTTTCATTGTAATATTTATCCACAACTACAAGCATATATCCAATTCAAAGATTAACAATTTTATGCAAACAAACAGTCAAATGACTTCAAAACATTTTAAATTGATCAAAATAATTTTACAAAAGACAAGGGACAACAGTTGAGTATCAAATAATTACTTGGATGCTGCAGCAAGAACCACTGCAAACCTGGGGTACAAATTACAAAGAAAACCAGCGTGAACTCTGCCCCCTGGAAAACTATTATACAACAGAACACATGCCTTACCTTCTTTCAATTTTTGTCTGCGATCTTCCAGAACCTGAAGGCTCACCAAATACAGATGCCAGTGACTTTGAAGCCCATATCTTGGCATGCAATGCCCCTTCCTGAAAATCACTTTGCTTGCATGGATTCAACTTGTTGAAACTCTGCTTTGCTTGCATCAGGGACGCCCGGAAATAATCCCATGTGTTCATTGGACTTGCGTGCCGGATACGCCATCCCCAAGCCCTCATTACACATGAATTAAGTCTTGGAAGGAGAAAATAAAGCATCCTCAACAAAACAAAGGCACTAGATAGTGCCAAATAAGTGTCTTGCTTTAGTAATTTCTCAGGTGACCTTGCCCATGCAAATGGGCAATTTTCTTGTTCAGCATCTCCTTTCAGTTCAGTGAGGTTTGCTTGATCTTCCACCTTCTCTGAGGGCAATGGAGGTGCAGGCTTGATGCCTAAAACAAATCATATGCTTTAATCAAATTTTTTATGGTATGATGATGTAAGAAAGAGTAAAACATCCATAAGGAAAAAGATTCTGGATTCAGCTGCATCCTCAACTCAAATCTATTAGCAACTCAATTCTCTTTGCTTTAGGTACTTATACCATTTCACTTTCAAGAAAGTATTGCAACCCTCAAAAACTAAACTCTTTGAAGTTGAAATATGCGCAAACTCTAGACAGAAACAACACCACCCCTAAAGCTGGGTTTTTCGTCATTTAATAGTTCAGTTGCGATGAGTATCACATTTTCCATAAACCAGACTCAAATTTGGGTTATGTTGCTCTAAGAAAATCATTAGACTTCAACTTTTCAATACAAAGTGGATGATGATCGTCATTGAGGTCAAATAGTCCATTAGACTTCAAGTCAGACCCCCATTTTGTAGGATACAGGTGTTTCTTCCTATAGAACCTATTGGTAGATCAAGTACATCAAATAGACATCACTTTCAAAAGGTTATGACAGTAGAATCTTGCTCACCTGTGACATCGGTATAGAAAGTAACGAGAGAACTAATAGCCCGTGATCCATGGTACCGCACCCGCATTGTAGAATTTAAAAGGAATAATGTGGGAAAACCATGAACTCCATATCTTGAGAGGATGCTGCAATTAGTAAACAGTATGTGAAATTCTGGAAACCCAAAGATGGTAAAGACATAAAGTCAATCAACAAACTAATTTTGGCCACAAACCTTGGTCGGATGACAGATTCTTCAAATGCAAAATGACGAATTGTAGGAAACATAGAAGACATAGCATCAAAATTTGGTCTGCAAATTTTTGAGAAAGGACACCAAGAAGCATGAAACAGCACAGCCACATATTCTCTCCTGTTTTTGTGCACTATATTCAGTGCCATTTGCAATGCAACCTCGTCTCCCTGAGGATCATAAAAAAAATGCATGATAACCCAACATGTATAAGATAGATTATTATCTTTTGCGCCCATTGTTCCTCATTATTGACTAAAATATAACACTAAACATACATACATATTTATGCACATACTACATATTTACTTATATTATACATACATATATACGAAATATGCATGCATGCATATATGTATGTACGTATTTGTGTATATATAGATATATTAATTCTAGATCTCCAAACAGATGCTGACTCCATTTATATAGCAGATGACCGCTACTACCTAACTTACAACCTTAGTTTTAAATTTTAAAAGGTTGGGGCCTTGACAAATCATTGCATCTATTTCAAAGGACCAAGGGGAAAATTCTAATGCTTTGTCCATCCTTGGTTTTCTGAACTAAGAAACAATATTACCTCTTCGATATCTTATTCAGTTATTTTAGAGAATTCAGTCACCAAGTTGATAGACAAGTTCTTCAAACAAATCAATTATAAATTCAACACTTTCCTTGTCAGAGCTCAACTGGATGGATAGACAATTAATGAGATGAATCAACATGTATGTACCCAAGTTAAAACTGTATTGTTGTCCTGAAGAGCCTTAGATTCCATATAATGATAAACAACACATACACAACAACCGACAACCGTTGGGAGCTATCTACCCTCATCCAATAAAGACCAAATCGATAGATTTTCAGTTTTAGTTTCCAAATGCACTCTAGCTAGCTAATAAGGAATGGAATCAAGGAAAGGATTATAAGAGAAAGTCTAAACATCACGACGAGACAACACGAACACATCACACAACGCCATTGATTGTGCCTCAATATGGTCGCTTTGACGATCTCGAAGCACAATCAAGGGTGGCATGTGCTGTTTTCGTGTAATTTCGTCGGTTTGTATAGCAGCAGCGCTCTAATGCATAAGAGTTCACAAAAATTTCTCACACATAAGAAAGAATGAAGATTCACAGAAAAGTTCAAACCTTTCTAACTTCCATTCGTCACTACAAATGTCCAACAAATAAGTCAATTTCAAACACTTGAATTTGTACAAAACTCATACGACTTCATCAAATAACGACTACATGAGACAACGGAAAATTCCGGAAATATCAAAGCACTCACCTCCAAGACACCGACCGGAACCCGGCCAGCCAGCGGCAAATCAGAAACCAAACACTCATGGTGAAGCCCCAAAAAAGAATCCAGCGGTGAAACACTCAAGCAGAGCCCCAGCTCCTCCGCCCCCGCCGGCACTAAACACGCTAGCAGAAGCACGATTCCAATGCCCTGAACCCTCATCCTCACGAATCCCAACTCGAGAAAATCTCGAGAGAGAGGGAGAGAGAAATAGAGAGATCAGAGAATGGGATCAAAGCCCTAGCAGAGAAGGGCGTTCCCCGATGGAAAATTTCGTTTCGCACCCTCTAATATTCCTATTCTTTCTTTTTTTCACTGCGCCCCAACATTTTCTGTGAAATTCGGGAGTAGGGGAAGGATATTGGCCGTTGGATTTTTGAACAGTGTCCCATATTGAACGGCTGTGATGAATTCTTTCACTAAAATAAAAATTTAATACATGCTAAAAATTTCCGACCTGCCGGATTCGAACCAGCGACCTAAGGATATCTGATGGCTGATACCAACTACAGTCCTCCGCTCTACCAACTGAGCTAAGGTCGGATTATAGATAAATGGTTGAAATTTATTTATATATTCAATAAACATTATCAATAACATTAGGACCAAAACAGATAAAACTAAATACTATTATAAAATATATATATTTGATTATACAACATATAAATTCGTAAAACCATCTTCTCCCAGTGAAACCAAAACTCTAAAAATATTATTTCAGAATCAAACTCAATTATTTTTGGAATAACATCCTAAACTATGTAGAATTTCTGGTTTGCCATTAACCTCAGAGGACTTCTCAGGCACACTGAGGAGTTTATTTAGTATGGCTGCAGCAACAGCACCAATCACTGGGGCTATCATATATATCCACAACTTGTTGAAATTCTTCGTGGCAATGACTGGTCCTATGCTCCTCTCCTGCAAGGCTGTTCCAATTGATCATACTGCTCATCATCTATATCTTTTCCTTCAAGACATTTACCCAGTGACAAGGATGTTGAAGAAGACGATGGCTCCAATGTTGACTCCAGAGAACTCTTTGAACTTCAGATGAAGGTTCTTAAACTTCAGTGTTCATGCAAAAGATGATATTATTATTGTAAGGGAGAAGTTAAGCATCACCTTGCCATGTCTCCCTGGAAAACACCTTTTAGTCTCAAGCATGCAAGAATGGCACCCACTTCTTGAGCCATTAAGTAAGAGAAAAAAATACATAAGCAGCAAGTGTAAGTAGCGTAGGTGAGATGCTTAAGATGCATCATATGATCCACAGAACAAAAGAAATTCACTCTGGTTTTACACACTAGAAAGACTTCCTTAAACTTCATCTAAAGAAAACATAGAGCACAATCATCTTAGAAAACCAAATCACTAAAAGAGTGCATCTGAAAAACACGATGTATATTACAACAAAAGGTTTGAAAGGAAAAGATACAACATGGTTCTCCAACTCCCATATAATAACAATTCTATATATATTATGTTTTGGCGAGCAAGGTCAGATTGTTCGACTGGATTAGTAGAGTTTTAACAAAAGCATACTAACATTTGGGAGGAAAACCACCAAGGTATGTACAACAGAATTTGGGCAACAGAAGAGGCTTTTCACCATAAGACCGAGGTACCAAACAAACCACACATTAAGCATAAGGCATTAGTGTGTCATCTTCGCAAAGCTCTTCAAGGCCAGTCATGAAATCACCATCAGTAGCCTCTTCTGACCCATTTGCATCCTCCTGCATGACCTGTGAATTTTAGAAAAGACAAAACATCAATGGATCACAATCTTTGGTGTAAGATGATTCCAGGTATACACATACTATGGACCGGTGTAACCAGCTTAAAGAATGAGACTTCAATTCAGATACTCATTAAATGAATTCAATAAAATACCAACAATATATATATATATATATATATATATAAGTATAATAACCTTAGACTCTTGGAGTTCAGTGACGATGGTCAGCAATCTTCTGTATTGATCTCTTGCTTCTGGATATTGAACCATAGATTTCACCCTAGCAAGTGCCTTCTCCAGCCTTGCCTCAGTCTGTTTCCTGCCTTCATGCAGGAAATCATAATCATCTTTGGCATGTTGCTTTTGTACAGAAGGGGCCTCAATCCGCCCTTCTGACCGAAACCCACGTAATCCACTTCCTTTTCTCCTCCATCGCAGTATAATTTTCTCCACAATTCCGACAGACCAGACAATTCGTTTGTAATGTTTCCTCACTTGGTGACCTCGAACATGAGCCTGATTACCACCAGAAAACAGTAAATCAGGATTCTGGCACTTGTCTAAACCCCAATGTTTTTCACTCATTCTCTTATACAAGAAGTTCTCTAAATTCAGAATCCTTCAAGTAAACTAGAACAGAGGTTGGGCTAATAAGGTTTCACAAACTAACCTGGTCATTTCAAAGTCGATTTCTTAATTCTTCTCAAGGGCATATTATAAGTAATTTGTAAAAATAAAAAATTAAAAAAAATGATCATGATTTGTCAAATTAACATCAATAAGATCCTTTGTTTGGAATACCATTTCCACAGCATGTTTTCAGGGGCCCAATCAAGTGTTTGGTTATTATAACCACCACAAGTCAAAAATTACTTAAGTTGCAACACCATGAAAAGACAGTGATAGACAAATTAATGACATTTTCCATAAACTACCAATTACAAGTTTGACAGCACCACCACAAGAGAATAAAAATAGCAATTAAACAGCATTTGGTGTGACTTGATAATAGGTTAGATAAATCATTTTGAAGAATGTTCGAGAAAGGTTAGAATATACACCTGGATCTTGACAATTCGTTGCCGAGTTATCAGAAACTCCTTTCTTCCTTTCCATCCTCGAAATTTATTTTGTATTCGAATTGCAGCAACATGCACAGGCATATTATGCTGTTCAGGTTTGGTTGATTTGATAGATATGAATGAAAGAGCACGCTCATTAGATACTCCGCATTTATCATCACCATATTCAATTAATTTCTTCCTTTGGAAAGAATGAACCCTATAAACTGCATGAATACGAGCAGCTGCTTGAGCAGCATTCCGCACAGCGCTCAGTGAGTCTTGCATTGAAAGTCCATCTGGCATATCCCCATAAGAAAGCTGCAAAGCATTCCGTTCTCCAACATCCTCAACAGCTTTCACATCAGAAACATCCTTTGTGTTGGCACCATTCAGGTCCTTCAAAGTGAGGGTGGAAAGATGGGATGTTAAGGAAGCCTCAGCTAGGAAACCAGAAATCCCTTTGTGCCCATTCACAGATGCTAAATCTGCAGGTGTTCTCCCGGAAGGAAATTCAGGAGTTGGATCTGTTACTAAACCTGGAGCTGCACCCAGGGCGACAAGGAAAACAACTGTTCGTTCTCTGTAAGGTCAAGCAAATTACAAAGTTATTAAATAATGGTGAAGAAGTACAGAGGATAATAAGGGGGAAATCAGGGAGACACTTACCTTCCACAGAATGCTGCCCAATGAAGGGCTGTCCACCCATGCACATCTCGGAAGTTGATATTAACACCTGCAGTTGTTATTGGTTTTATAGCCCAATCATAACCCAAAGCAGCTGCTAAATGAAGCACACCTAGTCCCTCTTCGTCTAGAACACAAGGACCTTTGCCCTCTACAGCAGCTTTGCAAAGAAGCCAAGCATACAGCTTCTCTTTCAGTGGCTCTTGATTCAACACATCCCTTGGGCTTTCAGAGTAGAACTCTTTATCATGGGTCCTATTAAACAAACTGATCAACTCATCACTAACTTCCATAGGTGACTGAACCAATTCACTGCCTGAATAAGGCATTCCGCCACTATTAAGAAAGACGGACTCTGAAGGTTTCACTGATTCAAGACATAGCATTCTCTCAAAACGCAAGTGTAAATAAATTTCATTTGCACTGCTAGTGTAGGAATCTGAAGCCTCCATAGATTGAGCACAATCAACTCGAAATTCAAATTCCCGCACTTCACTGCAAGCCAACCTGTTAGATACTGTGATATAGAAAGGAACCCTCCCAGATTTATGTGTAGGAGCCTGACAGCGGAGAATACCAACAGCCATAACATTAGCCGGCACTTCTATTTCCCCAAACATGCATGACCATTTATAATTCTCTACCTCATCTCGACTTCTCAAGAATTTTCCAGTTATTAGAACCTGCTTATTTACAAAACAAACACAGAATTAGAAAGATGAGTACAAGTTAATCATCGAATCTGAACTACAATCATACACGTACTACACTGTATGTTTGATTCTGAAGTAAAGTGAACGAGATAAGTTCGAGAGATTTAACAAGTTTCCATACCTCGGTTTCTTTATCACTGTAAGCCCAGTTTGGAGAGAAGTCAATAATACTGAAAAGCTGATCTTGGGAAAGGGAGGGGCTTATCAAACATGCACCTAATTGTTCTTGCTTGGATGGATCCTCAAGGACACTTCCACTTTCCACAGAGTCCCAGTAAACATCAGAATTGGAATTTAATTGAGCATCACCCACTTCTCCAAGTTCTTTGCTCATCCATTTTGAGAAGCTGTCATATTTCTTCAAACCTTCTTCTGTGTTAGAGAGCCCCAATGATCGCTGGGTTACGAGGGAAGTTAAATTGATATTTCCATCTATATATAGACCATTCATAAAATCAGTATGTGAAGCACCAGATGGACCAACTCCAGATTCAGGGGACTGCATAAAAATGTCATTAGTCATTGTTCAACTGTGAAGCAAGAACAAATCCTCAACAAGAAAAATCCAGCATAACAGAACTATACAAGCTCCAATATGGAACCACAGGTGAAAACTAGTTTGATTTTATCAATCAGCAAATAAGTAAAGGATGACAGAATTAATTTCAGATAATTTTGCAGGTACAAATCAAAAGATTTAGCCATGTTTGAGACTTGTATAACCAAACCTCCTGATCTCACCTCCATAACAAATTCTCCCACCTCACTTCCATACCAAATCCTCTCACTCCCATTCTTTGAATCTGGTTAGTATTATACACCCATAACACATGAATCGTCTCCCAAACCATCATAGGTCATTCTCGAGTTTCTTCTTTTTTCCTCTAGCTACCTTTGGCTACAGAACCTACCAATAGTATTTTAAATGTGTGAAATCAATATATTATCAGCCCATATCAGGGTTTATTTTTATTATTATCCCATTTTCCTTTTTGAGTCAGGGATGTCATCAAATACTGAATTTTATGTAACAACCCAACAAATAAGAATGGGACAGTGAACATATGCCACTTCGAAAGGAGCTTGTCTCAAATACTGTCTTATTATCATAAACATAGGATAACAGTCTCTTTGTGACTATTTTTCTGATCTTTTATATAATGGCAGACAACATACCAAGTTGATGTGTTCCTACAATCACTAGGATTCTTCCGAAAAAAAGTGCATGACCTTACATTCATCTTGATAGACCTAATGTGAAACAAAATGAGTCATCCAACAGGCATTAGCAATCAGATTCTAAGCCTTCTTATGAGAGCTGTTTTTTACTATATTTTTGGAAAAACATAAGAAGGCAACCAACCATTGTACCTGCCATATCACTTTGCCTTGAGTATTATTGCCATCCCCTTGACTCTTAATCAAATCATCTGTGTGAAACTCCATCAGTGCTGAAGCTTCTCGCTTTGGAATGCCCCCTCCTATAACAGCTTCAGCACCGAGCACTGGTTGAAAATATGTGTTTTCAAATCCTGCTGTAGAATGTTTAAAGACCTCTTCCCAAGATGCTAGATCAAACTGAGTGCGAGGTCCAGTAAACGTGAATCCAAGGCCTGATTCATCTAAAACTCTTGTTATATCCTCTTGAGCAACTGAATAAAATTCAGATTCAGGTGCTGCGCCCAGAGTACCTTGATGGTTGCCTGGAATATTACACCAAGTTCCCAATTAGGTACCTTATTTCAAGCAATATTGCTTAAAACAAGAAGGAAGAAATAAAAGTCTTACTTTGGTCAACTAAAGATGAAACTGGATTGTAAGGATTCAAGGGGTGTGCATCCCTCACATGTCCATCATCGTGCTGCTGCAACGCAGGGAAAGGGTAGTATCTGGAACTTGCTTGACAATTATCTGCTGCATCGAATTTCGCTTTAGATACACTGGAAGAAAGGATGCGTGATCGGGAATATGAATCAGTGATTCTATACTCGGTGCATATATTTGATCATTCAGCTCTCAGAAACTCAATTTCTTACCAGATTCAGTATCTTCATATTCTGAATTTTGTGTGCTGATTGGACTTTCTGCATCCATGGCTCGGGAAGGTGATGGATTCTGATTTGTGAAAGTACTTGAACTGGTTGGGGTAGTTATATGACCAGTTTGCACAATTTCTTCAGCATCTCTAGCTCGACTAAAGTTTGATCGGTTACCCTGAGAGTGAAATAATAGATTCTAAGGACAGAGCAAGAAACTACACTAAAAACAGAAGTCCATAGTCTAATCAAAGAATTTTGGAGTTAAAAAAGGGTAGGCAAGATTAATTAAACAAAGAGAGGACAAAACCATATAATCCAGCAATGGCATAATAAGTTTATCAAATGTAAGCAGCCAAAAAAAAAAAACTACAGTAATAATAGAGAATTATGAATATATATATATATATATACAGTCCTGATATTACAGCTGTCGGCCGGATGTGCATTCCGGTTACTCCGTTTAGGCGTATTTGAAGGATTTCCAACCGTGCGGATGAGAAGATCATCGAAAAATAAGCTAGCATGTCCATTTTCATACAATTTAGTAACCGTTTGGTCCTCCCACTTAATGGTTGAAATTCTAGACCATTCAGATTTCTATAAAATAAGAACCGTTAAGTGGAAGGACCAAACAATTACCAAATTGTATGAAACTGGACATGCTAGCTTATTTTTCGATGATCTTCCCATCCGTACGGTTGGAAATCCTTCAAACATGCTCCAAAACAAGGCGATGAAATGCGCGATTATCCTACCGACCGCTTAATATCATCGTGTATATATATATATATATATATATATATATATATATATATATATGGGTAAAGTTATAAAGCTTCTTCGAGGAACCAAAACATTACAAGAGATTTCCAGGCAGTTACAATTGGAATAAGGCAAGGGAACATCCTAATTATTTATTTTCATTAAAAACCCTAAAGTTTTAAATCATGTCCCCTTTTCCTACTAACAGGATCCCTTTTTTAAGATTCTGTGAATTGTGAAAGAATAATCACTTTTGAACCATTAACATAGGCACTTATGCAGGAAGGCTTTTAAATAATAAGAATTATACTCTCCAAGTTTCCAAATGACCATTAATCACATAATTAAAACATTAAAATAAAGTAATGTACCATAAGGGTAAATGTTTCTTACATTGTAAGCACCCTTTCATCTGTCATAACAACAGTCATAGAAAATTTGACAAGGTTAATCGTTTGACACATACTTGATGATTGGAATAGAACAAAGACGGAGATGAATGGCAAAATGAGACTTAAAGAACAAATGATCATACACTGCTTAAAGGCAAATATATATATATATATATATATATATATATATATATATACATGGATGATATTATAAAGCCGGTCGGATTACTGTGCAAGTAAGGTCACCTCCCATTTGGCCACTTGCACAGTGTTTTAAGGATTTCCAACCGTATGGATGGAAAAAACATCGAAAAATAAGCTAGCATGTTAATTTTCATACAATTTGGGAACTTGTAGGGTCTTCATCTTAATGGGTGAAAATTTATAGAAGATGAAGACCCTACAAGTTCCCAAATTGTATGAAAATTAACATGCTAGCTTATTTTTCGATGTTCTTTCCATCCATACGGTTGGATTTTCTCAAAACACTGTGTATGTGGGCCAAAACGAGGCAACCGCACTTGCACAGTGATAAGGCCGGCCGCATAGTATCAGCCCCGTGTATATATATATATATCAAAATTTATATTTTTTAAACAAGCAATCAAATTAACACAACATTAGTTTAGATTTAGGAAAAGCAAAAGGCTACAACTTCAATGACCCTTGAGAACCATGAGCAGTTAAGTACACCATATACCAAAATCAAAAGAAAAAAGTAGAAGGCCACGGAGGCATAACTGGTTGCACTATTGGGTATATAACAATATTAAGGTTGCACAAGACATCTTTTGAAGTGAACAACAAGGGAAGCTATGGAATTGATTTAATCATCACTATATCTTGCTATGGACAAGTAGTTATGAAAAATGGAAGAAACCATAATCTTCTTAGCATGAGAAGATCTTTCAAGGTTAGTAAATGGTTCAAAAAATACTAGAAATTTGAGCCAAAGCAAGTTAATAACGCATATAACATTCATTAAAATTTTTCAATTCCTCCACAGATATGCAACCCATCCAAATGGTTTTTCTACATCAATTCCTGGAATCTGATATTTTAAAGTAGACAAGAAAAAATCAATCCTTCGAAAGTCTGGGCATCTTATATATAATATGTCCAAGCATAGAAAGAAGTACAATGGTAGATTAAATATTTAAAATCTCAATTGTTCAACTTCCTATGATATAAATTACCCAATTAAGATTATGAAGAAACCAAAAGAAAATGGAAAAAAGAAAAAAAAAAAGAAAAATGCAGAAAAGAAAAAAAGAAAAAGGTAATACATGTTTGCTTATATACACATCAACCTTAATCCACTTAATTAAAATAATGGCATGACCATTCAGCAAGATTCAATCATGACAATTTGTCTAAAGCATAATAAAGCAAGTGGTACAGAAGTTGTTGAATGATAACCTTGACTTCAAGATAGTGTACAAGAACAATGTGCATGAGGTCCCTGCAACAGCAAAAAAAAAAATTGAAGAAATGAATATTTTCTTACACATAATACAGAAAAACTAGATGCATCCCATTTCACAATCAAATACTAAACCAGATAAACCAGCCAAGTCAATATGCGTGGTAGATACATGAATTTTCATTTCATCATGCTTGTAGAACAAAGAACACATGCACTCACTCTTCCAGTAGCCAATAACTCCGCCTTTGGAAGCTTTCATTCTCTTCTCCATGAGCATAGTAGCAGTGCAGCACATCAACACTTTCAGCCTGCATTTGGCTTAAATATTAATACTATTGTTCAAACAGTCTCAATGTAGAACAGACATCAAACATGTATTGTGAGATTTTTAAGTTGCAGGGATAGGATCTTTAAAACTAAAGTTGGCAATGCACCAAGTGAAATGTAATTGTTTGCATATGCATCACACATGAATTGTCAGGAATCATAACCGAAAAATAAGGTAAAAAACTTATTGGTATAGATTCTCAAACAATACAGAGATAAAACTTATATCTTACTCACTTTAAGCCTCTCATGAGCTTCTTTGACGGTCTTTCCATCTTTTTTCTTCCTCCAATTATGCCCATCTTTCCGAAAGTATCTCAATACCTTCCGGTCAAAAAGGAAAAGTGAACCACCTATAGAAGCGAAGAATGTCAGATCAGAATTTTGTCACTCTTCACAGTATCATATTAGAGTTTGAAAATATTTTCATTTAAAATCTAGCATGACAACAGTCAATTTTACATTTTCAAATGCTGCCAATTGGCTATTATTTAAAAATCTACATATGCATTTAGACTAAGACGACATAACAAAGCTCACTATAAACATGTCTAGAGATTGAAGAACAGCAAAAAAACAAAAATGCCTACAACACTGGAATTGGTATAGTCAGTTTAACCTACATCATGCATTTGGAAAAAAAAAAAAACATAGCTATCAATCTTAGGCACCTCTATATTACAGTTAGCCTCTAAAAACTAATATTCATAGCAGAAAAAAAATGTTATAATAGTAAGGCCAATGTTCATGCTAATTATTCCATGAGAATTTTAAGTAAGGTAAATATCCATAAGCTCAAAGCATCTCAGTTTAATATTCACTGTTGTTCCCTTCACCTAGAAGCAACAGAAAATTCTTTCTCATTGTCCACTTTTCTAATATCTTCTTATCCATCACTTCTTGTTTTTCCTTCACCACCACTCTTGTCCATTACTTCTTGTTTTCCCTTCACCATAACCTCCCACATATTCACTCCCGTGATTCCATCAATTTCTCACCCTTTCAGTTCATAACATTAATAGCCTTAAAAGCAATATCCTATGAAGACTTGTTTACATTTTCACAATAAATTATATTTCAGCAAATATTATGTCTTCTGATTAACTTGATGCCTCAAAAAATTTATATCATTGGTTTCAAGACCGCATGAAAACTTTTTTACATTTTCACAATAAATTATATTTCAGTCAATATTAACTCTTCTGATTAACTTGACGCCTCAAATCATTGGTTTCAAAACCGCATGTTAATGGTCTGAACTGAAGTTTTATTGCTTACTTTGGGGCTATGAGGTTTCTTGTATTTGCTGCAGATGCATGATCTAACAGACCAAACTATTGAGCAAACAAGAAAAAACTATACCAAGCAAAATCTATAAGGTGCATAGCATATAGTAACGTTCCATAAGTGGATGATACTGGGCAAGCTATGGTCATGCTAATTTATACATGAAAAACGCACAAGTAAAATAAAGAATCACAAAATCATATTTGTCAATAGATATAATCTAAAAGTAAGATGCATACTAGGTGGTTTATTTGGAGGCTCCGGAGCAATACGAAATTCCTGAAAGTTCCGAAGGATTTTACAAATTTCAGCAGGGCGTAACCACCTATGTTGAGCTTCCAAAAGTATCTGTTCAATGTCTGGGTAACAAAAATGTCAAAATTAGCTTCACAGGACTATGTTTAATAAAGCACATCCAACTTTGCAGGAATCATTAAAAATAAAGGATAGAACTCCACAATTATGAAAAGGCATGAACCACAGCTAGTGAAGATTGACTCATACTACTGGAAGTCAACTTCGGCAACAACAAAAAAGAAAGAGAGGTAACAAAACAAAAAAGGAGAAAGGAAAAGAGAACATATTTTTAAACAGATGGAGAAATAACCAGCTTCACACTCAAACCAGTGGCGAAATCAATCAACGAGAAACACTGCCGAGAAGTCAACGCTAAGTCTTGTAAGTTTGGCATCGATATCTACATAGATATTTCGCCATACAACTACTAAAAGATATCATTTTTCACAAATCCAATACCTTCCGCTAACTTTACCAACAACTACGGCAACATAAGATCACATCAGAAAAATAGGCGCAAAAAAAAATAATAAATAAAAAAAAGCAAATCAGAAGAAACCCACAGCGATTTTCACCTAATTGAGGAGATCCCCCATGCCGCCGGGAGTCCGCCATGGAGGAATTCACAAGACAAGAACACCAAGCTTGAATTCGAAACTCCACCACAACCAAATCAACTCGAGATCGGCATTAGATCGCTAGATCGGGATGTTAAATAGAACAAATCCGAGGTCAAGAATCTTCGGAGAAGCCGGGTATAAGGGGGATTTAGGGTTTCGAAGGGAAATTAAAAACGGAGTTTGGCGATTGGGGGGTTAGGGATTTCGCCCTTCAATAGAAATCAACGAAGAAATGCGCAGCCGCCGATTGGGACATATATAAAGACAAAAGGCGTGGAAACAGGCACTATTCTCGTAGTGACGGATTGTACGTACAAGCTTTCTATCTGCCGTACACTTGTTTCGATATCTGAAAATTACACATCTTGATGCAATCGTGCGGCGGAGACTCGACTGGACTACATGCTCGAGTGATTGACTGTAACACCACTTGAATACTACCAATATAACGGGAATGCCATCGTTTCGTAGCAATAGGATTGCTCCGAGATCATGATTAAAGCGGATCTCGGTGTTGATCTGCGGCGGATAATGAAAGACGTATGACAGCAATACCCTTGAAGACTAGCAATACCACAACGCAGTGGAAACGGAGCGGGGATGTCGCGTGGGTTGGTGGTTGACCGTGTGCGGGCGGGTCGCTTTCGAGTTGGCTTGGTTACCGGAGGTGATTGTAGGGAAACGGTGACCGTGAGTAAAAAGGTGGGACAAACAATGATGTGAGACTTTTGGAGTTAAGCGGAGAAGCTTAGTAGGTGAATGACACGGCGGTCTCAGACATCGCATCATGATTCATGGCTGGCTTTCATCGCCAGCCATAAGTTTTGGCAGTATATTATTCTTAATATTAAGTTTAAAAAAAAAATGTTTATTCACTTTTATCTTTGAACTTTTAGTTAATAAATGTTAAACAGAGAAAAAATGGACTGTAGGATGAAACAAGCATGAGGGGGATTATAAAATGAAGGTAAAAGTTAAAAGGGAAAAAAAAACACTAAATGAAATTTCAATTTAATTGTAGTTCTAAATTAGGGTAAATTCTTTATTAGTTTTTGACACTATTTGATACTGTTTTTCACCTAAAATATGCATCTAAAATACTATTACATTACACCCCCACCCACACCCCCAAGGATTTATAGGCAATTTGGGCACTATTTAACCATGTTGTGGACGGCCGGCCGAGGGTCAACCTAAAACCGGGACTGGGTGGGTCGGTGGTTGGACCTCGTAATGGGGTGCCGAGACCCGGCCACGCCATCGATCCTACGGTTGGGCCGGGACTGACCCGGCCAAAATGAAAGTGAGCAGGGCCGGGGTATTTTTTTTATTTTTTTTAATATGAAAGTGAAAAACTAAAAAAAAAAATAAAAATCTTGGTTTTGTTTAGTATGTGTTTGTTTTAAGCATAGACTAAATATAAATATTAAATTTAGTTAATCAATCATATTTTTTATTATTATAATTTTATTTTATATCATATTTCATTATTATTAATTATTTTTTAATATTTTATTATTGACTTCTGCTTCAACCCCTGCTCAATTGAACCCTGACCCCACTGGCTTGGTCAATGTCCCAGGCGATCGACAACCTTGCTATTTAAAGGACCTATAATTAATTACTAGTTTAAATTATAATAAATTGTTATAATGATTTCTTTAAATACAAGTCTATTTAACTAGCAATAATACAGCCAGATATTTTACAATTATTTTCTATGGACCTATAAGGCTATAACGATTGATATTGTATTTAAATAAATGAATAAATCACATGATTTGCTGTAAATGTGTGTCCATTGTATAGTGCTTGAGTGCATATAAATAAATATATAAGTAAATAAATAAATACATCTTAGATGGTTAGATTTAAGATGTGCTCAACTGTGAAAATAAAAAAATAAAAAAGGTTTAAGCAGTCTACAAAACGTGCTTTGTTGGGGAGTAGGCATTGAAGCATGATATGATTAAAAATTAAATATTGACAACTTTGACCTTTGATGAAAGTTTGATTAAAATGTATAAAACTCCTATGGTTGCGTTTGGTGGGAGGTTATCCCACTTGGGGATAGGAATAAGTTTTGAAAAATTTTAAATTTTTTTGGAGGGAATTTTAAACTAAAAGTATTAATGATAAGATAGTGATGTGTTTATCATGTATTGGTGGGTTATATTTTTAAATCTTAGTTAAAGGTTTTGGCGGGAAATTTTTTTTTATGGGGAGGGTTATCCCCCAACCAAACATGGCCTATATGTGCCAGTATCCTGAATGGAGGCAAAATGTAACTTATTAATGCTTCATTTTTATATTTACAATTAAATAGAAAGCTTGTGCATGTTTTTCCTCTGTAACCAAAACTACTAATAGTATATATATTTTAAAATGAGATTTCATTTTATATTATCATTTTCACAAATTCGGATTATTTATGAAATCATTTTAAAATTAAAAAAAATAAAAACTGGCCTTGGATTATGCTAGTGTGAATGAAATAAAAGAGATTTTTTAACAACAACAACCAAGTCTTAATCTTATACTAGATACAGTAGGCTATATGAATTTTATGTCTCCATATCGCTCTGTTAAAGGCAAAATCTGGCTCAATATCTTATATATGTGAGTCCTTAGACACTATCTCTTTTCACCCAATCCTAGGTCTATCTCTATCTCTCTTCTTACCTTCTATTACTAAACTATCATATTTTTTAACCGATGTACATGGGGGTCTACAACGCACGTGTACAAACCATCTTAAACCTCATTCTATTATTTTTTTTCTTCAATTGGTGCAACATGCACCTTCAGTCGGATGTATTCATTTTGAATATTATCCAATTTTGTACATCCTCATTTCTGCCACACTCATCTTATAAATATGTTGAACTTTAGTTGTCAAACACTTGCTCCCATATAACATGATTGGTTTAATTGTCATTCTATAGATCTTTCAATCCACTTTGTTAAGCATCTTCTTATCACATAGCATATCTGTGACACTTCTCTATTTCAACATGTTTTCATTTTATGGATTACATCTTCATCTATCATCCTATCATCATGGAAAATTAAACTTGGATACTTAAAATTGTTATACTTATGCACTACCACTCCACCTAGTTTCACTTCCTTTCCATCTCTTATACTTATACCAAAATTACAGTGTATATATTATGTCTAACTTCTACTTAACCTAAAGTCTCTACTTTCAAAAGTGTTTCTCCACAATTATAACTTTTGATTAACCCCATCTCTAGTCTTATCAACTAATTAAGGTAATATCATATGTGAACAAGATATACCATGAGATGTCATCTTGGATACAACTTGTTAATTCATAGTAAACAAGTACGGGCTTAAGGCCGATCCCTGATGTAGACCCACTGTTATAAGAAACTACTTTGTATCTCCTCTCATTGTTCTCACACTCGTAATTGTTCCTTTATACATATATCCTTAATAAACATTTATATATTTAACATGAATGTCATTCTTCTCTAATAACCACCAAAGGACTTGTTTCGATACTCTATCATATGCTTTCTCTAAGTCAATGAAAACCATATAGAGATCCTTCTTATTCAATTTTTTGATCTCCATCAAGCTCTTTAACAAAAAAAAAAAGGATTTATGTTTTAGATCTACCTAGCATAAAGCTAAAGAAGAACTTGGTTTATGTTAATTTAATTATGTTAAGTTGAATGATTTATTTGCAAGACTGTAGGATTTTGTTGGTGTAAATGTGTTAAAATTGTAGTTGTTTATGTTTTGGCCAATAATAACTTGGTTTATGTTATTGTTTATAATGTTTACAGTCGCTAAATAGTGCAAATTGGCCAAGATGAACTTGGTTTATTTTATTTTTTTATAATTTAATTATGTTTTGGTAGAATTTGATTATGTTTACAATTGACAGATGCGGTTTAATATTGTTTTACACAGGTGGTTGAAGATGCCAAAAACTTATTAATTAATATAATGTTTTGTCAAAATGAAGTAAACTCACCATCAAGTTTGAAGCTTTTAATGGATAGGCTTAAGATTATGGACCACAGTAACAATTGATTAAAAGTTGATGGACTATGATGGTAATAAACACAAAGTTAAGGGATTTTATATGCAAGGTAATATCTTGAGTGGGTATTGTACTATACGCGTATATCATTTTGATTACTGAACTTCAATTTGTATCATTTTAATCACCTAACTCGATTTCACTTCATCGAGAGGACACTGAGAGGATTTTGGTCGAATTTATTGTCGTACTTGTCCACGTGCCCAACTTATTGACACGTCATATGCCACGTAGACAGGTCAAAACCCTATCTCATTCGTTCTTCCCCGTTTCCCCCTACTCCACCTGAGCATGGAGCAGTTGGCCACGCAGAAGTCGTCATCCAATCTACCAAAGCTTCGTTCCTTGTTAAAAAATGTTGGAATATTTCGATCAAAACTTTACTTTTTTATGCCAAAGTTTTGATTTGTGATTCTTGAGTTTTTTCTGGTTGGACTATGAGAGTTTTGAAGCTAATCCATGGCATACACAAGAGACATAATGTGGTTCAACATCGATGGTGGTGACGCTAGCCGTTGTGGGGCTGGATTCAATGTTGGGCGCCCTCCTAGATGACGATTGGAATCCCGGCAACCCTCGGCCAACCTCGATATCCCACCAAAGTACTTCATCGACCAGCGATGACACCTCCATCTGCGCCTTCCTCGACGGTTGTTGCTACGTGGCTAATGAGGAAGGAGAAAACATGGAAAGTTGGTCATGTGGACAAGTCTAGCGATAAATTACACCGGAATTCTCTCAATAGCCTCTCAGTGAAATGAAATCGAAGTTAAGTACCTAAAATGATTCAAATTGAGGTTTAATGCTCAAAATGATACACAAATATAGTGTAGTACCCACTCAAGATATTAACCCTATAATTTAGCCTAAAATAGATTTTAATTTTTAAGGGGTGAGTTAGTCGGGTGACTCAGGCCCAACAATTAACCTGGTAACTATAGTTGTTAAATAAGTATAGTTTTGAAGTAACTAAAGTTGTATGAACTCTAATTAACTAAAATCGTTTGTTGTTTTTAATATGAGTTATAAAGTAAAAAATCATATCTAATGAAATTATATTTATATTTTCACTCTACCCAGGTATTTGGTAGAAAGTAGGTTTCAACTTTCAACCACCATTTTGAAGTTTTATTAAGATTAACTCAATATTTTTTTCAATCTGTTAATCTGCTATATACTTGATTACTTTGAGTAATTATACTACTAACAGGAATCGAACTGGTTCTTTCAAGTAAAAACTGAACCACATCCCAAACCAAACCCTAGTTGTGTTTGGTTGGGGGTTATCCCCAAGTGGGGATAGGAATAAGTTTTGAAAATTTTGAATTGTTTTGGAGGGAGTTTTTAAAACAAAGGTATTAATGATAAGATAGTGATATGTCGTTTATGTATTGGTGGGTTATACTTTTAAATCTTAATTAAAAATTTTGGTGAGAAAATTTTTTTATGGGGAATTGTGTTGGGGGATAACCCTTGGGGATATCCCCCCAACCAAACATGTAATTAAACCTCTTTATCTTTATGCTTGAGAATCGGAAAAAAGCTCTCTCTCTCTCTCTCTCTTTCTATTGAAGGGCGAAATCCCTAATCCCCCCAATTGCCAAACTCCATTTTTAATTTCCTTTTGAAACCCTAAATCCCCCCTATACCCGGCTTCCCGGAGATTCGTGACCCCGGATTTGTTCTATTTAACATCCCGATCTAGGGATCTAGTGTCGATCTCGAGTTGGTTTGGTTGTGGTGGAGTTTCAAATTCAAGTGGCATCTCTCTCTCTCTCTCTCTCTTCATAGATTCATCGAAGATTTCGCAATTTCTGTCGATTTTTGGGGTCAATCGAGTTCAGATCGTCAGTTTCCTATAAAAAGTCGTTTCTTTTTGGAGAATTTTTAGTTGATCTCGAGGTAAATTTGTCTCTCATCTTTATTATTGGGGTTAAGGTACTTGTTGGTGTTTTTGCGCTGAGAAAAGATGTTGTTTGCTTGGTTTGGATGTGGGCAGGAAGGCGGTGGGAGATGGCGGTAGCGGCGCCTGGGCAGTTGAACCTTGATGAATCGCCGTCATGGGGGTCACGGAGCGTCGATTGCTTTGAGAAGTTGGAGCAGATTGGAGAGGGGACGTACGGGTGAGCAGATTAATTTTGAAAGCTTTCACCTTTTTGATGATTCAGCGTTTTCGGTTTCACTTCTTTTATTTTGATGATTCTATGGGTAAAGATGTGACTTTGTAGCTCTCGGTGTATTTTTAAGTATCTAAGCAACGAAGTGGGTACAGTTTCTTGTTTTCAACATACAATATCCTGTGCTTGAACCCCCTTGTCATAATACTATACTAGAATTTCATTCTGGAACTCATGCATGGTTCATGCGTTAAATTCTGCACAGGTTTCTGTTTAACAAATTATCCACCAATTTCTATGCTCTCATGTTTAACAAATTCTCTGCTGCAACTATAGAAGTTTGATGTTCTCCTTAGTGAAGAGCCCAATGCTGGTCATGTGTGAAGTTCTGCATGCTAGGCAGCATTAGTTTTCATGTTGTATATTTGGCATTTACCATTTGTTTAATAGTCAATGAGAAGAGATCTAGTATATATGAGCAAAGGGTGTTTAACTTTTGTCATGCATTATTTTACAAGACACAGAGGTGGTGGAACCAATGAGAGTTGGTGTTTGTTGATTGTGAAATATGCTAGCATACTGATTTTATAGGTCAAGTTTTCCTCTTTATATATTTTTTTTAATTTTAATTGTTTTATCAAGTGCAGGCAGGTCTATATGGCTAAAGAAATAAGAACAGGGGAAATAGTGGCCTTGAAGAAAATTAGAATGGACAATGAAAGAGAAGGGGTTTGTTTTTATTATGAATACTTATTTATTTTTTATTTTTGAGGAGAAAGGGAACTAATGGCCGCTTTTACAGTTCCCCATAACTGCTATCCGTGAAATCAAAATTCTCAAAAAGCTGCACCATGAAAATGTCATTCAGCTTAAGGAGATTGTGACTTCTCCAGGTTTATCAACTATCATACAATCACTTGTTTTGCATGATTGGTTTGAATTGTATTACTAACATTTTTCAATTTTCCCTTTCAAATGAATCAAGGGCCTGAAAAGGATGAGCAAGGAAAGCCAGGTGAGTTGATGTTTATGACACCAGTACAAGCTTTTATTCTTTCTGGTTATAATTTGCAACCATCTGGCAAATGATTAGATCAGGTTTATTTGTGCCTTATGCTTCACTAATAATTCATGGGTCAAAATCACAGATGGCAATAAATACAAAGGAAGCATCTACATGGTCTTTGAGTACATGGATCATGATTTGACTGGTCTAGCAGATCGTCCGGGGATGAGATTTGCTGTACCCCAGATCAAAGTAATTGAAGTTCTCATGGAATTTAAAATGATCTTTGTTGACCAATCAGTTAATTTTTTGCTAACCCCTTCTTTTAACTTTACTTTTCCAGTGCTACATGAAACAGTTACTTACTGGACTTCACTACTGTCATGTCAACCAAGTACTCCATCGAGACATTAAAGGTTGCCATTGAAGTTGAACACCAAATACCATCAATTAAGCTTCTTTAATTCCTTTCCTACTGGATTAATAACTATTCTCTGCATGCAGGATCAAATCTTCTGATTGACAATGAGGGGAATTTAAAGCTTGCTGATTTTGGTCTTGCCCGGTCCTTCTCCAGCGACCATAATGGAAACCTGACAAATCGTGTCATAACTTTATGGTATAGGTAAACGGTCAACATTTGAACCTTAGATGATTTAAATAAATGCTTGGTTCCATCTTATGATTCAAATATGTACCATTATTCATTTTAAAGTTGTTCAGGATCATAATAATTTGATGACAGACCCCCAGAGTTGTTGCTTGGAACCACGAAGTATGGTCCAGCTGTTGATATGTGGTCTGTCGGTTGTATTTTTGCGGAACTTCTGCATGGAAAACCAATCTTGCCTGGAAAGAATGAGGTGTGACTTGTTATCATATTCTTATATGTGATACATTTATTGGTAATTGGATGGAGGGACATCATCAGGCACCATGAAGTCTCCTGCATATTTTCGTGTCAATGTTTATTTAAGAACCAAAGTTATTGTGCGGATGATAAAAAGCAATATGAGACTGAAGTTGCACCTTTTAAACTAACGTTTGTCGATCATAGTACAATGTTGTTCCTTGGATAGAAATTTCTGGGAACTTTTCACATAATACGTAGGAGTCTAGAAAAGTTCTTTACTTCCTTGATATTCTGATTATTTTGATGATCACCTAAAGTGTTAGTTTCAATTGCCAATCTGCTTTTATAAGCATTATGGAAAATGATATGCTGGAATTTTCTCTTAAAATTTCTGATCACATTTTAGTTTGTTAATTTCATTAGAGATCTTAAAAGTAGATTGTGACATCCATCACTTGTTTTTCCAGCCAGAGCAACTAACAAAAATTTTTGAACTCTGTGGAACTCCCGATGAGATCAACTGGCCCGGTGTTACCAAGCTTCCTTGGTACAACAATTTTAAGCCATCAAGGCCTATGAAGAGACGAGTCAGGGAGGTTTTCAAGCAGTAAGTAATTAATTGCTTTAAGATTTTGTTTGATTCAACACTATAGCATGTTGGACACTAAGTAACTGAATGGAGTTGATTATTTGCTGACTCTACCAAGTGCTTTGCATGTTATGCCAGTTTTGACCGCCATGCATTGGACTTACTGGAGAGGATGTTAACTTTGGATCCGAACCAGGTACTGTTTGCTACCTTAGAAGAATATTGGTTTTCTTTTAATTTTTTATTTATATGTATACAGGCTGCTGTCACTAGATCTTTGTCCTCCATGATTGTAAAATGTCTTGTGATGTCTAGACTGCGTATTTGAATACCCTAAAAAGTTTATTGGTTGACACATGCTTAATTTTGGTAGCTTATAAATCTCTTTCTAGAACTGTCTTATTTTTTTATATGTTTTAACTGCTTTAGAACAATAGATAAATGTAGATGTTTGGTCCTAATATTTTTGTGTTCTTTTGCAAAGCACTGAATTGTATATCATAAGTTATATGGCGCTTGATAAGCTACTGCTCTCAATAATTTGTCACTAAGCTCCAGTTTTTATTGCTGCTGCTGCTTCATTTCTGACCATCATTGATTTTTCTTTTATTTTGTGGAAGCAGTACTATCCCTCAAGCTAGAATTATAAAATAATTGACGATCTCTTTTGATCTTAGATAATCTTTGACATGACAAGATTTAATGCTAAAGCCTAACAGGGATATTTGCTGGAATTTCATTATCAACTCTTGTGCTTACTTTACTGAGAACCATATATATGAAATTATAAATGGATATTTGACACTCATTTATGGATCTTCCAACCTCCAGAGAATATCTGCAAAAGATGCACTTGATGCGGAGTATTTCTGGAATGATCCCTTACCCTGTGATCCAAAAAGGTGTCTATTGATACTTATGACATCAGAACTTTCGTTTTCAGAATGCAGCTCTACATGGACAAGTACACTGTACCTGATTCCTTCTTATTTAATCCTGCAGCTTGCCAAAATATGAGTCATCACATGAGTTCCAGACGAAGAAAAAGCGACAACAACAGAGACAACAAGAGGAAACAGCGAAGCGGCAGAAACTGCAACATCCGCAGCCACATGCCCGCCTACCTCCAATCCAGCAGACTGGGCAAGTGCACCCTCAGATCCGCCCTGGTCCCAGCCAGCCCATTCACAATGCCCCACCTCCCCAAATGGCTGCCGCCCCAGGACACCATTATGGAAAGCCACGGGGACCTTCTGGGGGACCAAGCCGCTACCCACAGGGTGGTAATCCCAGTGGGGGGTACAACCCTAACCGTGGCGGCCAAGGTGGTGGTTACACCAGTGGCCCGTATCCACCTCCTGGGCGTGGCCCTCCTCCCTACGCTGGAAGCGGTATGCCTGGTACCGGTGGTCCGAGAGGAGGGTCAGCTGCTGGTTATGGTGTTGGTGCACCAAATTACCCCCAAGGTGGCCCATATGGGGCTTCCAATCAAGGTCGAGGGCCAAATATGATGGGCGGTAGCCGCAATCAACAACAATATGGTGGCTGGCAGTAGCAATATGTTGCAATTTATACCTAGCAAACTGCTTCTTTAAGTGCTGCCTTGAGATGCTGCTGCAATCATTATGTGCAGGTTGGCATATGTTTGGTATGTAGTTGTTATGGCCTGACTCTGATAAAAAGCTTTCAATTACATTGTCAAAATGATATATTTTTTTCTCCGTCAAGTGGTGGTCAAATTTGGTGAATGATACTGTCAAAAACTTGAATCTTTTGGTAATCTGAGGTTCACTGTGTTCAATGTTCATTGTTCTGTTGCAACTTTCTATAATAGTATAGTTAAAGCAAGATACTTTGTTGCAAGAACCGGAAAGGTCTGAAACAGTGGAATGTATCAAAATAGAATACGTTAAAAATACAAATCTCTGTCCATTACTGGTAAATATCAGACTGACAACAGACTTGCCCATCTGCAAATAAAAAAACAGGAGATGGGCAGCACATTCACTAAACATGGAAATCATTGTGACAATGGAGAGTTTGATACCGAATTCAGGATGGAATCTGCCCATCAGAACTAAAACACCAGGGCTTCTAATTCCAAGCAAGAAGCTTAACAATGAAAACTAGAAAGCAACTTGACTTCCTGACCTAGGGAGGAACTCATTTTTCTTTATCCAGGAGAATGGCGCCAACTTCACCAAACAGCCCACTGAGAAGGGTCTTCAGCTTCGCAGAAACTATACATAACAGCAAATATACATCCTTAAAATACTATTTGTGCAACTTCAATGTCTTAGTGATGAAGCCTTGAATGTAAACAGGAAAGAAATGTAGCCCAGGTCCATCAGAAACCTTAAGATCCCATAGTGTAGTCTTGGGTTGGTTCTGCTTCACTGTGCTCAATTTGTCAAATTAGCTTCAGCGAAGTATGAGCACATGTACAACCTAACACCAATGTCCACTGGACCATCATCACCTCCAGCAGAATGAAGAGCCACAGGGAGAGCAGATAAAAGCTGTAGTGTAAGAGGGAAGAATGTGGGTTCAATTCTATCCTTTCCTAGGGATCCGGGAGGTAACGAAGGGGAATCCCCTGAACCCTCTTGGTTTGGATTGTCATCGTCTTCAACTACAAAGTCCTCCAAGGGATCAGTCAGCATCACCACATCCACTAGAGAACGGCATTTCCCTGGGAAATCCTTTCTAAGTAAGGGCTTTATCTTGGGTAAGTCAAGCACCAATGTACAAGTTGTCTCAAGCCACTCAACAGATAAGCCTTCGACATCATCATAATATATCCGACGCTCCATCTACAGAAAAAAGTAAGTAGAACCATAAGAAAAGAAAAATGAAAGAACACAAAAAGAAATTCCAGACCATGGAGAATACTTACACCAAGCTTTTGAATGTAAACTGACATGAATCTGGGTCCCAGCCCCAAAACTCTAGCTTCAGAAACCACAAACTGAAAATAAGCACAAGAGTGAGAAAGAAAATAAAAGCTCAGTGGAAGTTTGAGACAAGTAAAATGGTCGAAGTTCCTCGATTTCTATTCTTCTGCGATTCAACATCAGTTAAAATGGTTATCCTTTTATATATAACATCAGTTAAAAGTAGAGTGCAAATTCCCTTATATAAAAAACATTAATTTCTTTCATTTAATGTTGTTTGCTTTCTGAAGAGATATTGATTTGCTTCTATTTAAAATCTTACTCAAATAAATTTAAACAAATCCATAATAAATTTCGGAATTAAATAGTAATATTGGGAAAACTTTGAAGCCTTCTAACATAATTGAGCATGACAAAATGAGAGGACATACAAAATAGAAATAATGCAGAAGTCAAAATAAAAAATACCTCTTTCTTCAACAAAGCCCAGAAGTAAAGCTTTTCGCCAGCTTCCTCAGCACGTTTGCTTGCAAATTTTCTTTCATTGCAGTACTTAGCAACCTCACCAAGCACTTCGGCTCCAGGAACTTTAAATCTAAGAGCAGCATCTTTCAATACTTCTTGGCCTTCTACGGATTCAGCTGCATTCTTGTCAAAATAAAGACAGGTGAAACAGCCATATCTACTCTTTTTGTCAGAGTCTTCAACTTTATTTGGGCCTATCACAATGCTTCTTTGTTTCATATATAATTCTTCAGCTTCAAGAGCAGCACATAATGTCCGTTGCACAATAATGTCAGGGTATCTTCGCAATGGGCAAGTAAAATGTGTGTAGAAGGGGAGAGAGAGTGCATAATGAGCCCAACCATCTTCAAGGCCTCTTAAGTCTCCAGTGCAGAAGTACATTGCCGGCTGCATGGGCTTAGATGCATAATTGATGAGAATTTCAAACAGGACTGGGTCATCCTCAAGTTTTTCTCTCATTTTTGATAAAGAAAGGTGAATTTGTCCAGACGATGAAGTGTCCAACTCAAAACCATGTTTACTGCAAAATGCTTCAAACTCTTTAAGTTTTCGTAAGTTAGGTTCAGGATGCCTACGAAGCAAGGAACAATCAGGGAAAGCCCTGGATATAACTTGTGCCACAGACATGTTAGCCAAAAGCATAAATTCCTCAACAAGACTACATGATTCCTTCCTCTCATCAAAGTAACTTCCGCATGGATTTCCAAACTCATCAAACAAGAATGCAAGCTTTGCATTTTCAAGGGAAAGAGCTCCATCTTTGAACCTAATCTCTTTCAGCTTCATCGATATCTCACGAAGGCTATTGAGAGATTTCACAACATCTTTCCATTCAAACTCGCCGTGCAATTGAGGACTTGAGCTCCCAGAAATATCAAGTTTATCAACATTGAGAGAACCATTAATGATTTCCTGAACAAATTCATGAGACAATTTGCAGCATGATTGAATAACAGACCTTCCGATCCAGCGATCAATAATTTCTCCTGAATGATCAATGTCCCAGGTGATAGAGAAGGTGAGTCTATCTACACCAGGGTTAAGTGAACAAACATTAGAAAGTTTGGGAGGCAACATTGGCGAATTATGTTGTAAAATATAGACACTTGTAGATCGAATCTGAGCTTCAGCATCTAATGCTGTGTCTGGAGAAACAAAATATGTAACATCTGCAATGTGAACCCCAATACGATATATCCCATCAGATACCACTTCAACAGATAAAGCATCATCAAGGTTAACAGCAGATGGAGGATCTATAGTAAATGTGCAAATATTTCTAAAGTCTTTCCTAGTCTGAAGTTCCTTTGATGGTAAAGACCAAGAGGCATCTGGAATGCAATCTAACAATTCAGAAGAAAAAGTTGCCGGGCGAATGGAATTCTCAAACAAAATAGCAGCTATTTGTGGTTCAACTTCTCCACCATGACCAAGAATATGTAACACCTGAGCTTGTGGAGAAAGACTTTCTTCGACCCATTCAACTATTTGTGCAGCAACTAATTCTTTTCCAACTGTTGCATCTCCTTTGTTCAGCCTCTCCACAATGAAATTTGGAAGGCTGCTGACCTTTACTACCATCTTTGGGAATTTTAAATCATTAGGTAACAATTCAATATATTCCTTATTACATAAGACCACAGAACTTTTATTGTTGTCAGAATATTGTCCATGGATCTGTGTCTCACAGACCTCTTTATGAAGCCATTGCTTAACACCAAGAAAACCAATTATTGCTCCACGGCGTGCAGACTTTTTGCTGATGGCAATGATCTTGCCAGTAGGTCGCTTTGACGGATTAGAATATGTCATAGCACATATCCTTTCCAAAGCTCTTGCAGCTTCATCCTGCTCAAAGGTAGGAGCTCCATTCGCACCGTCCAGGGACGAAGATTTATGCCCATTACACCTCGGATCATAATTCCCAACTCCAATTCCCCTATCCAAAGGGAAGCTACCACTGCTGGAAGTGAGCAATTCACTGTCCACATTAGAGTTCTCTTTCCTGATACATTTATGCACAACCACCTCTTTGGATTCTGAAAGCTTAATAGAATCATATTGAGAATTGTAATTTCCAGGTAAATTTGATCCTTTCAACCTAGTCCAAGATGCCACAGGATCCAACACCAAAGCAACAACATCACCTTCTATCTGCATAACAGAAAGAGATATCTCAAGCAATTAATGAAAGGAGTAGAAATAAGAATCATTTGCTCAAGAAAACTAATACAAAACTTGAATGTGGACAAAACCAGACACAAGACTGACATATGCAACTATGTGTGAAGACAATCAACAAAAATGCGTTATGGATAGGTGCAATTTGATTGGCTAACAGATCTATGACAATAATTCTAGTGTGAGCTCAATAGACACATCCCTTCAGAAACACTGAAAACTCTTATACAACCTTTCAATTATCAGTTTGCTACAGTCATAGCAAAAACAATATATGACCAACAAAAGTTTCAGGCTGTTTGCTTCATATCGGTTCACCCAAACAAACTATAGATATAGATAGAGCATGCCCATAAGAAAATAAATGAACAAAGAGATCCAACAGCATCAACGCTCATTCACATTAATATGTAGCTCAATTGTCAATTTACTAATTGGCAAGCAGTCATGCTACACAATTGTTAACAGTAAGAATCAAGTTCTTTGAAAAATTTCTGACCTAAGGGCATAACCAACCCCATAGACCAAACCCTACACCAGACCAACAAGTATTAAAATACAAAGTAAAATAAAATAAACAGAGACACAAAATGACATGTTGGGAAGAAAAAAAATCCACGTCTGATGTACCAAAAAATCCAACATACCGCTCTGTTCTGAGCAGAAACACCATTGATGAGAACATCTATTGGTAAACCATCTATAGTGCAGTAGGCCTGTAAAAACCAAAATCAAATATACAGTCATTTTCATATGTCAATAGAAGTAATGGCAACATGAATCACAGTGAATACTGATATGACTGTAATCTTGAATAACACTTATCTCACCTCAAGTCTATTATGTGCATTCACACGAAATGTAGCTTTAAAAGCTTGTCCTCTCTGCAATTTATAAAAGAAAATCAAAGCCATTACAATTCCTTCCTTTTCCTTTACGCTATTTAGTTCTTCATTAAATAGCACAGACCTTGATAGCATCTTCAACAGCATCATCTGACCAATATGGTGGAAAACACTTCTTCTTTTCCATGTTCTGTGGTGAAGATTTGATATGTGAAGATTGTGTTGGGAGAGGGCATGATCTTGAAATCTTCATCACCTCAGGTGGTGAGAACCCCGGAGGAGGCTTAATAAGGCCGTCATTGTTGTTAATATACATGATTGGAAGGGAATTGAAGCCCTTCACAGGACACCCATTTAATCCAGCACCATTACCATTCTCTAGCCAATCTGGCACTGGCCCACAAACTCCACCCATTGAACTGCAAACTGCTCCTGAAAGATCTAGTAAAATTTTCAGAAAGTTAAGAACCTCAATTAACATTGCTTTTATAAGGAGTTCCTGCTAAAGGATACTGCCATTGTAAACCAAGAATCTTAGGTAATTAATGATGGTAACATGAGAAATATAATACATGGAAATCTCGTTAACCTAAGAAATATTTTACTCAAAGATCATGACTATCATTTGAAGCCTAATTTTCAAAATCTCTTTTCATATATCAAAAAAAAAAAAAAAGAAAGAAAGAAAGAAAGAATGTTCAGTAAGAAAGAAGTCCTCTCTAGATCTCAGAATAGTAGAAGCAAGGGAAGCCAACTAACAAGAATTCATGACACTGGAACATTAATAATCATTAAAAGAAAATTGCTTTACAAAGACCAGATTAAACAATTTCAGCTAACTTTCACCCCAAAAACACTTTCTTTTTTCCTAGAAATGAGCACAATACTGGAATTATCCCGGGGGTGGGGGGAGCACAAATAAAATTCTAGCATATTTTGATTGAACGACATAGCTTCCCCTAAACATCCAAAAAGACAAGTCCATTAGCCAGAACTGAGCACATTCAAGAGATAACACAACACAAATCCACCAAAAAAAAACCTTTCCGACATTAGAGCAAACAGAATCGGGCAACCCAGAAATCAAAGATATAAACCTGACGATGGTGCGAGGCTCTGCTTGGGTCTCCGGTTATTGCGCCGCTTCTTCTTTTTCTCTTTCTCTGCCTCCTCCACTGCCAACGTTGGCAATCGCTCCACGAACCCATTCGAAACCACCATCGGCTCCGCCATTAAAGAACCAAAAAGACAAAGAAAAGGCGAAAAAAGAATGCAAAAGAATCAAATGAAAGAACAATCGAAGGATTGCGACCTTCGATCTGGACAACTGCTCCCGATAACTTTGAAAAAAGATGTTATCGGAGATCGAGAGAAGAGAAAGGAAGCAATTTTCTAGGGTTTCTTAAGGGATTCGATAGTTTACTTGAGGGGAAGAGAAGCCATGATTGGTCGGCAAAGCTTTTGCGCCGACTTCTCGCTCGCTTTTTTATTTTATCTTTTAACTTTTTTACAGATTACCCCTCAAAGATCTTATAATTACAATTCCATTTATTTGGGAATTTTCAAAAACTCACTCTGAAAAACCAAATTTTGTGGCTACTAATGTAATGTTTATATAAAACTTTGATCATTAATAACATATTTAGGGCTTGTTTGGGTAACTTTTGGGAAGGTCAGAATCTGTTTTTTTTTTTATAAGTTAAGCACTTTTGGGAAAAAAAAAATAAACATGTTTGAGTTGACTTTTTCAAAGAAAAAAAAGTTGTAAAAAAAAAAATGACTATTGATGTATAGCTTCTGAAAAAATCCGTTACAAATATACTATTTTAGAAAGTGTCAATTATCAAAATAACCTTCTTAAACATTTTCAAAGCTATTTATCTTTTTGACAAAGGCGACAAGCGCCCCCACAAAGGAAGTCAGGGGTGGGCACAGGCATAGAGCTCACTCAACACGCCTGAACCCGCATCTTGTGCGGGTGTGGAAGCTTGATCTTGGCTTTTCATCGAGAGAACATTCTCGATCTGAGGACCTCTAAGAGAACATTCACACACCTTGTGCAAGAAACTTGATACCATTTGGCCTAGTTACCGTTGGTTTTTTAAAGCTATTTTAAAAAATATCAATTATCAAAACACCTTATTATTATTTATTCAATAATAATAATTATTATTATTATTATAATTATAAAAATATTTCTGAATTAATATGTTTAAACATAAGAATAACATAAGCACTAAAGAAGCCTTTTTTTCCAAAAGTCCAAACTAAAAAAGAAAAAAAACTCATTTTTTCATAAGACAATCCAACCGGGCCTTAAACATCTTTAGATAAAAATTTGTGATCACACATACAGATTGAATTTCTATTATAAAATGTAATTATGAACTTCACTGGAAGTGTGATCTCTGGATGCATGAATTCATTCAACTCTGTCACCAGACACCAAAATAGAGCAAAATCCTGCACTGAAGTCTTTAAGATACTGAAAATCATGCACTTATAACCCATACATAGCATAAAGGTTTATACAAGCAGAGGCACACCAGCATGATTCATAGACACACATAGAAGAGAATAACAATCCACATAACTGGTAGGCACAAACCAAAGGCAGGTATTATTCATAACACTGATAGCAAGGAACCCTGCAGGAATCCACTTGCTTCTCCACAAGACTCAAGCATCATCTTGGCCAACAAGGGCAAGCAACATTGCTTCATAATCTCCGGAGGTGTCCTTTGAGATAGCACGAGACAAAGGCACACTGTTTCTCTTGTGGTAGAGGTCCTTTATCACCTTCATGTCAACTGCTGCGCGAGTTGTCACAATTCGAGTTAGAGCACCCTCATCAGTTCCCAGCTTGTTGATTGCAAGACGAATGACCTTCTCAAAGTACTTCTCAGGGGTCGAAATGCAGCGGATGACAGCCCTCAATGTGGATAGGAAGTCGTCCTTGGGATCAGTTTTCAAATCCTGCAAAGACAATGTGGGATTTCAGTTTGAATTTCATGTGGATTTCCATCATTTTCATTCAACGATTTCATGAATTAATCATCAATTTACATCCTTAGACATTAAATCAGAAAATGCAGAATATCCAAGATGTTTCATACCAAAATGTGAGATCCAAAACCAGAAAGGTTAATTAGGAGATATTAACAGGCTTACCAATGGTCCAATATGATAATTGTTAAGCAAAATAGAAATTGGGATCCATATATGCTATCCTTCATACAGGACCAGAATATTATAGGTTGGTCAAATACATGGCAAGTGATTAAACACTAATTAAAGGAACAGAAGGAGCATGATTGTCAAGAGTTTCTGTACCTTGTTGATTGGATTGCCAAACTCATCATTGTAATGATTCAGTGTAGCAATAACTTGTGCTTTGCTCCTTGTTGTGAGAATCCTAATGATTTCTTCATGGCTATAAGCCTTTTCCGCAATCTTTCCATGAAGTATCTTAGCCTCTGATTTTGCCAATGTCATGTTCACCTCTGGTCCCTCATAGCGGTAAGCACTTACAAGTGGTACCAATAGCTGACACAGAATTAGAGCATAACAAACCACATCAAAAAAACACCATGTTTCAATCATCTTTTCTTACCTTTGATAGAAAAGAAAGCAAGTTCTGAATGTAAAGTGGGATAAAATTAGCTATTGAAATAGGGGATTAAGCATCAACCAGTAAAATTGCAGGCAACATCTCTGAGCTGAGGGTGTTAAAATCAAACTCCCCATGCACATAGACACTGTTCTATAAATTAGCAAGTTTCAAAAAATGGATTTTCAGCAAATAATACCAGGCATAGATATGCAATAATATACAAGCTTAAGTATCAAATCCAGTTCTCAAAAGCAAACTAATAACCACATCTCAAGCAACATATATATTCTAAACTCTAACACCAAAGTCAGCAGTAAAAAATCTCACTGAATGAAATTTATATAACTTGTGAGTATATATCACCTTTCGGAAATCTCCAGTGGTATGTGCAGCAACATCCTCCTCAAGAGATCGCTTGTATCTGGCATGGTATGCTCGCCGAATCGCAAAAAGCTCCTCAGAGCTCCTAGCACAAGCAATCTCAATGATCACATTGTTTCCCGGGTGCCATTTTCTTGCTGCCTCGTTTGCTAGCAATGCATCTCTCTCTGCTGGATCCAAAGTCCATAACAGGACCACTCTCTGCTCTCAAAATCACTCAAATGTCAGCCAAAAGCATACGATAGAGGAGTTTTAACTACATATATATATGATTTTTAATTAAGCGTGCAACAAAGAACTTTTTTTTTTTTTTTTTTTGACAATAACACAAACACTGAAAAGAACTATTTTAATTAAGCGTGCAACAAAGAACTATTTGAGAATGATAAGTTCAACCAAACACTGAAAAGATAAGATTTTTAGGACTATTCAGAACAGCCAAAGTAGAACATTTCTCTTGGAAAAGTAGCCAAGGAACGCTCCGATAAAGCCTCAAATCTAAAAAAATGGCAACCAGAAACAACAACAAAAAGATAGTTTTCAAAAAACGATACCTCGAAATCACCAGAAATCTCTTTGTCCAAGGACTTGAGAAGATCCTCACCATAAGTCCGCGCATAATGCTCGCGGATCAGGCGGCGCTGGGATGGCGATCTATGAGCGAGGATTGATATAATGGTGTTCTCGTCGGTGCCCCATCCTGCAAAGTAGAATTGCTCTCAGAAAACAAAACTATAAATTATGTTAAAAGATTTGGAGAACTCCAGAACTCCAACAAAAAGCAAAAAGATTTGGATCGATTGACAACCAACAAAGGCCTTGCGGAGTAGCTCGGCGTCCTCGATGGGGGATGGGATGGTTTCCGGGATCGATATCGTCGCCATTGTTGGAATGCTTGCTCAGATGAGAAGACACAGAACGACTGAAATGGAAGGAGCAGCCCTCTCCGCCTTCTGATTTGTTGACTCTTTGATTAGTTTATACAAAAAAGCCCTTAACTTGTTATTTATTTTTAAACATGTTTAAACCTCTTTGCGGAAAAAGACTAAAAGAGTGCTTTACAAAGAGAATTTAGAAAATTTGAGGGGTTCTTCGAAAAAAGATTGAATTATTTGAGTGCACAGTGTGCACTGTGCAGCAGGGCTTCTGAGCGTGACCAACGTGCCTGGCTATGTTTGGGTAGGAGACAAAATAAGTTATGAACTTTTTGTTTTGTGTCGTTAAAAACATGTTTCACGACTCCACTGGGGATCGAACCCAGAATCTCTGGTTCCGTAGACCAGCGCCTTATCCATTGGGCCATGGAGTCCTTGTTACGAAAATGTTCTAAACAAGAATAAAACATGCAAATTTTAAAATTATGAACTTTATCGAAAAATTGTAAGGTGTTATTCATCACCATGATTCACATGTGGCCACAATAGTCATCATGCATAGTTAGTTGAGAAAACATCATAACTTGTATTGTCAAAATCAATTTATCACTTAGTATATATATATATACTAGAAATTGATGATCAATCAAGCTTAGTATTCTCCAAATTTTGTAACAGTTCAAAATATGTGACTATCATTTGATAATTAGATCAAAATTTACCAACGGCCCACGAATCAATTAGTATTTGGGTTCCTTGCTAAGATGAAGGATTCTACTTTAGATGAAACCGGGATTAAATCCTCACTCTTGTAAGATGAGGGTCAGACGTGGTGTTATTCTTCTGTGGACTAACCCAAGATCGAGTAGCCACGCCTACGTACATTCATGACTTACCTAAAAAAAAAAACTAGATCAAAATTTTGTAACAATCAAAGTTTTAATCAAGCTCAAATTCCCAACAGAAATACATGAAATATAAAAACAACTTGGTTCACTGAACTTTTGGATAAACTCAAGAAATCAAACTAAGTACAAATCCCCGTTATCAAACAAATATGACTATATATAATTTCAACCATGAGAAGTTAAGAACAAGAACAAAGAAGAAAGAAATAAAGAAAACACACTAAATATCGATCATACAATATCCAGTGCAGTTGCTGCTGCATAAAACAAATCCTCCTCACTTCCAATCCATTGACAATCTCTGCATCCACATTCTTCATGTTTCCCAATCTCTGATCTCCTCAAACTCTTCTCCATTATACTTTCACTCAAAGAGGCCTCAATCCTCACAAGCAAAGCAGGTGGCTTGACATCAAGTGACACACCTTGACATGCAATAACAAAACTAATCCATCTCTCCATTGGTGCACCATCCGGTCTCACTATATCCTTCCATGAAACCTCAGCCTTGCCTAAGAGCTTAGACTTTGCAAAACACTTGAACATTGGTTTCGGTTTCCTCCACCGAAGCTCGAAGATGATGCTTCTCTTCTCTAGAAGCTCGGTTATCGTATTCGAGCCTGCTTTGAGCTCCAGAGAGCTCATTGAGGGGAGAACTTGACTGTCGACACGTATTCTCTTCCCGGTGCCGGTAACGATGTAGTATCGAATGAAGAACTCTCCGGGGAGATTGAAAGCATCGAGGTTTCTCAGGTTCAGTAAGTTCAGCTTGAATTTGATGCTCTTCAAGTGATGGAAATGAGACATGGTGGTGAAGAGAATAGTTATAGTTAGGCTTATCTTCTCTAGCGATAGAAGAGCAAGCAAGTGTGAGAATGCATGTATGTTGGTGAACTGTTTATATACAAGTGTAGTTGGAAATTAATTAGACTAGTCATGTGATTGATCAATTAAACAGTTGTTTATTAGCACCAAAGGCCAAATGACTCTTGGAGTGCTTAAAACTACATAGATTTGATCTCATGGAGAGTGGGAGATCTATACTGTTTGTCTCTACTCCATTGAAAAACTGTTTTCTTTCCAAGTGTCAGACTTTCATTTCTTGCAACTGTTTGTTACACGGTTTGGAGATTAGAAAGAGATGTGGCTTAATTTTGAGGGTTAATTGGTACTTAATTCATCTGCTATTAAAAGATCTCATTGGCTGATGAGAGATAAGAATGACACCCTTTTGAGCTGGAAATGGGATCACCTCTAGCTAGATTGCACTTGATTTCTATTTAATTAATTATTTACAGGCATGCACTAACTGGTATATAGATTTAGTTCCTAGACATTGAGGATGAATCTGAACCTCAAACATATCTATATTGTTCATGTATGAGAGTGAGTGGAGGGGGAGGAGGATATATGCTTATCTTGTGCCATTAAATATTTAATAAGTTTGTTTCCAAGAAAGTGAAACAAGACTAGAGAATGGAACTCCATGTAGTGTACAGTAGTGTGGTACTTGAGAGGATTTCTTTTTTGTTTGGCAATCTTAAACCGGATCTAACTTTCCACCTTTATCTCTTAGAAAGAGAACATATATATATATATATATATATCTTAGATTGCAGAAGATGTCATTGATTTTGGTTTGATTTGATACCAATAAAGAAAAATGGAAGATACTTGTTAAGAATGATATCCAGGAGAACAGACATCGTCCATTATAGGGAGTTTGGATCATTACATCTCCATGGATGGAAATATTCATGGATGAGGGGATGAAAACATATATTGAAAAATATTGGGAAAATTTAAAAAAAAAAAACTATATGGTTTCACCGATTTGCAATCGTTTTAAAATATGTGGTGCCACCGATTTGCAAAAAAAAGAAAAACCGTAACTCAAGGTGTCAAACGGGCCGGCACGGGCCCGCCGTGGGCAAGACGCCGGGCCGTACGACGCAGCCGCGGCGTCTTGCGTCGCGTCGGCAAAAGCAGTCGGGACTGGCCCACATAGGCACGGCCCGCTACAAGCGGTCAGCCGTCAGCGTCGCCCTTGTTTTTTTTGTTTTTTGACAAATCTTAAAAGATTATAAAAAAATCATTAAAAATAGTTAAAAAATAAGGAAAAAATCCAGAAAATTTCAATATATATATATATATATATATATATATATATATATATATATATATATATAAACTATGAAAAACTTATAAAATTCTAAAAACTTCTTAAATTAATAAAGTATCAATAATTGTAAATAAACCAAAAAAATTTAAAATTCCCCCCAAAAGGAAAACTTATGAAAAACTTTTAAAAAACTTATAAATTTAAAAATATATATTGCATACACACAACAATGGAAGTATCAATAACTTTTGAAAACCTAAGTAATTATTGGTATTTGGAAACTCATAATTAGTGTTACTAAAGAGAGAGTATTAATAATTAATAGAAATTTAAATTATTACCTTATCGGGTTGGTTTAATTTTAAAATTTAAATTATCTTATAATTAACAATAATGATGTAAATCTATTGTAGCTTAGTGGTTAAATTATTTGATTGAACTAAAAAATAATGTAACTTTCAATTTAAATAATCTCTAGATCTAAATTCCTTATATTTAAATTTTTAGTTTGAGAAATAAGATTTTTTTTTCTATTTCTTTGAAATTTTCTGGATATATT
The DNA here is from genome assembly GCA_026586065.1 of Dioscorea zingiberensis. NCBI lineage: Eukaryota > Viridiplantae > Streptophyta > Magnoliopsida > Dioscoreales > Dioscoreaceae > Dioscorea > Dioscorea zingiberensis. The sequence goes on along the minus strand of CM048818.1, from coordinate 84,102,921 downwards.
TCTGATTTTTTTATGATTTTTTATGATTTTACAATAAATTTTTAAATTTTTTAATAAAAGTAATAATCTCAGCCGTGCCTTGCGGCCGGCGTGCCGTCTGCGGCACGCCTGCAGCGTGTCAGCGGGCGGCAGTGCGCATGAGGAGCCGGCCCGGGCCCGCACCAGCCGTGCCGCCGTCCGGGCGGTAGGCCGTCTGCGATGCGCGCGGCGGCCCGTTTGACACCTTGAACCGTAACCGACGTTAACCCCTGCTGACATGGCAGGGGTATTTTCGTCAAATCACGTAAATTATAATTGATTAAACCTTAATACTAATTTTAACCCTAATCATAATCTAATTAACTAATTAATTAAAATCAAACCCTAATAAACTAAACCTTAATATCTATCCTCTCTCTCTCGCCGCCGCGCATGACAGCCTCCGCCCCTCTTCATCTTCTTCCTCTCTCTCTCCCGCCGCCGCGCGTGTAATCAAACTTTAGTACATGAGTTTATGGTTAATTGCAGCTCAGTGGTTTATACTTTTCTATGTTTTAGATTTTTTTTTTAAATGCATTTGAAGAATGATAAATTTTAAGGTTTGTATGGATTGAGGTGAGATGGAGAAAAAGAAAAGAAAAATAAAGGAAATTTAATTACCTTTTGGTCTTATCACTCATCTTCATTTAGCTCCCTGATGTCAAGGTGTTTCTTTACTTAATTTTGCTTGTTTGGGATTGTTTTGAACTTTCTAGTTGATTTCTAGATTGTCAAACTTTTGGTATTTGTTGAGGAAAAACTGAGGAAAGTAGGGGAAACAATAAAAATCTCAAAAATGGATAAGAAAATAAAAGAAACATGGTGATAAAGTTGCTTCTTTTCACCAATATCTTTCTCCCTTGATGTAAACATATCCTTTGAACATTACACTAGTTTGTATATTTTAAGATGATAATTTGTTGATGCTAGTGCTTGTCATTTCTTGTTGTTAGGATCCACTGATCCGGCCACTTGTAGATGAAGAAGATGAAGAAGGGTGGAGGCTGTCATGCGCGACAGCTGCGGGTGAGAGAGAGGATAGATTAGGATTTGATTTTAATTAATTAGTTAATTAGATTATGATTAGGTTTAAAATTAGTATTAGGGTTTAATCAATTATAATTTACGTGATTTGCAGAAAATACCCCTGCCACGTCAGCAGGGGTTAACGTCGGTCACGATTTTTCCTTTTTTTGCAAATCGGTGAAACCACATTGTTTCTTTTTGAAATTTTCCCAAAAAAATTTTGTTGTTGGGATTTGAAAAAAAATGGAGAATTTTTATATTAAATTATTATAATATATAATATAAAATTTTATTAATAAAAATAAATAATATAAATGATCATATCTTTGGGAGGGATGGGCTCATCCCTGGACCCTCCAAAAGAGATGAGCAGATTCTTAAGCTACTTACGTCCAGACAACCAAATAGCTGCTACGTCCAGACAACTAAATGCTCGAATGGAGCTCATCCACTCTTCATCCTGGAATATCTAAGGATCCAATGTTAGCAGTCTAAATTTATATTTTAAATATAAATATTAAATAAGTTAACAGAGTTCACTGTGAAGAGGAGCCTTATTTTTGTGAGAGAAATCTCGTCACACCTCACAAAATGGGACAATTTCAAGGACAACACTTCTAACTATTGTAGGAGTCAAGGAGCTCTAACTTATGTTTTGGTTATTTACTAAAGAATATCATATCTTTTGTACTTAACTTATTCGTTTATTAATTCATTGTGGTTTGCCCACATTTATAATGAAAAGAAATATATAAATATTAAATGAGATGTTATGTTACACACCATCAAGAGATGGAAAAGAATCATCTCAATTACATAAATGATTAATACACAAAAGAAGTGCATATGAAACAAATCCACCAACATCATACCTATATCTCAAGTTCAACCATCAATTCTAGTGTAAGAGAACTCTCAACCTAGATTTCCACTCTTTAGATTGTGGAATAAGATTTTCTGAATGTGTAATAAATTTGAGCTCAATACAACAGTTACCAAATCCATAAACCTCACTCTTCTTCTAGGATTTATTTATTTATTTATTTTTCTTTCTATTGTGTTTTTCTTTATTTAGTTTTTATCTTGTAATTTCAGTTGAGACGGCTTTCAAAACAACTGAAAAATTTATCAGTAGTTATAATAACACCACAGGCTTTGTCTTATAGGCCATGTAGGAACGAGTCATCCTTTAGAATGTAGAATAAGACCATGGTTTAATAAACTTGAGCTTCAAACAATAGTTAATAAATCCACAAAATTCAATTTACCAAGACTACGTGGTAAAGAATCTTTTCTTTCATGATTCATAGCTTAATTTTTTTTTCTCTAATTATCTATGTCATAATCTCATCAATTAGTATAATAGGTGAGATATTATTGTAAATGATCTACAAATTTATCATTAGTTGTAACAATGCCCTTTCTTGTGGGTCAGGTGAGAATGGTCCACCTTCTCCTAGGCAAACTCAAATCACCTAGGTTGCGTTTGGTTGGGGGTTATCCCACTTGGGGATAGAAATAAGTTTTGAAAAGTTTTAAAATTTTTGGAGGGAAATTTTAAACTAAAGATATTAATGATAAGATTGTGATGTGTTGATTATATATTGGTGGGTTATATTTTTAAATTTTAATTAAGAATTTTGACGGGAAAAACTTTTTCATTGAAAACTGTGTTGGGGTTATCCCAACCAAACAAGACCCTAAGATTTTTTTTTTTTTTTTTTGAGAAAAACGGATAAACAATTTTTAAATTATCTAGTTGTTCCCAATTATAAAGCACATTATAAAGCATAGAATGTGAAAAACATCATAGAGAGTGTTCCTTGTTGAGGTTAAGAGCTTGATCCCGCCTACTTAGTTGTGTCTTTCTCAAAGGTCTTGTCGCTCGTGGAATGTAATGGTCCTCCATGAATGCAAGACTCTTTTTTACCAATAACTCTATCACCTCTATATTTGTCCTCTTGGCCACACTTATTAGGGTTCCTGTGGTTGTGAGTGGTGCAACGAGGAATCCTTCATTATCTAGTCTTTTAAGAGTAAGGTCTCTCACACTAATGCTATGTCTCAAAAGCTCATTTGGTGTGGAATCGTGGATCCCTTTGCCCATGCCATGTGGCCTTGGTGACGGTGTGGAGCCGTGGTCATCATTGCTGGCCCTTAATTAGTCCAGTGTCCGGCCCTCTAAGGCAGGTGTATTGAGCTGTCGAGTAAAGAATGTAGTCTGCTCACCAATGACTATATGATCTATCGGTACTCAGGTCCTCACTAAGAGCTCTCCGTCTACTTTAGCTCGAGTTTGAACCGTGGATGAGAGCACTTTTTTGAGTAAATAAATAGTGGTTGTGAGTTGGACTTTCAAGCCTACTATGCACAGATCTCATCCATACTGTTTTATGACGATGATTGTGCACGCTCTTGTCTTTGACTTAGTAGCTGGCCACTTTGCTAGCCGCTCTTTTTGTCAAAAAAAAAAAAAGATGTAGTCTAGTCCACTGATACCAGGTGCCCCTAGTTGAGAGAACACACTCAAGATTTGAGTACCTTCAAATGAAAATACTTTGAAGTGTTAGAACTCAAACAATAGTCCTACATCGACTATCGACGAAAAAGTGCAGGGCTTAAGTAATAAACACATTTCTATTACTAGTGAGGCTTTTTGGGTTAAGTCACAGGAACCAAACAGTGCGGGCTTAGGCCCAAAGTGAACAATACCACACTAATGTGGAGATTTGGACAAGCCCAATAGTGGTTTTGGTTGGCCCAATAGGGTCCAACCTAAAAAGATTTTAATTTGTTTAAGGGAGGATGTTAGAAATGAAACAATAGTTCCATATGACTGTTGAAGAAAAAGTGCAAGGGCTTAATTAATAAACACATCTCCATTAATAGTGAAGTTTTTTAGGTTAAGCCCAAGAACAAAACCGTGCAGGCTCAGAACCAAAACAGACAATATCACATTAATGTAGAGATTTTGATGAGCCCAATAATGGTTTTGACTGATATGCTTATGTTTGGTTCATATTTGGTTGGTCATGGTAATCAACTTAGTAATGTTCCAAATTTCCCAAAATACCCTTATATATAAAATTTTGAGTAAATTTAAATTAAAATTAAAATAAAGATTTTATTAAAACTAATTAAATTTTAATACCAAAATAATAATAATAATAATAATAATAATAATAATAATAATAATAATATGGTGAAATGGTGGAGGGCAAAACGGGGATCCACATTACCATCAACTTGGTAATGTGGATCAACATATATTTTGGTGGTATTCCATTTTATCATATTGGTGGTAATGTGGAGTAATGTGGTAATGTGGATTATCAACTTATTCCCACCATCACTTTTGCTAAACATTGTAATGCTTTCACATTACCGCCTCATTCCAAAAAATGTAAAAATATTACCTCCAATCAAACGCCGCCTAAATATTTTTCATTGGTTTTTATAATAAAAGTTGACTGATTTACTCTCTTATAAAAAAAAAAGTTATAGATTTAAACCACATCTTTAGCGTGCTTTTAATAACTTGTTCATATTTATTAAAAAAATAAAATAAATGCTTCCAAGCTTCTCTTGCCATGTATTTCAACATCATCAATTGTTTTCTTTGTAAAACTGTTGCTGAACTATTCATTATTGACTTTTTTTAAAACTTTTTTTTGGATGAAATAAATTGCCCGAAGAGTATACGTGGCTATAAATAACGAGCACCTTGATTCCTCATCGTGCACATACAGTTATAATGAACTGCTCATTCTGCTAAAAAGGTGGGGATTCAATCTTGAGAACACCCAAAGACTCATGAGGGGTCTAATCACGTCAACACACAGGACCCAATATTATCGCTAGATTAAGTGGTCTTTGGTAACTGTTCATTACTGTCACTTGTGAATATCTGAACTATGGGAGAATGTTTTGATTTCTGATAAGAGAGAATATTCAGGTGGAGTTCGTTTGATTGCACTATGAGAAGCGCGTGGCCACCTGGTAGTCAAAGGTACATAATGAAGTCAATGGTTAGATGAGGTGGCTGTCTAGGTTGTCTGTCAGAGATCCACTACCGCTGGTTCATATTTTGGTTGACTCTTTGGTAAACTGTTGACTTATTGACTGAGTTGGCCACGTTGTCTTTGACAAAACACATACTTCACCAAACCTATATATATTTTAACATGAATTGAAATCACAGTTCATTTTTCTTTAAATGAAGTGGATAAACCCCTGACCTGTTATGATATAGACTAAAAAGAGTATAACAAGAAATATTAAAATTTGCGGTTATGATAGTTTATTGGTATCAGATTCTCTTACTAAGAGATGGGCTTTGATCTTCATGGATGGCCCAATATTGAACCCTTCCTCTTATAAGGTGTGGACGTGTTACATTGAATGGATTCTGTACCTACTGTCCATCCTTAATTTCCGTTAGGGGCACCTTTATCAAAAACCAAAAAAAGAAATATTAGAATCTGAAATCTCTCTCAAGGCTCTCTGGCTGTTCTTACCGTCTATATATTCTAACAGTTCAAATTATGAAGTTAAAACACTCATGAAATGCAATTAATTGGTCAATGAAATCCTTTATTGGGGTGTAAGAGGACAACCTTTCCTTGTCTCTGGTTAGTTCCCATCAGATCCAAACACCCCATAATCTCGCACATGTTGATTTCTCTCAACCATATTTCATACAAAAATTGAATGCAACTCACATTCTAATAATTAACCATGTCCTTCTTAAACATAAAAAGTTTAAAAAATTGCAAATATATAAAGAGTTATAGTTTGGAGTGTTTGGAAATCAAAACAGGTTTCGATAAATTCTAATGACTCTAATTAATCATATAAACCTATATAATTAGACTAGACCTTCATGATTAATGTTGAATCAAAGCAACCAAATCCAATTAAAAACAAGTCCAAAGTTGTGCGAGCACTGATTCAAAGTAGTTGAAGATGTGTGAGGTTCGAAGTGTCGGCTAAGAATGAAGAAGTAGAGTGTCGGTGAGAAGGCAATCTAACCAACCATCATTTGAATTTAATGTCATCTTTTGGGAAACGACAACATGCCTCCATTTGACACGATTATTAAAATTTTCTTATATATATATATATATATATAGGATATTATTATTATTTATTTATTTTTTCGACAAAAGCCACAATCGTCCCCACATGAAAAATGAAGGGTGTATATAAACAGGGCATTTCGATCCTGTGTTAGTTTACAGGAAAACATCACCCATGTAATAGCTTAATCCTGTATTAGTCTACTTGAGAACATCATCAATCTAACCCTCACATTGTAAGAGTGGAGATTCGATTCGGATTCTTTCACAGGAGAATCCAACGTTTTAAAAAAGAACCCGGATACCAATAAGCTTGAATGTCGTTGGTAGGATAAACTTATCTTCATTTTGTGAGAGTTTTATACAATTTAAGACTTAGAAAGAGAAGTGACTTGAAATAAATTATGTACATGGCAGGCACGGGAAAATAGGATCCTCACCTTCGACAACTTGCACAAGAGGAAATGGAAAGGGGACCGCATCAGATGCTATCTGTGTGGGACTGAGGATGAATTGGTCCATCACATAAGCATCTCTTGCCCATTCGCGAGGCACATTTGGAATCACTTCAAGACACTGTTTGGCTCACGAACTAGGGAGATGAATCGTCAAGTACTATGGGGCACCAGGGGTACCTCCTCGGGGATGGACAATACCCTACGAGAAGGATGGGACATAGCTGTAATGACAATCACTTGAAATATTTGGGGGGAGAGAAATAGATGGTATTTTCATGATAAACAACGTGTTTTTTTAAGAATCATTCGTGATTTTTTTTTTTCTCATCATCTCTTGGTTAAATGCAGCTCCAATGGCGAAAAGAGCAAAATTGGAGGCAACAACAAACTTGGTGAAGTGTAGCATGGAATTCGCATCTGACACGCCAGAGAGGGCCGATGATGGAGGAGACTCCTCAGGGGAAGACCAAGCCCAAGCATAAGGAGGGGAGAAGACTGGATGTGTTGTTGGCAGAAGGACCGATGGTTATAAACTATGTATTTTCTTCCATTCTAGCCAAACAATGTAACAAACTCCTATTATCATAACTAAATAAAATGGGGGTTAATCCACCTATTCAAAAAAGAAAAAAAGAAAAAAAAGACTTAGAAAGAGAAGATATGACTACCTTTGGGACAATGTGTATGAAAAAAATATTTAGAGGTTGAAACCGTGTTTTATTAATCTTGGTTTGAATGATACTAATATAAGATTTGGATATTCAAGGTGCCAATCTTAGTCTAGTGTTTCCCACTAATCTATTTCTATATATAATACGATTTGATTTAATTGAAGGGATGAGCCAAAACTACTGACTATCATGTGCCTTTTTTTTATTAGGTAGTGCAAGTGCACCTAACTAATAATAGAAGCTAGCGCCACTCAACTCATGACATGGTTTGACATTGGCTGTTCTCTCAACCTCTACAATGGAGTTAGGCAAATAGGCTAATCTAAATTGGTTCTTTGTGTTAATGATTTTGAAAATGATTTAAATTTTTATTTTTCACTTAAATTGGATAAACATGATATTGCATCTAGAATGGATATAAGTTATTGAGGTCACAAACTTACTGAATGTTTCATCAATTAACTCTAACGGTCATATCATTCATTCAAACACATTTCCCAAAATATTCCATTCCATGAGTTACAGTTATGAGATGCAAGTACCCATTTATTCCCAATCTGCCCCCTTCAACTTCATTCCAAAAGTGCCCATTTTTTTTTTTTTTTTTTAAAATCCAACATCGATGCAAAACTTATTGACTAAAAAAACAACAAATAAATAACAACAACTCACAGGCCGGCCATAGTGAGATTTTCCCACCATGCCCCTATATTTTCCCATTTAATAAATATTGAAAATTCCCAAAGTATCCCTCAAACTCAAACTTCCCATTTTAGCTTTTCTTCCCGTAATCTCCCCCGTCGTCCAGGAGGTACGCCTTCTTGCGCCGTTCCGCACGTGCGAAAGCACAAATCACGAGGAAACACAGGGCGTAGATCCCGTGGACCTTCCAGTTGGCGCGTGGGGGTTCTCCCGTCACCGCGCGGTGGAACACCGACACGTAGTAATGGAGCCCGACAGCAAGGCCCACGAGCATCTGGGCCAGGCCCAAAGCCCTGGCTCCGGAGGTGAATTCGCCCGCCGGTGACGTGAACACCACCACAAGATTGATCAGCTGCACGATCAGGTACAGCACGTAGCCAAGTGTCTGCACGGCCTGCGTCCACGCGTAGGTCTCCGGTGCTGAGGCGTAGAAAAATCTCAGCGGTTCCAGTCCGGTCACCGCGGCGGTGAGCGAGAGCGTGGCGAAGTAGATGGCGAGATAAGCCTGGATGAAGATGAGAAACTTTTGTAGGGAGAGGTAACCTTTGAGGTGACGGAAGAGGAGGGTGGCGAGAAGCAGGGGCAGAATGAGAAAGAGGAAAGATGAGAGCGAGGCTATTGTGGGAGCATATTTCGCTCCCACAAAGGGCCTGATACCATGCTCGATTTCTTTGTTGTATTTCCGTAAGTAGGCCTGGGAAGTGGTGGAGATCTTCTCGAGATCGGGAATCAGGCGTGATGGGAAGTCGCGGAACTCCGTGATCAAATCCTGGCCGTCAGTGTCGTCTTCGAGCCAGGAGAAGGTTTGGTCGAGGAGGAGCTTTGGTTTCGATAGTGGCTTTTTGATGGTGGAATTGGGAGTGGATTTTGGTTGGGTTTTGGTGGAATTGGTGGGATTAAGCTTGGTTTGTTTGGGGATTTTGGTGAAATTGGAGGATTTTGGGGTGGACTTTAGGGTTTTGTCGAGTGTTTTGATGCTGGAGCTGGGAATGGAGGTGGAGTTGGTTTTCTTGGCTTTGTTGAGGGATTTGGTTTGGTTTTTGGATTCAAAGGTGATTTTTTTCTTGGGTTTGGGGAGTGGTTGTGCTTCGTCTTCTTCCTCGGTGGAACCTGACCTCCATTTAGTGCCAGATGTGTCAGCTTTTTGGGGGTTGGAACTCGAGGTGAGTTTCTTCTTGGCTTTTGGGAGTGGTTGTTCTGCATCTTCGTCTTCACTGGAAGATAAGCTCTTTTTTTTACCATAGGTCTCAGCTTCTTGGGAGTTGGAACTGGAGGCGAGTTTTTTCTTGGGTTTGGGGATTGTACGCTGACGCTCGTCTTCTTCACTGGAAGTAAAGCTTTTTCTAGTATCAAAGGAATCAGCTTTCTGGATGTTGGAGTTCGAGGTGACTTTCTTCTTCGGTTTGGAGAGTGAATGGTCTTGCTCTTCGATGAGAGCTGAGCTCTTTTTAGTGCCAAAGATCTTCTCAGCTTTGGGAGATTTGGAGTCAAAGATGGGTTTTTTCTTGGGATTGGGGAGTGACTGCTGATCTTCTTGGTCTTCTGCTTCTTCAATGGAGGAGGCCAAGATCTTTCTAGCAGAACCAAAGGTCTCTGCTTTCTGTGATATGGATATACAAATGTGGAGGGAAAGGATGAGGATTAGAAGAGTTATTGGAGGAGAAAAAGATGGCATTTTTGCTTCAAAGCTTTGATCTTTAGATCTTGGTACTGGTTTTGGGTTTCGGAGGGAGTCTGAAGACTGGAGTTTTCAGAAGTGAGGGGAGGAGATGGTTCAAGTGGAAGAGTGATGTTTTTTATATAGGATGTGAGGGAGGATGGGGTAATAATGTGAATAGAGAGGAGGGGTGACAAAGGTCACATGGTGGGAGCATGGGGACAAAGGTGAGGGCCATGAAGTCACCAATGTGGGAGTGTGAGTCTGGAGATCAGATGAGGAATAAAAGTACTTCAACGCCCACAATTCCTTCTGGTACTTCTGCTATGGTTGTTTATTTCTTCAATCTCTGTGGATGAAGTTCTTTGTATGATAACATTGGAATTGGGGTCAGATTGTTTGCATTCTGATCTGGAATTAAAGTTTTCGTCTTTTGGACCTTGGTTGAAATTTGACAAGTGGCCACGCTGTCTGAACTTGCAAAGATGAAACATTGATGATGAGCAGAAGTATGCAATGAAGGTTTTTGACTTGCAGACATTGTGAGCCACACACTTGATATCATCTTCGGGAAAACGGAAACATTAGTGTGATTGATGGCAGCAATGGCAAAATTTGATTTTGATCAATGAATTAAGATGCTAATAGAAATGAAATAGAGATGGATTATGTCATTGTTATTTCAGTTAACAGTAGCTTATCTTGACAGGTTACCTACCATTTGTCTCCAATAATTTCTGGAGATAAATAAGAATTGGCTTCATTTGACTTGCGAATGATGTAAGAAAATTCTGATCAATTTCAACATTCGCTCGGGCTGTATACGAACACGCTCTTCCAGGGGGACCAACATGATGAATGTTCAAACTGTGCTTTTAAAGAAAGTGCATATATTTCAGGAGTGGTATCTCATCCCATTGGTCAATAGCTCCATGATCTCCAATGTCAAATTTATTGTCAGTTTAATTCTGAAGAGATTGACAACCATTTCTTTAAATGAGATTAGGAGAGAAAGAATAAGAAAGTTATAGAGCTAGCTTAGTGAAACACCATTGTTTCTTTTGCGGTAAAGAGACATTAAACTTTCCATACAAAACTATTGCATTATTAGACATTGATAGGACAACTCCAATGAAGTATGCTCTTCTTCATTTGCATTTCAGATATTTTGTTTGTATAAATTTTGAGAAGTTAGATCAAATATGCACCACTAATGCGATCAGTACAGTCACAAGCATCTGGTTGGAGGACCTTAGATTGGCATGTGCTATGTTTCATGGGCAATGAACAGGCAATTACTCAAGTTCTATTCATATCAGCATCCAACCAGACATACATCTGAAAGGGATGACCATACTGCATCACATTCTAATTCGATTTCTGATAAAAAAAAAAGAAATAAGAATCATTGGAAACTGTCAAGATTCAATGTGAAAGGGAGACAAAGACGAAGGTGTGAAGAGAATACTAATTAAAGTGCCAAGAACTTCTTTCTTCTTTGAGGTACTAGTAGTGAAGTCAGTGGAGTTTTACAATAGCATGGACCTCCACCATCATGTGAGGCTATGGCTGTTGTCCTTTCTTTTTCTGGTTGCATTGACCCTTGACAGCCCCATGCCACCAATAAAGAATTGAATCTTAGAGATCCATTGATTCTGAGGCTTATTAGAGCCAGAGTTGAGATTCTTAGGATGAATTAACAAACAATCTGACAAAAAATTCACAATTTACTAGGTTACTGTTATTGTTTCAGCAGAAACTCATTGATGGTTAGATTGGATTCTTAAACTGTAGAATGGGTTTTCTGCTAGAATTAATAAATTCTTTTACGAAGACATTAAAGAGAGTTTGAGTTATCCATTGAACAAATTATCTCAAGAATGAGACGAACATACATCTCTTCTGCCAATGCCCCTTAGCAAGAAGCATATGGGAACATTATGAGAGACTATTCAATATCCACATAACCCCCAACTACAGTGAAAGAATGAGTAACCTCGTATCCTCCTCAACTCGGGTACCCAATGAACTGAAAAGGGGATGAGAGTTGCTGACGATGGCAACCATCTAGACACTAGGGAGGTGAAAGAAATATTCGATGTTTCAAAGATAAAAAATGTGTTTTTTGACAACTTATTAGAGATACTTTCTTTTGTTGTCTTGGTTTGATGTAGCCCCAATCAAAGAAGCCAATGCCCCAGGAAGCACAGAACATAGTAAAAAAAAAACTGCACTTCTCGATGGACAACCCCCAAGGATCCAGTGGCTATGAAGCCCATGTAGGAGGTTAGGGACAAAGGTACAAGCAAAAGTCTAAGGAAGGAGGACCGAGCAGAAGGGGGACAACAATGAGCCATGTTTTGCTATTATTATATTTCTTATAAACTTTTAGTAGCAAATGACTGATTGTAACAATTACTATGAACTTTGATCCGGGGGGACCGCTGCATGCACTAAGGAATGGGGGGATGACTTCGAAGAGGAGTCATCAGGGTAAGATGGTCAGGAGTAGTCTGTAGGACCGAACATGGAGCGAGGGGTGGGTATTGGCCCAACTATGTATCAACCTGTATCTTATTCTCATTAATCAATAAATGTGTGGCTTATCTACTTTAATAAAAAAAACAATTAATATGAACTTCTATCTATTATAAATAAATATGGTTTATCCATTTTATTTCAAAAAACTTATCTCAAAAAAGTTAAGAAGAAAAGAAATATTAAGATTAGTCCCACAACAGAATTATTGTGAGTATCATCTAATTGCGACACTGGAGGGCAACCTTGATGTAATAGTAAAATGTCATCATGCCATTTGGAGATCACTGGTTTGAGTCCTGAAAACAATTAGGACTTTTATAGTACCAGACTGCCTTGTTATCCAGCTGTTACACTTGCCATTCTCTGGTGAAAGGGCAAGCATGTGACACTCACGTGTCCAACCACTCTTTCTAACACCTGTGGCAATTCTCCATCCCAAAGAGGGGGTTAATTACATAGATGGTCCCTCAACTTTTGGCCAATCCCACTCTCATCCCTCAACTTAATTTTGTAACAAAATCGTCCTCCAACTTTCAAAATGTAACAAAACGGTCCCTGGAGCCGGTTGCCGGTTCTAAACCTCTGATGTGGCGGTCATCATGCCCAGTCACGCTGCTGAGTCACCCATGCTTACTCATGCTGTCAAGTGAGTCACCCCCTTTCCCCCTAAATACAATATAATTAAAAAAATATAATTAAACTCTTTTAAATTTAGCCCTAACCCTAACCCTCTTCTTTCCTTCTTGCCGCCGCCACCAACACCATCCTCCGGCCATCTCCTGCAGCTACGATTTCATCCCAAGAGCTTCCTTGGCCAGTGCGAAGTGGTGCTCCCAGAAGGTGACAAGGAGGGAGTTGGAGGGGGTGATGTCGAGATCAAGCTCTGGGAGGCTTTTGCAGTGTTTGATGAGGACGGGGATGGGAGGATCTCGGCGGAGGAGCTGATGAAGATGTCCAAATTCCTCTTCCTCAACCTCTTCTTCCCCACCTCTTCCTCTTCGGCATAAGATTGCTTGTTTGAAGACCTTCTCGAATTTGGAGTTTTATCAGTATTTTTTTTTGTTTAATTTAATCTAGGATTTCAATTGGAGATGTGGAAGTGGATCTAGGATTTGGAGATTAATCTCAGTATTTCTTTGTTTAATTTTATCTAGGATTTCAATCGGAGATGTGGATGTGGGATCTAGGGTTTAAAGATCGAAGAAGCATCGATGAGGGAGATGCAAGCTTTAGATCAAGAAATGTGGAGGTGCTCCTCATCGTCTTCCCATGACCCTTCCGGCCCTCGCAAGTTACTTGAGATGAAGACCCTCGGCGGATCCACCATCCAGAAGAAGACGAAGCTTTGGTGGCTACTATGGTGGCAAGGAGAGCGTTAGGTTAGGGTTAGGGTTTGCTTCATTAGTTTAAAAACATTAATTAGTTTGTTAATTTGATTAAATTTGATTAGAGAGTTTTGTTTGGCAATTTGATTGTAATTAGTTTAGTCATGTTATTTTATAATTTGATTGTATTAGTTGTAATTGGTGTATTAATGGTAATTATTTATTTAAAAATTTAATGCCACATTAGGATGCTATGTCAGCATGTTTGAATCCCCATTTAAAAATTATGTCATTATTATTTTAAAAAATTTGCCACGTCAGCCTTTAACAAAAGTGAGTTAACCGCCACGTCAGCTCGTTTTAACCGGCAACCAGCTCCAGGGATCGTTTTGTTACGTTTTGAAAGTTGGGGGACGATTTTGTTACAAAATTAAGTTAAGGGACGAAAGTGGGATTGACCCAAAGTTGAGGGACCATTTATGTAATTAACCCCCCCAAAGAGATATACCAAATAGCTACAAATATTCGCAAGACTAAACTTATCATTTCTTTCGCAATACACGCCAAGGGATGCATATGCAATCGCCACGTACGGACATCTACGCTTAACTATTCTGATCCAGAGGACAAACTCCAACAGAAAAACCAAATCTCCGCTCTGCCGGCTCCGGTGTCTACCAACTAACGGTATGCTTCTCTGGTGGTTATTATAACTGTTTCTTGAGTTGACACATGTCACTTTTCCATTGGCTACGTTTTCTTAGTGTTTAGTACTCTACACCACGTGTCACACCCCAATAACAATTCTTCTTCTTCGTTCCTCTTTCCAGACCAAAAGCCTTTTGAATATGTTTCTCTCTCTAAATCTCCCCCAATTGATCTCTCCTTGAAGAATCTCTACTCTGTTTCTCTCTCTAAAGCTTCTTCCTTTCTCTCGCTCTGGTCCAAAAGTCAAAGTCTTGCTCCATGTTTCTCTCTCTAAAACTCTTCCCATTTTGAGATCTCTCCAAACCCTTTCTCCTAAACCTTCCTTCTTTCTCCACTCCGGTCCCAAAGTCAAAGCCTTTCTCCTTCAATCAATAGCAAAGGCGCAAGATTTCTTCACTTTCTCTCTCTAGAACTGGAGAGAGGAGGAGATTCGGGGGTTGGGGATGGGGCAGGGGGGGAAGCTGACGCTGGTGCTGGTGAACCTAGCGGGGATAATGGAGCGCGCCGATGAGGCGCTGCTTCCGGCGGTGTACGAGGAGATTGGCGCCGCGCTGCACGCTACGCCGACGGGGCTCGGATCTCTCACTCTCTTCCGATCCATTGTTCAATCGGCTTGCTACCCTCTTGCTACGTATATGGCCGTGCGGTACAATCGTGCCCATGTCATCGCCCTCGGCGCCTTCCTATGGGCCGCTGCGACATTCCTCGTTGGCCTCTCCTCCACATTCCTTCAGGTTTGTAATCTTTATGTGAGGAAGTCCTGAGATTTGAATAAGCAGAGGTGGATTTTGATTGGAAAGTTAGTTGCTTATATTCGATTCTTGCTTGCAATTTGATTTAAGTTCGGGAGGAAGTGCAGCAATTTTGCATTTCGAGGCATTGGGATTGGGCTTTAGTTGTAAAGTTTTAATGTAGCTTTGTTTGAGTCTTCTGATTACATGTCTGTGATGCATGCCCGATGAGTTATATTTGGGATTGAAGAGATCTTATATTGTGAAGAGTGGCAGTGGATTTTAGCAGGGAAGTTTGTGGCTTGATGCATGTATGTTCGTCATTTATTGCTCAGTCAGTCAATTCATGATGGAAATGTTAAGGTTTTGTAGTTTGAGCTTCTGGAATGGTCTTTGTTGCATATTTGAAGCCTGATTTGTCTCTTTTGCTCCCATGGTTGTTGTTTTTTTCTTTTTAAAAAAAATTTCAGATGTAAATATTTTTTTGTTTCGAAACTGTTGACACATCTTTTGTAATCACAGGAATGAATGTATCAAAACAACAATATCAATTATCATAAATAGTATGTTGTTTATCCATCTTTTCAAAAAATAGAAAAGAAAAGTGGTGATGCGTTTTTGATGAAAATCTGTATCTTGTTTGTGTCTTTTGTTCAGTTGTTTGCATTCTAGCTGCCTTCTTTGTTTCTATGCTTTACTTTCTGCTAGATATCTATTAGTTGGATTGATGGGAGAAAGAAAATGATAACTTCTTTGCATCACTTTATTAGTTGTTCATCTTCTTCTTTATTTTCTAATTATCTTTTGTTTGGCATGTGGCCATTTTATAGTATGGGGAAATCACCTGACTTGGGCCCTTTGGTTTATTTTGATCTTCCTTTAATTTCATCTAGTTCTTGTATCATATGAGTTCTGGAACAGATAGATTTTCTTAAATAGGGTTATTATTTTTCCTCTTCATGCATGTTGTAGTTTCCCACCTTTTTTATTTTTTATTTTATTATGTTCTTCTGTTATATCTGAGTTTAATTATGTAATGAGAATAAAGAACATGGATTGATTACTTAGAAGTGTTTCATTTCAATACTTTCTTTAAGATATCTTGTCTCCCTATACTCTATAGTCATGTTAGATTTTTGGACCCTGAGGCCAATCAATTTAGTATATATTTTTATTTGTATGATTTTAACTCCAACTTGTTTGAGGTAATTAGTATCGTTGCTATAATTAATAACCAAGTCACTATGCAGGTGGCAATATCGAGGGGCTTGAATGGAATTGGGCTAGCCCTGGTGACTCCTGCTATCCAGTCTCTTATTGCTGATTCCACCGATGATCATAACCGTGGCTCGGCTTTTGGATGGCTTCAATTGACTGGTAGTATCGGTTCAATTCTTGGTGGTCTCTTCTCTCTTTTGTTAGCTTCGACTTCATTCATGGGAATTGATGGTTGGAGACTTGCTTTCCACCTGGTTGGCATAATAAGTGTTATAGTAGGAATATTGGTTCGTCTTTTTGCAGTTGATCCCCGTTATATGAACAATGATATTAGACACACTGACCAGAACCAGCGCAAGTCAGTAAAGTCCGAAGTGATTGATCTTTTCAAGGAAGCAAAGACTGTCATAAAGATCCCATCATTCCAGATTCTTGTGGCTCAGGGGGTTACTGGGTCATTTCCTTGGTCTGCACTAGCATTTGCTCCTATGTGGCTTGAGCTCATTGGGTTTTCACATGCGAAAACAGGATTTCTAATGAGCATGTTTGTGGTGGCAGTCTCACTCGGAGGACTTTTTGGAGGAAAGATGGGGGATTTTCTTGCAAAGCGTTTTCCAAATTCTGGAAGGATAGTCTTATCCCAGATAAGTTCCGGATCTGCTGTTCCACTTGCAGCTCTCTTATTTTTGATCTTGCCGGATGATCCATCTTCGTGGTTTGCTCATGCGCTTGTTTTGTTCGTGATGGGATTGAGCATCTCATGGAATGGTCCTGCTACTAATAAGTATGTTCTTCTTAGTTCTTATACTCCTTGCAGCTTGTATCATATCTGCACACTAAGTTCTATTAAGCCAACCAGCATATTCAACTGATGGTACTAATTTATAAATTAATGTCCGGTTTGATTTACTTCTATAAAATGGCGACTTCACTGAAGAGAACTAGTAAATTCCTGGCATAATGTAGAGATGTTGATGTCTATTATTTGTGTGTCTAGAGAACTTGAATGAATTTACCATGGAGGACCATTGCATCATGAAAAGCAGACTACTCATTCTATTTGAAAAGTTGACTCTTTGCTTTGGACTTTGGGAGTTAATTTCCTTAAGAAATTTGATTTACTCTTAGAAGAATTTGTGGTCAATAATCAATATGCTGCTTTATCACATTGTTATCTGTCATAGTTTAAACAAATACACTAATGTATCTTGAGACTATATCTATTCTCATTTTTTTTCAATCCATAATTCTTATTCCGCTTTCTTTGCAGTCCTATATTTGCAGAGATAGTACCTGAGAAATCTCGGACAAACATTTACGCCTTGGATAGAACCTTTGAGTCTGTGTTGGCATCATTTGCCCCTCCAACTGTTGGTCTTCTAGCAGAGCATGCATTCGGCTTCAAACCAATACCTTATGGGTCGGGGAAGGACACTAAAGTTCAAGTAGACAAAGAGAACGCGGCACCATTGGCGAAGGCTCTGTTCACTGCTATTGCAATCCCAATATCACTATGCTGCCTCATCTATTCCTTTCTATACTGCACATACCCTGGAGACAGAGAGAGAGCCAGAATGAATGTTTTGGTGAATTCAGAAATGCAGCAGATTGAGTTAGAAAATTCTCTTGGGATGGAAGATATACATGGAAAAGATAGCAGGGTTGTTGATCTGGCTTTCGGAGATGAAGATTTTGATATCGATGACAACGACGAGAGGAGACTTCTTCCTGGTCAGATTGGCTTGTCTAATGGAAAACATTAGGGATGATAAATAAGCATTACTGCTGTTCTCATGAAGAGAAAGGAAAAGAAAAAAGAAGAAGAAAAAAGCAAGCAATTGGAAATGTATTTCATGACAAGATAAATGAAATCCTACACAGGTGACACATTTTCAAAGTTTTGATGAACTTACTATGTACATTCTCTGAATTTTGTCCATTTAAATGGTATGTGAGATACCGTGAACTAGCATCCATTACAGTGTTTAATTCTATGCCATACTGTTGAATTTATGAACAAAAATTCAGTTTGTCTAATATTACATATATATATTCTTATATATATAAAAAAATCGTGTTTAAACATTTTGAGAGGTTGGAGTGAGAACAGTAAGCAGTGCACATTATTAGAAGAAGATATTATTACTTTGTTAATAAGAAGCATTAAGGATTCATCAATATGCCAATTTGCAACATGAATCATGAAACAACATGATGCCTTGTAGAAAGTTTTTGGGACACGCAATACAGACACAAGTCACACAACCAACATTGGTATCTGCTGTGATTGGGTGTATGGTTGGTAAGATGGGCAAATGGGCTCCAAAATGAAGGCAACTAGCCAATGCCATGATGGTGCCAATATAGGTAACATGGTCTTTGTGGGAAATAGCATCATTTTCAAGAGGAAGGATGGGGTTGCAGACAAACATCATTGGGACAGGCAGTGAGGCCCCCCACCCCTCAAAACCCTAGGTCTCAACTCTCAAGTTCCCTTGTCTCTTGTTTGTTAGTTTCTTGTGAAAAGGCATCCACCTTTCTCCCAAGCCCTCTGTGGCCCCTATGGTGGCCATCATGGCCTATGGGATCATCTCATCCCATCGCCTCCTCTCATCTCTTCACTATTCTATATATATATATATATATATATACACATGATTTGTATAAATAAGATTATTTTATTTGAAATATATTCATATAATTAGAGAAGGTAGAATAAGATGAAATAATTAATTTGGAATATTAAGTTTTTGATGATAATAACAGTTTTTTTTTTTTTTTGGTATATCAAACTACAAGTGGTTAAGTAAATCATGGACGTGCACAAATATGAGATGGGGCCACCATGGCCTATTAGTAGGGTTAAAACTGTTAAGGTGTTGGCGGCTGCGATGTTCTGCATGGAGTGCGTGCGGGTTAGTCTATCTCTTCTTGATGGGTGAAAGACTTTGCAGCGTCCTCCTTGACAGTCTTTATGGCCATTGTCAAAAAAAAAAAAAAATATGAGGTGGGGCCCATGTCATGTGGGCACTCCCAAAAAAATATCCTCAATTGTGAATCGAACTCGCACTATACTCCGCGGAACTCCTATAGTGGCGATAACAGTTTGTGATGAATCTAAAACGGTCTGGTATGTGAACATGTGAGCTCTAGGCTATCTATATTACCATCCAATAATTTAAATCATATTATATTGATTGTTACATCATGCTATGCTGGTCTTGTACAATTTAATTTAAAGTGAAGGAAACCCTAGAGAATTTAAATCATATTATATTGATATTGATTGTTACATCATGTTATGCTATTCTTGTAAAACTTAATTTTTAAAGTGAAAGGAAACCGCAGAGAATTTTCATGATTATTATCAGAAGACATGACGTCATGGCTATCGGAAACATGTTGGTTTCATGAAAACCATTTTGGAAACAAAGTAAATGGCACTGAGTCAATGGATTAACTTTAGGGTCTAGAATAATATTGTGTTCCATGTCATCAATTTGGTGAATATATATATATATATACCTTTGTTTGCAAGTCATCAATGTTCTAGATGGACGAAAGGCATGCTTGGAAATCTCTCCAATATAGATGTTGTGATTTAATTTCAAAATGAGGGAGGAACTAACTATATATGTGTGAGAAAATTTAATTGAACTCTTTGGAGAGTCAACAAGACAAATTGAAGAAAGCTAAGTAAACTTATCAAATTTGAAGTCTTACATCACCATTGAAAGATGAGACTCTTGACCCGTAAAACCACTGCTGTGATATTATCATATCTCGGTTCCACTATAAGACCGGTCCCATAGAATCGTTATTCGACTAGGGAGAAATACAAAGACAAATAAATAAATAAAAACTAGTAAATTTAATTTCAAATTTTTCAAAACCATTTCAACAGCACAGAGCATGCCATGTTTCTTAGTTGAACTCTATCATAGAATGGGAGGATGATGCATGAGTGAAAAAGAGATTCACTTCACCATATATATCTATTCATTTTGTTAATTGTTTTTTAAATGGAGGTTAATTGACCAATTATTTTTAATAGAGTTTTTAAATATTTTTCCTTTCTATAATCTTATTCCCTTCCACAACAACTCCTTCCTAGTTTGGTAGCTTTCCTTATCAACCCTCAATCTCTCCCTGTACCCTTACCTCCACATGACATATGTACTACCAAGCGGTCCAAGCCAAGTAAATAAACCTACATATATTTAAAAAATAAAAATAAAAATAAATGAAACTGAAGTTCTTTTATCAGGGTATTCTTTATTTGTTTTTATATATAATCAATGTTTAATAAGAATAACCAAAATACTGGATTTTATTAGAATTCTAAGTCCTTTCCCTCTCCTCACCTTCTCTCTCTAACTTTGACCGGCTACTTTCCAGCTAAAGTATCTTTAGCCAGGAAACACCTGACAAAACCGAGAACTGAACCGAATTGTAGTTTTTTTCCGGTTCGGTTCAAGTTTTTCCACAGTATCACTATGGTTTAGGTTCGGTTTTGGTTAATCGAGATAGTATAAATTGAAAAAAATATATATAAAAAATTTAAAATCAAATCTGGTTTTGGAGCTGTGGGCTACCGATTCCAATACAACCGCTCTAATGTTTTTCTTTTAAAATTAAATAAATCATATTTTATTAATGTTTAAGAAGTTCATAAATAACATATTACCCTTGTTAAAAAGTAGTAACAAGAGTGATATGTCTCCGACTATTCTCTACTAGCCACCTCCTCTCCTCTTTTGTGTCCGGCGAAACTTCGCTTGATTTTTTTATACGGATGTCTGTATCAAATTATAATATTAGAAGAAAATTAGTATTGTGAATAATCCGTAAAAAAATGTTTTTAATTTTTTTTTTCCTTAATAAATCTCTCTGCCAAACAATCACTGTTCCAATTAAACTCCATCGCTCAATCAAGATTTAGATTAGGTGAAAGAGATTTTGAATTTAGGGTTTTGTATGACCTTCAAATTGAGGGAGAAAGGAAAAAAAACCAGATTGAACCGATCAATTTGAGTCATCCCGAACCAAACCGTGAACACTTGTCTCCTTCTCCTTTCTTCTTATAGATCCACTCAACACAAACCCTACAAACCTCTCTTCTTTCTCTCTCTCTCACGCTTATAGCTTTTCATCCTCTAACTACTACATGCTCCCCTTTCAGTGTTAATACATCTACCATGGATTCCGGCAACAGTGGAAGCTTACAGTCCTCTAGCGGCGGCGATGATGACTACGACTACACAACCGGGCCCACCACCGGCGCAGCCACCTCCGTTCATGCCCCACCACCACCACCACCCCCCTCCTCCTCTTCCTCTCTCTTTGACACTCTCACCTACTTCGAATCCTCCTTCCCAAGATCACCACCACCACCTCCATCATCCAACACCACCAACCCGTTCCTCAACCTTGAATCCCCTTGGCCTCGCCATCTCCGGCCACCCTTCAACCCCAACTGCACCACCGACATCACCGGCCTCATCACACCCTCAGCATCCTCATCCACCGCCGCCGCCACCACCACGCCAGTGCAACCACCAGACCCTCCTCCACGCGTCTCCAAGAAGCGATCCAGAGCCTCACGCCGCGCTCCGACCACCGTCCTCACCACCGACACCACCAACTTCCGCGCCATGGTCCAAGAGTTCACCGGCATCCCCACCGCTCCCTTCTCCGCCGCCACCTCATCCTCTCCCTTTCCCCGCTCTCGCCTCCCCCGCTACCAAGACTCACCTTATCTCCTCAGACCCTTTGCTCATAAAGTACCCCATGCTATTGCTGCCACCTTTCCCCCCTTCCCTTCTTCTTCTTCTACCACTAATAATGCTACTGTTACTGCTTCTTCTAGTTCTACAAACCAACTCGCTCATGATCATCATCTTAGTACTGTCAGCATGCAAAACCAAGTCCTCAACTTCCAGTCCTTGTTACAGCCTCCAATCAGTACTAATAACCTCCCCTCTTTCATGACTAATAAGTCTCAGATTAACTATGGTACTCATGTGAGTGATCAGATAGGGCAAGTTAGTGCCAACCTCAGTGGCAATTTATCGAGCCTTGTTGGCAGCGCCGAGGGCATGCACTCTGGAGGTTGCTCGGAGTTCCATCCTGAGAAGGGCTCTGATGGTGGCCGGCCTCCCAGGAGTGAAGGCATGGTGGATTCATGGATTTGTTCTTCAGAGTAGATAAGATCATACAGTTAATTAGCTAGCTAGCAATTAAACAACATGCATGTGAAGCAGATCGATGATCAGTTGAAGAAGTAGCAGCAGTAGTAGTAGTAGTAGTAGAGAGCAAGTTGTTCTTGTGCTCTTTTATTAATTAGTTCAGGGCCGGCCATTCACAGTACTAGTTGGCAATGTATACATCAATCTATCTTCACTTTTATGATCAATATATGACATTTTTGTTTGGTTTTTGTCATGTCTTTGTCCCACAAGGAATTAAGAGTGATCCATTCCAAACATTAATTAATTAAACCCTAGTTAGTTACATTACAATTTACATGTTTGTTTGCTTCTTCTCCAACTCCAATATGTGGTTCATGAATGTGGAGAATATTGTGATGTGTGTGCTTTGGCCTCATCCCTCATGGGGTTGGACTGATTGGTGGCAAGATTTGGGGAATTCTTAGCCGCCAAAGTTCTTAATTTGGATAAGAAGAGAAGACCCCCTCTTTAGATGTTACAATACATAGAGATAAGAGTAATTAGATTAATGCATGCATGCCCCATCTTTGAAGCTTCCCTAGAATGCCTTCCTCTCTTAAAAAATCAGTCAAATCTAATTAAACAAATCATTCAGAGTAGATTAATATTAATATGAAGATAACTGAGTCAAA
The DNA here is from genome assembly GCA_026586065.1 of Dioscorea zingiberensis. Taxonomy (NCBI): domain Eukaryota; kingdom Viridiplantae; phylum Streptophyta; class Magnoliopsida; order Dioscoreales; family Dioscoreaceae; genus Dioscorea; species Dioscorea zingiberensis. Next base: position 84,079,926 of record CM048818.1, on the reverse strand, counting down.
ATATATAGTTAATGTACTACATGACATCCATGCAATCTTGCTGCTTCTTGTTCACTGTGAACTTTTTGTGAATCAGATGCACTCCTCCCTCCCTATAGTCCCTCTCTTGCATCAAAAAGATTGACTCTACTTTTTAAAATGATCCAGGGGAAAGAAAGATTTAAGAATGAGATTTTGAAGGAAAAAGGAAGGGAATTATTTAACCATAACAAATGAAAAGAAGGCAGTGAGTACTGAGTAGTGATATTGCATAAGGGTGGGATGATGATCAAACAAGGGATATATATTTTGGGGGATTGAGTGTGGTGGGTGGGTGGGGGAGACCTTTGAGGTGTGACATGTGAGCCCATGCCAGAGAATAATCTCTTATCTAGTAATCATGTCTCTTCTCTCTCTCCCTCTCTGAGCCTCATGTGTTATATATATGTTTCAATTGATTAAAAATGATTACTCAAAACTCAAAATAAAATGTGTTATAACTTAATTTGGGTGTGCGTTTTGGATGATAAATAGTATCAAATAATGCCAAAGACTAATAAAGAATTTACCTTTTACAAAACTCCTATAAAATTTTAGGACTAAAGTATTTTAGTTGATGTTCATTAAAATATGTAACATAGTACTTGAAATTTTAAATGAATTGATTATTCGGTCCTTCCATCTGTCATTAGACAAACTCAGATTTTTACAATGATATTATCAAGTCTTGTCACTTTAATTTAATCTCTATTTAAAAAATATTAATATCTCAGATTTAGAAAACATTCATTTTAGTGAAATTAAGATGTAAAAACCATGACACTTGTCATACAGGGTAGTTTATACATTATGTGAGAATTTTCAAAAATAGGTGTTGACAATTAACATAGTATTTGCAAATTAGTAGCATGCCATGGACACGCTGATCTTAAGAAGAGAGCTAAACATTCCGTTAAATTTAAATTTGGAAGCCATTTTCTGTGTTTTTGAATGCCATTTTTTTATGACTTTAAATCCTATGATATATATATATATATGCATCTCAAATCAAAAGTTCTTTTTTCAGTCATAAGAGTATGATGTATTCTCATATTTTTAAATTTTCTAACTTTATTTCTTATTTCTTTGATCTATTTATCTCCATTTTGATATTTGCTTTTAGGTTTATTCCGAACAATATGGTGACAAAGCTCCAAGATTATTTACTTATTGGACTGTAAGCTTTAAAAAACTTCATCAATAGATTTTTTTCTCCATTTATTCTTCATAAGTTTTTTTTTTTGCGAAAATTTATAATGATCTATATTTATGCATTTTTCTAACATTAAAGTTTGTCTTTCAGAGTATGGTTTTGAAAAAATAGGATGTTATAATTTATATTGCTCAGGTCTTATCCAACTTAGTAGGACTTTCACACTTGGTATGAAGTTACCTATTGGAAAAGGTGAGCTTAAATTAACAATTTACGTACAGGGTAAGACAACCTCACAATTTTTTAACAAATATCTATTTTTAGAGAGAATCAATTAATAACGCTATGCAACATACATGATGTATCTTAGTCAAGCTTTATACTTAGATGGAATAAGTTTTGGTATAATATGATATAAGTATTTTTATGAATACATGATCCTAGAAATAATATAATAATTGTAGTAAATGTCAAACTATTCATTTATATAATTAAATAAAATTTATTAATTAATACAATAAAAATTTACAAATCAAGTCCTTTGTAAAGAATATTATTTGAAAAATAGAATTTCAAGTTTGAATTTCAATAAAACTAGAACTAGAACTTGTTATGCAATTGATTGACAAATTTTATTTTACTTTTACTTCTTAATTTTATTTCTTGTGTTTTGACAAGACGTAAAAACTTTAAACTGGTTTTTACTACTTGGCGAACAAAAAATTATAGGCTATTGGCCAAAAGAGATATTTAATAACTTGGTGAATAGTTCTAATGCTGAGGTATGTGGATATGTTTATTCTCCCCTGGATGAAAGTAGCCCACCTATGGGCAATGGTATCTTTCCTAATCCAGACCCATCAAAGACTTGTGAACTGAAGCACATCAAATTATTAAATGAAAATGGAGATTTTATAGTACCAGGAAGTGATACCACCTATTCTTTATATAATGACCTCCCAGATTACTATGATGTTGTCATTGAGCATGGGGTCGATGAATTTTCATCCAGTGTTGATGGACCCTGGAGGTTATAAAAGAAAATGAGATATAAATTTAATTTACATAAGTTTCATATATCTAGCAGCTCCTGGGATTATCATTGATTATAGTGATGATGAATTTTGAAGATTTTAGGTTTCATGTTTCCATAATTAGTTATATAGAGTAACAAATAAGACTATCATATCACAACTATAAATTTTAAAAGACTTCTCAAAAATATTTAAAATATCAGTTTTACTTTTTTATTAATTTTTATTTTTTAAAATTCTAAACCCTTAAAATAGCAAAACTCCATCTCTAGAGAGTTTGTTTGTGAAATTGGTGTCCTGAATATCTACTTAGATTGAACAGAGTAAATGTTATCACAACCTTACTATCATTATGCCTTGTGACAATTTTTTTTTCATATATTTTAATTTTATTGGTTTTGAGAGAGAGAGAGAGAAACCAAATTTTATTCGTCAAAGTTAGTAGGTTATGGGTTTATTTGGGTACCTAGCTACTAAGGTAATTTAGGGCACGTAGGATTGCAGAATGGGAATGGATGGCAAGGGAAGAGGAATAAAAAAGGATAGAGAGAATGGGGATGTAGGGATGGAAATAGTAATGGTTACTTTGTTTGGATGCAAAGTTATTAGGAAAGTAATTTATTGAGAATAAATATAAAAAAATGAATTTATTGTTTATTAAATATTTTAAATATCATTATCTGATTTAATTATTATAATTAATTTTGTATTAAATCAATCATTATAATTAACTATTTAATTAAATAGATTTATTTATTTATGACATAAAAATCATTACTCATTTCACTTATTATAATTAAATATAAATTCCTCAATTTAATCATTTTTTTAATTTAATTATTATAACTAATAATTTAAACCAAATATCTCAATATTTAAGCTTTTTTTAATTAAATAAATATCTCAATTTAATCGTTTTCAATCATTTATTATATATTATTTAATAAATATAAATTTATTTAATTATTTTATTAATTTAGAAAATATTATGAATATCATTATTCATTTCCATTACTATAATTACATATTTATATTAAATATTTCACCTTAATGATTTCTCAAATTAATTATTGTGATTAACTATTTAAATTGATTTATTTTCTAAAAACATAATTTATTTTCACTAAACACCTCATTTATTAAAATGGATTTATCATGAATAATAGAAGCTAACAAAGTTTCTATACTAGTGAGGATTTTATTATCTAAACTGAAGACAACTTATTTTTTCCTCTCTTTTTTCTTACATAATAATATGAAAATAAATGGAAATAAAGTAAAAATGAGAAGGTAGCAATAATAACTATTAATAATATTAATTATTATAATATGATGTTTGGATATATAATTATATTTATTAAATAATATGATCTTTATTATTATACATGTCAAATGGCCTGGAACAAAGCACAACCCAGCTAGTACGGGCTCGTGTCGGACAAGGGCAGACCCATTAAGTTTACAAAAATAATAAAATAACCCAAGAATCTAATAAATCTGAAAAAAAATTCTAAAAAATAAAAAATCCAGAAAATCCAGAAAGTTACTAAAAATAGAAAAAAAGGAAAGAAAAAAATATTTTGAATTTTTTTTTAAAATCCATACAATCCCATATAATTCAAAAATCCTAAATAAATTCATGAAATTACCAAAAAACATAACCCTATTTAGTTTCCATATGCTAACAAACAATCTTAATGACTCATGATCAATCAAGCAATGCTTTGAAGATTCAGATTAAATGGATTTATATTTCAAAAATTTACTACCTTATAATAATAGAAGAAGGCTCAACTTCAAAACTCTGAAAAATAAATGAATGATTTGAAGCGGGATCTTGCCTTTCATTATTGTTGGGCCTAGTAACAACAATTCACCACTGCTGCCACGCAACAAACAGGATCCAGTTTTATAAAACTAATCACTTTGGCTTGCATGTTTGAAGCTAAAAGTCCAACTGAAGTATACTTTTTAAGGCATTTAGAATTGAAACCACTGTTCCTACAGCAGTAGACTCCGTCACGCCATAGCCCTGAGCGGAGTAAAGTATTCGGTACCGTAAGACAAAACCAGCAAAAAAAAAAAAAAAAACAATAATTCAAGGATTCAAAAACCTGTTAGTTATAGATGGTATAAAGAGCAAAATAAGTATAAAATTGGCAGAACTTTAACTCCGATCAATTAGAGTGAATAGAGTAAAAAAAGAGTTTGAACAGTTGAAAGAATGAATGCACACTTTTAGAAGGCAGTTTTCCAATGCAGAGAAGGAAACACAGATGAAAATCAGACATCTGAGGATCAATTAATTGCAAGTAATTCGAACTCCTTGAGTATTAAAAACCTTCAATTTCTATCTAGAAAGAATTAATCAATGTCATGAAATACTTGATTGTCAGGGAGGATAGTTCACCGCACATGAGACGACAAGTAAAAACAAAAAATATAGTAACAACATTAATTTCAGCTATACTAATTACCTCTCATTCATGTACCAAAAAGATCCGGAATTTTCAATGACCATCTTGAGCAGCTCAAGAGACAAAACATTCTCCCTCATCAGAAGGGGAACCTCACATTCTCGGAAGTAGGGATCCTAACTCATCCATCGTAAACGACCTGCACAAATTCCTAACTCACTCAAACTATAAACAAGAACCTTCGTTGACTGATTAACTTATGAGGGAACTAATCTTTAAATGGATCTATTCATGTGTTTCTGAAATTTCTCCACTATCTTGAAATGTTAATATTTTTTCCATGATGTTGTGTAGCACAATATAGATGGATTAAATTAATATTAAATAAAATCATAATTTATTTTTATTAAACAACTCATTCAATAAAATGGAATTATTTATGAATAAAAGCTGATAAAGTTTTTTGAGTATTTTATTCTCTAAATCAGAGACAACATATTTTGTTCCCTGCTTTTTTGTTGCATAATAATACGAAAATAAATAGAATTTTAAAAAAAGAAGGTAGTATTATTAATATGATATTTAGTTATATAATTAAATTTATTAAATAATATGATTTTTATTATTATACATGTCAAACAGGTTCGACACGAGCTCTTTTTGTGCTGAGAACAAAAAAAAGTAGAAAAAATTAAATAAAAAATCTCAAAAATCTAAAAAATAACAAAAAAATTGAATAAAATGAGGAAAACCAAGAAAATCACTAAAAACTAGAAAAAAAGGAAAAATTATAAAAATCTAGAAAATCAAAACCCCTCTCCCGCCCCCGCCTTTTTTTATATAAATATGATATTTTTTTTATTCACCGAAATGGTATGTATTAATTACCAAAATTGATACGAAATAAGAAATGTCACGAAATCCCCCGCTCCTCGAGGATGTCCTCAGTGTCGAGGAACATGTACTAGGGTGTATGTGCGACTCGTTCAGATTATGAACTCGAACAAATGAGACAATTTTTCTAGTATCATTAAATAAAATGGGAAGGTAGTATTATTAATATGATATTTGGATATATTACTAAATTTATTAAATAATATGTTTTTTTATTATTATACATGTCAAACAGGTTCAACATGGGCCTACATGTGCTGAGCATTGTGCATATGTGTGCCGACACGGCCCGTAAAACTAAGGATCAGCCGTCATGAATCACGACCTAGCTAGTGTTTATTCTTGTGCCGTGTCGGGCAAGTACATAGGGGACGCATGAATTTAAAAAAGAAAATAATAAATATCAAAAATCACACCAACAAAAAAAACAAATAAAACAAAGAAAATCACTAAAAAGTAGAAAAATGAAAAAAATGAAAAAATTATAAAAATCCAGAAAATCAATGGAAATTAGCTCATGATAATAAGGTAGGCGGGGTTAATTGACATGAATGTTACCACCACTGAGTGCCACTAAACCTCTGTCAATGAGGTTCTGATAAGGTAGCTAAGTCATGAAAATATATTTTTTATATTTTTTTGATTTATTGGTTATTAAAAATCATCATTATTTGCTTATGATTGTGGAGTTGTGCTTTTCTTTTCTTCTTATATATATGTGCACATGCTAACCTCTCTCTTTTTTCGTCTGAGAGATTTTGAGTGAGTGGGCCAACCATCTTTATTTGTGAAGGTAGTAAGTTTTGGATTTATTTAATTATCTAGTTAAGGTAATTTAATACTTTGGGACTGTACAAACATTATAAAATCAAACTCACTCAAACTATAAATAAGAAACTTTGTTGACTGGTTAACTTATGGGGGAACTGTTCTTTAAATGAATCTATTGCGTGTTTCTAAAATTTCTCCAGTATCTTAAAATGTTAATATTTCGACCATGTTGTTGTGTAGCACAATATAGATGGATTAAAATAATATTAAATAAAATCATAATTTATTTTTATTAAACAACTCATTTGATAAAATTGATTTATTTATAAATAAAAACTGATAAAGTTTTGTGAGTATTTTATTCTCTAAATCGGAGGCAACATATTTTGTTCCATGCTTTTTTGTTGCATAATAATATTAAAATAAATAGAATTAAAGAAAAATGGGAAGGTAGTATTATTAATATGATATTTAGATATATAATTAAATTTATTAAATAATATGATTTTTATTATTATACATGTCAAACAGGTTCGACACATGCCCCACTTGCACTGAGCATTGTGCATGTGCGTACCGGCACGACCCATAAAATTGAGGATCGGCCCGATATGAAACACAACCTAGCTAGTTTTTTGCTCATACGGTATCAGGCAAGCACGCAAGTGCCGCATTAATTTAAAAAATAAAATAAAATATCTAAAAAATCTAAAAAATCACAGAAAATTAAATAAAAATAGGAAAACCAAAAAAATCACTAAAAAGTAGAAGAAGGAAAAAAAATGAAAAATTAAAACCCCCCCTCCCCATGCTTTTTTTTATAAATATTATAAACTTTTTTAATTCACCGAAATGCTACACATTAATTATCAAAATTAATACACATATGCTTTGACTGGCCCAGTTAAGAAAAAAGTAGGGTCTTCATGGACAAGAAGTCCTCGTTTTCTCTTCTATCCCTAGGAAAAAGTTTCAGTACTTCCTTAAAAAAACATAGGCGATGCAAGAAAATGGAAAATAGGAAGAAATGGGATGGCAAACACCAGGCAAGCTATTCTTTCATGGAGGAAAGAACTACTTTTTTTTTTATTTTAAGGAGGAATCTCAATCTCAACATTGAGTTACAGCTGGAAGGAAAGAAAGCCTGACTTAACCCTTTTAAGAAATTATAATGTTATGCACTGAACTGAACACTCAACCTCTCTTCTGAATTAATGTTGTAAATAAATGAATATGAAAACCTTCTCCCTTACCTTCTCAGAACGGGAAAAGGCTCTCTTGCTTTGCTTGTTTGCTTTGTTCCTTATAGCATTGTGGCAAGCAACAAAAATCCACAGACCACCTAATTGACACCATTAACGTTGCCTAAGCATATATACTTTTTTTTAATGCATTTCTTTTAGTAGTAATCCACCACTAGTATCCCCCAATAAACCAATATTTGTTTTTTTTAAACAAAGCTTCCCTCATTGACCAACCTATTTATGGTTAGTGGTGTGATGAAAATTCTCTCTTTCCAACAAAACATGAAACTATCATCCTCCGAAGTAATTCAAATAGAGATTTTAGCATCAATGATTTTCCAACTCAAGTTTCTTTTTCTCTTTCCAATTCTCTGTATTTTTTAGCCTATTTTTGCTTTTTGTTTCCCTCTCTCTCAATAGAGCAGCTTTAAAAGAAAAAACAATGCTATATTTACATATAATCCTAGTTCTAATCATTCATTAAGGCTCTAACTCAGACATCCATTAAAGTTCATAGCTTGAAAAACAGATCACTTGTTTCAAACGACGCCACAAATACTAGCATAACAGAGAGACAAACATCAAGGAACAAGACGGCGTTGCCTGAATTGCTTCTGAGCCGCAAGGTTTCCAGCGATCGCCGGATCTTCTCTTTTGCTCTCGTGCTCTTCATTCAAGTCTTTCTTAGTTGAAGAAGAACATAGAAGACAACACAAATTAAAGACTATTCACCAAAGGTATGTTCCCGAAATTGTCTTCAACCCACTTCCAAACTTCTGCTCAAAGTCATGGACATGATTTGTTATTGCTCTGATGAAGAAAACTTGTTAGAGAGTAATATATAATATATAGATGCCAGGAAGTTCTTTAAGCCATCATCAACTTTGACTTCAAAATTAAGTATTCATTTAAACAAGTCAAAAACACAGAAGATTCTATGCTTTGATAGTATGTTAATAAGGAATAATCTCCTCCTCCACTTCTGCCTTGTCCACGTACCTTCTCTTTAGTCATGATGCTGACATCTCCGGCAGCCTTTACAGCCATACTGAATGCACTTGACACCCATGAAGCACCAGTTGAGACATACTGGTTGCTCATGAGTGCTGAACCGGCACTGCTCGCCGTCTGCTCAGCTGCAGCAATGGCTGACTTTGTGATCTCAGACACCTGCAAACGTTCATCAACCTCTCTAACCTTCTCACTCACCATCCATGCAATGCTGATCTTTTCACTCAGTCCGATCTTCCTATCAATTGATGCCACTGTTGCAGAGGCATTGGACACCAAGTTATGCCTCTCATCAAAAGACTTGGCTCTCTTCAATGCATCCTTGGCAAGAACAAAGCCCTTGGCCAGCATGCTACTCACCACATCTTCTGCTTTCCTTACTGCATGCAGGTGGCAGCTCCCTTTCCTTGAGAGTTGTGCGTTTATTAATTTCTGTTAGATGACTACGATCCAATATTCTAAAAGTTTAAGCCAATAGAAATGCCGATACACACTATTGTTTGTTTTTATGCTTCCGGTGGCGGATGGTAGTCAATAACTTGTGTTATACTGACAGAAACATCAGCTATATGTAGTTGCTCCCTAGGAATTGAATAGAAACTGAATTAATGTTGCACTGGGAAAAGATGTAGAAGATGATAAGTTAACATGATTCCTTATTTACTGAGAGAAGCATTGTTGTATTTGCTCCTTGTGAATCCTTGAATGTCACAAATGCCAGTTGAGATCTTTCTGACTCACTGTAGCATGCAATTGAAGTAATTCATGATTAAAGGAAACCAATTACCAAGGGAAAATAGTAATGGGATGTAAGGAAGTACACTAACCTTTGCATGTCTATGTAATCGATATCACCCGAGAATGAAAAGAATTCTTTCATATCCCTTTGGGTGACAAACTGACAACAAGTGAAATGTTTCTAACTAGTACCGTTCTTATCTGCAACTGATATCCCGAAAGAGTTGTATAAAAATAAACTTTGTTTGGTAAACAGAGTAGAGATTGGGCAGAAATAATAGTTCTAGTTCTAATAGTACTTCATTGTTTTACATGAGACTCTAATATTTTATTACCAATATTAAAAAGAAAACATATACTATGAGAAGTAGAATACACTAAAGCTATGAATAATGATCCAATTCTTACATCAGAAACATCAATAGTCCAATTTGGTTCATTTGTCACATGGGAACACATTTCCTTCTCCTGACTGCAGCCCTGGTCCAGTGGGACCTATAGATGCAATTGATTATCAACTATGTTTTACACTTAATTTACTAGGAAGAAGGAATTAAGATTCAAAGTTTAAAAAACCAATAGAAACAACAAATAGTGAATTGATTGGATGGAAGGAATGTAAACAAATGCAGCTAATTTTCAAAATTCAATTTAAATAATTGTTTCAATCTTCAACAAAAAAAAAAAACACTAACAATATCACTTTAGAAATAGAGGGGCAAAACACAGAAGTAATCCACCATATTGCATGATGTTATTAACATTCATCTTAGAAAGTCATTTGCAGAACATATAACATTGCATGCCAATTCCAAGAATGCATCATCGATGCCGTGAATTCACAAGAATGAGCTAAAATTTCATACAAAATTTGCAACTATTCACAACTTCAGAAATGAAATATAAAACCTTAAAGAAAATAAGGAAAAGCTCTCAACTTACCGCCATTAATTAAATTCAAAGGAAAGGAGCTCTTGATCCTTAGAATTGGAGAGATGGAGAGAGTTTTATCAAGATCCAACAAAGAGCAGTGTTCATTCTATGACCACCAACCAAAAAAGGACACGTATATTGGTATTGTTTAAGTACATAGGGTTTGGAGAGCATAAGAAAGATCATTTTACCTTTACATGAACTGGGTCGTGTGACATGTTTTTATTTTTTTTTATGGTCATGGCCAGCATTTTGTTGATAATGAACTGTTAATTAAGTTTAAGTAGTTGGTCTTTAATTTTCTCTAGGCAGCATGAAGTAATGTGGACTAATGGCCTCCATTCTGGGTTCATGAGGGTTGGGTCTATTTGTCATGTTTTTTGGGTGGTTGTTTGTGCATGTCATATAAATCCTCGCTAGTATATCTAAGTAAGTCCAAGGTTGGGCCATTTACCTCTACATGTGGCCGGTGCATGGACCCAACCCGAATGCATTACAATCAGTTTTGCCTTAATGAAATTTGGTTTATTTTTACAAATAAAAGTTTTAATATTAAAAACAAATGTATGCAGCTGCATGCACAGAGGTACATCATTATTTAGAGTTTTTAATACTTCCTATTAGTATTTTTATAATTTAATTATTTATTTTATATTGATTCTTTTGATTAGTTGATCATGGACTTCCAGATGGCCGTTTCACGCATTTTACCCATCATCCTGATATTGGGGTTTTTTTCTGTTATGATGACTTTTAATGACGGTAAGTTTATTTTATTTTTTTCATTTTTTTCTTACATTTTTATTTATTTATTTATTTATTTATTTATTTATTTGTATGTAATAGTAATTATAAAAATAATTTAATTTTTATTTAATTATTGAATATTGATAGATAATGGATATGATGGCACTAGATCCATCATTGTGGACTTCCATCATAGGAAGCTGCTTAGGTATCACTCTCAATATTCAGGTAAATCATGTAAACCTTAACTCAATCTTTCTTTTGTTATTACCAATCTGGGTGACTTTTTTTTATTATTATATATTTTATATATCTATTTTCTAAAAAAACAATATAGTTTTATTTTTATATTTAAATATATTTGTTTATCATTGCAGGGAAAACTTGGTTCTCTAAAGCAGTCCACTTCATTTGGAAGATATTGCGATCACCGATATTTTTATGGATATGTGTCTATGTTTTAGTTGTAATTACTATTTGTGGTATTTTAAATGCGTGTCTTACAAATCAATTTCATATAAGAGATATTTTTCATGAGATATTTCGTAGGCGTGGGAGTGATTTGAGAACTTCAGATATAGAGTTATTTCCTGTCTCCTCTTATAGGATGACTGTGTCAGACGAGTTACATGATGAGCAGTGTGTGATATGTCTTGATTCATATCATAGGATGATAGTATCCGCATACACTACGCAGCCATTTTTTTTCACGATACTTGTATTAGAGAGTGGTTTAGACGGAGTAGGACTTGCCCTACTTGTCGTAGAGAGCTGTAGCCACTTTATATCATATTGTAAATATTAAAAATAAATAATGACTTTTATGGATTGTATTGTAAATATTTGTAATAAATAATGAGTTGTATGGGTTGTATTACAAATATTTGAAACATATGATCATATTTGTGGCTTTTGCGCATTGTTCCATATTTTTTATTTTTTAAAGTTTTTTTTTTTTTGTAAATATGAGCTATAATAATGATTGAGTCTTAATTGAAAAGCAATAGTTGAAAATTAAGAGAGAGAAAAAACACATTACAACAGGTTTATTAATTAAGTAGATGACAACTATGGAGTTGGGAGTATTGGAGACATGCCAAATAACTAGACAACGTATCTTCTTTGTGTCATGTTTCCCGCAATAATTTGATTGGAATTTTTTGTAAGTAACTGAACTAAAAGGTTGATTTGAACCAACAATCATGAAGGTCTATTGATACCGGATTGTTTTGCTAAAAAGTTCCACTCTTTCGGGATGAACATAAGATCGAGCCCCCCTTTTGTAAATTCAGAAACTTAGGCTCATCAAGTGGGGTATGTGCCTGAGCTCCATCCTTCACATCCCTCGTGGGGCCACTTGTCGCCTTAGTAAAAAAAGAAAAGGTCGATTTGACAATATTAAAATTGACTACAAATTATAAAAATCTAAAAATTGATATTGTGATATACCTATAATCAAGGTCTTTTCATATTATTATTATTATTATTATTAATTACCAAAACATTTTACTCCGTTCCCTCCAAAACATTCCTCCCTCAAGTCACCTAAAAGTGAATAAAAAGAAATCTCTCTCTCTCTCTCTCTCTCTCTCTCTATATATATATATATATATATATATATATACACGGGAGTAATATTATAAGACCGGCCGAATTACTGTGCAAGTAAGATCACCTCCCATTTGGCCACTTGCATAGTGTTTTAAGGATTTCCAATCGTATGAATGGAAAGAACATCGAGAAATAAGCTAGTATGTCAATTTTCATACAATTTGAGAACTTGTAGGGTCTTCATCTTTACGGGTGAAAATTTATAGAAATCTTACCGGTTCAAAATTTCGCCCTTTAAGATGAAGACCCTACAAGTTCCCAAATTGTATGAAAATTGACATGCTAGCTTATTTTTCGATGTTCTTTCCATCCATATGGTTGGATTTTCTCAAAACACTGTGCAAGTGGGTCAAAACAAGACGACAACACTTGCACAGTGATAAGGCCGACCACATAGTATCAACCTCGTATATATATATATATATATATATATATATATATATATATATATATATATATATATATATATATATCTGAGCATGATATATAGTGATGGCCATGAAGCGCGATACGCCTCGCTTATGTGACTACACTATCGGGCCGGGCTCTGAGTGGCCCGTGGCTCGACCCGATATGCCATCTCACATAGTGGGCCTACCGCACTTGCGGTCGACCGCACTATATCATGCATGTATATATATATAGTTAGTATTGAAATCAGGATTGAACCCAATTCTTCACCAAAGGTTGAATTTGTTTAGTTTGCGGGATTAGATCAGGAGGAAAGAGAATTCAAAGAGAAAAACAGGAAGAGAGAAGGCCAAATTTTACGTGAAAACCCCTAGAAAATTAGGGAAAAAATCACGATGCTCTTCAGTAGAGCGAATTCACCATGTATTTCAAGGTTACGAGGGTGTGAAGGAGAGAGTGAGAGAGATTAGAGGAGAACAGAGTGGGCTCCGGTGCTCAAAAATTCAAAATCCTCCCAAATGATCAATTCTTCACCCTTTTATAGACACCGGTTGGGTGAAATTTGGCGCCTAAGTTTCCATTCACTTTGTTACTTGTGTGCCAGTTGAACTCCAACTAAGCGCCAACTCATTGCCAGTGAGGTTGCTTGCTAGTCGCCATCCGAGCACCAGCAGGAAGCTCTTCTAGAAGCATGGTTGAGCATCTAGAGCCTTCTCGAAGTTCTTCCTTTATAGGCAACCGAGTATCGAGTTGAACTGCTGTGGATCTGAGTAGGGTATTTCGGATTCAAGCAGAGTGTTTCGGATCTATGCAGCCCTGACACGTGGCTAGTTGGATGAAAGCCATATGTCTTCCCAAATTTAGGAAATTGCCAAAAAAATTGAAAAAAAAATCATTAAAACCCATAAAAGTCAGAAAAATTTCTACAGAGTCCAGGAAATCACTGAAATTGCAAAAAAGACCAAAAATAAACACAGAAATTGGCCAAAAATAAAAAATAAAAAAACATAAAAATTTTACCCCCATCCCGCGCCTCCCCCCAAAAAATACCAAAGAAAAACTTCTACAAAATCCGGAAATTCATGGAATTCCAAAAAAAGAAGGGTTAATTTTTTTTTACCCACCTGAACAATGTTGCTTTTTCTATCCGGCACCTCAACTTTTTTAAGTCTGTTAAAAAGCCTCAACTTTTTTTAAGTTTCAAAAAGGCACCTCCACATCTCCAAGGCGACGGACGTGAGGTTAAGTCTCTAATTTGTTCATTAACTTAGTTAATTATTAGTTTATTTAGTTAATTAAACTTTAATAAAAAAAATAACTTTTAAAATATTAAAATTTAATTAATTTTTTTTAGAGAGAGAGAGAGATGGCTGAAAATGCAAACTGCGATTTCTCAGGGGAACGGAGGCGCTCATCTCTCTTTCTCGGAGGGGAACGGAGGCGCATGCAAAGGGGAACAAAGGAGATTTCTCATATTCTCTTGGGAGGCGGTCGGGATGAGGTTGTGAAGACGCAAGAGGCGCTTCCCGTGGTGAACAACGTCGCACAGAGATTTCTCATATCCGATTGGGAGGCGGTCGGGATGAGGTTGCGGAGACACGGGAGGCGCTTCCCGTGGTGAACATCGTCACAGAGGCGCTCGCGGAGGCTCTTGCAGAGGCGTTCGCGGAGAAGGTTCGGGAGGCGGTTGGTGGAGTTCGCTAAGGCGTGAGAGGCGCTTCTCGGAGGGCTTGATCGGGACCGGGATCAGAGAAGACAGAGTTTTGAAAATTCATGTTTAAGATTTGAAGAACATTTGGGGAAAAAATGAATTTGAAATTTTGAATTTCCATCTACGCTAGGGTTGGGGCTGGGATCAGAGAAGACAGAGGATTGAAGAAATACGTAGGAACTCCTCTATCTCCAACTCCTGCGCGATGCTTAGCCTCCTCCGCGCCAGCGCCAAAGCCCGAGATAGAGTTCCTACGGGGGACGAAGGAGAAGTTAGTATAAATTTTAATTTTTTAAAAGTTAATTTTTTAATTAAAATTTAATTAACTCAATAAACTAATAATTAATTCAGTTAATGAACATATTAGTGACTTAACCTCACATCCATCGCCTTGGAGATGACGGAGGTGCCTTTTTGAAACTTAAAAAAAGTTGAGGCTTTTTAACAGACTTAAAAAAGTTGAGATGCCGGATCTAAAAAGCAACATTATTCAGGTGGGTAAAAAAAAAATTAACCCAAAAAAGAAATCAGCAAACCCAAAAAATCCACAAAATCTCATAAAAAAAATCTAAGATTAGAAAAATAAGAAAAATGTGTAAAGAACGCAGAAAATACAAAAAAAAAACCCGAGAAAAATCAGAAAAATTTCCAAAAGTTCACAAATTCCCCCCAAAAATTCAATTTTGGGATTTGAAAGGCTTTTTAAAACTTTTAAATAATGAAAAAAAATCTCGATTGGCCAGCCTGCCCGGCCACCTGGCACGACTCAAACGGGTTGCGTGCCGTATATTTTTGGGTTTTTTTTTAAAGGTGGATAAATTAGATTTATTTAGAGGTAAAAGTGCTCCTAGTTGAGCTATAAGTTACACTAATCATGATTGGGGGAGGATTGCAAGGTCGCTTCCGGACCTTATGTGACACCGGAGGTTGGGGAGTGTCTCTGACATTGGGAGGGCATTTTTGTTTCCTTTTCAAAATAAGCTCTAGTGGGCCTCAACACTTGCTCTTACTTCCTGGAGACATGTGCAGACTCAAACCAAGATAGGAATAGAAAATATGATTGGCGGATCAGTTCCTTGAAAACACGATGTTTATCATCGAAACATTTCATGTTCCTTTCCAGCCTTATACACCAGGTGATGACCATGATCATAAAATCCCAGCCCGGGTGGAGCTCCTTCCCCACTAATCAAAGGAGTTGTCCTTAGTGCGTCCAAATTGCCGCCGAGTATGGGTAGTGGTTGAATAGGTGGTCGGTGATTTCCTCCGCTTGCTCGTATATTTTGAGTTTTTTTTAAAAGATATGAAACTATTCTTTTTATAAAATAAAACCTTTAAACTAGAGGGGTTAATTTATTAAAAATTAACCACACAAAAAATAAGCCCAATAAAAATGGTAATAAATTCGTAGTTAATGAAGTAATAAAAGTTGTAAAACCATATAATAACTACATAATTAATGAGGTAATTTAAGACACATCTTATGCCATTATGTAGGTTTGCAAATGAAAGATTATATAAGTAGGTGTCCTTGGTATTGAATTCTCTGAATAGCGATGGAACATCACAGAGGGTATGTTTTCCAATTTTTGCTTATTCTTCTTTTGTTGAGCAATGCACTTGTTGGAAGCACATCAATGTGTCCCGAAGAGAAAGAGAAAAGGTCTACATGGCAACTCAACCCATTGAGTAAGACTTCGATCAAGACCATAAAGGTATTTAGAATGTATTTAGTATTTTGTTTTTTTATAGACATCGGAGAGTATTGATTGAGTTTTATTAAAATTATTATTAAATTTTTATATAGTGAATTATACCTCGAATACTTTCTATTTCCTTTGTTACTAGTACAACATGATAAGAACTATCAAACATATTATTTCATGCATTTCACTTTTCATTCATAAAATTAACTTAAAGCATTAAAAGTTGTAATGAATTACTTTAAAAATAAAAACTCTATAATTTCTCTAAGTCTTTTTTGGATAACATTGTGAAATACCACAATATTCTAAAGATCAACATTTATGCTTTGCTATCTTGATGATGTACTTCAAATGCAAACATATATCTAATTTGATAAAAAAATTATCTATTAATCAACAATTAATTTGTGTTAAATCTTCACCAAGAAGATAGTTGTCATTTAACTAATTAATCATCATAAAAAAATTTAAAGGCATTTTAAACTTATATATTAACATCGAGATATTATGGTTTTATATCTCAACTAGCATGAGTCATAATTCTCACATTATCCATTTTACCTGAGAATAAAGTAAAGCTATTATAGTTATTTTAGTGATGGTTGATATATATGTTAATTTGTTTATATTATTATATATTTTTTTAACAGTTAATGAGTTCACGAACATGGTTTTTTTTGTTTTTCAGGAAAAAGATGGAGAAATATTTCATTGCATTGATATGTATAAACAACCAGCTTTTGATAATCCTTTTCTGAAAGAAAATCTTACTATTCAGGTAAAATTAGCATATCCTTTAAGTAAATACTATAAAATTACTATTAATTAACTACACGATAAGAAGGATCTTTAAAAAAAAAATTCATTGAAGAAGTTTGTTATTTTATTTATTAGCACCATTCTTTATTCAAAATGTTATTTTGTAAGAGTTTTCAAAAGTATCTCCATATAAATTTAAAATTAAATATTATTATTTATATTTTTATATTATATATCTAGATGTACTACTTAAAAAGTTCCTCATTTAAAACAAATAGCAGTTTCACAAAATAATTTCATTGTTATAAAAATACATTTCATGAATTACTTGTACTATTATATCTTATGTAACACTTTGTTGTTAATCATATGTAGGTTACTCCCATGTTGCCAAATGGAATTCTCAGGAATATTTCAAAGACAAAAATAATATCTAGCATTGGACTGAGTACAAAATGCCCAAAAAGAACTGTTCTTATCAAACAACCTCACCATGGTTATTCTCAAATGCTAGAAACAAATCCACAAATTTCATATGGTGTATATGGGTTGAAAGGAGATGGCTATGTAAGTCATAATCCATCTGTTGTTTTTATAAAAATAAATTTTTTTTTATATGCCAATGAATCCAATAAGCATAACAAACTTTATTTTAATATTTTTTTATCAAATGGAAAGAATAAATGAGTGATCTATTATAATTTATTTATATATACCACATGGTTTCATTTATTTTTATTTGCTAGATATTGGAATTTTACCTATATTCATATTAGTAGATTTTCTTCGGTGCTTTAACTCCATTTATAATTTTACCTACAGTCATATTAGTAGAAATACCCCACAGTTACTTAGTTACATAAAAAAAAATGAAAAAAAAGGAAGAAAAGAGCGAGAGTATGTATTACTTAAAATATAGACAATATCAAAGTCCTACTTTATATTATTTGGCAATATAATATTCATTACAATTTAATTATGGTATCAAATGAAAATTCAAAAACACTTCATGAAATGATATGATTTTAATTTATGGATATTTTGAATGACTAATATTACAAAGGAAATTATTTTTATTTTATTTTTTTGAAAAATTATCAAAAAGTAACATAACATTTACATACAAAAGCAACTAACTTTATATGGCTACTCAAATTGACAATAAAATTTTTTATGTAGTTAACAGGTATTATATTTGAAAGTAAAACAAGCTGGAAATATTATGGAGCTCAAGTGATAATGGATGTATTTAATATTTCAAGTATTTCAAAAAATCAGAACAGTGAGATGCACCTTGCTCTTACAAGAGGATCGCCAGACGCTTCAGATTATTGGAATGTTATCATCTGTGGATGGCATGTAAGTCAATTGATTAAACTTGTCTAGTACTTAATACTTTTTAATAATTTTATTCAAAATAATATTTATTTTTTATTCTAAAAATTAAAGATCTCTCATTTGAAATTTGTATAGATTAGTTTATATTTACTTGTGAATTTTAGGATATAATATAGGGTTAATTTTATTTTACACACATGAACTTTACTCTTTTTGCCCTTTGACACTTCAACTTTTTTAAAAATGTAAGATACACCATAATTTTTTTAAGTGCCTAAATAGCACCTATGGCTAATTTTGTTAACTAACAACTGTTTAACTAAGTTAATTAAAACTTAATGAAAATCTTAATTTCTAAAATCCTCTTTTTCCCAAAATACCCCTTCCTTCTTCCTCCTTGGCTCTAGTGGAAACCAAAATTTTATTAAGGTACAAGCTCTCCACCGTCGCTAGCTCCTCCGCCATCGCTCTAGAGAGCCGGTTATAGCATAAATCAACCCACTCAATCACCACCCGCCCCTCCGGCCTCACCTCGCCGGAAAACCACCAGCCCCTCCGGCGAAGTGGAGCTATCTTCATCCTTGGTCCCAAGCCGTCCATAACGGAAGGAGGAAGATGGGAGGGGTATTTTGGGAAACATATGATTTTAGAAATTAGGGTTTTCATTAAGATTTAATTAACTTAGTTAAACAGTTGTTAGTTAACAAAATTAGTCATAGGTGCCATTTAGGCACTTAAAAAAAGTTGTGGGGGTATCTTACATTCTTAAAAAAGTTGAGGTGCCAAAGTGCAAAAAGAGTAAAGTTCAGGTTTGTAAAATAAAATTAACCCTATAGTATAGTCATTGATATTTATAAAGTCCTTGAATAGTGCCCAAATTCCCTATAGGTCCTTGGGGGGGGGGGGGGGGGGGGGGGGGGGGGTGTAGTGTAATAGGGTTTTGGGGGTGTGTGTTTTAATTGAGAAATAGTGTCAAATAATGCCAAGGATTAATAGGGAATTTGTCCTTTACAAAACTCCAATAAAATTTTAGGAGTAAAGTATTTTAGTTGATGTTCATTAAAATTTGTAACGTAGTACTTGAAATTTTAAATGAATTGATTATTCGGTCCTTCCATCTGTCATTAGAAAACTCAGATTTTTACAATGATATTATCAAGTCTTGTCACTTTAACTATTTAAAAAATATTAATATCTCAGATTTAGAAAACATTCATTTTAGTGAAATTAAGATGTAAAAACCATGACACTTGTCATACGGGGTAGTTTATACATTATGTGAGAATTTTCAAAAATAGGTGTTGACAATTAACATACTATTTGCAAATTAATAACTAGGGCTGTAAATGGACACGCTGATCTTAAGAAGAGAGCTAAATATTCCGTTAAATTTAAATTTGGAAGCCATTTTCTATGTTTTTGAATGCCAAAAAAATGTTTTATGACTTTAAATCAAAAGTTCTTATTTCAGGTTAGTTTAAAGTTTAAAGTATGATGTATTTTCATATTTTAAAATTTTCTAACTTCATTTCTTATTTCTTTGATCTATTTATCTTTATTTTGTTATTTGCTTTTAGGTTTATCCAGAACAATATGGTGACAAAGCTCCAAGATTATTTACTTATTGGACTGTAAGCTTTAAAAGCTTCATCAATAGATTTTTTTTCCTCCATTTATTCTTGATAAGCTTTTTTTGTGTGAAAATTTATAATGATCTTATTTATGCATTTTCTAACATTAAAGCTTTTGTCTTTCAGAGTGATGGTTATAAAAAAACAGGATGTTATAATTTATATTGCCCAGGTTTTATCCAACTGAGTAGGACTTTCACTCTTGGTATGAAGTTACCTATTGGAAAAGGTGTGCTTAAATTAACAGTTTACAGGGTAAGACAACCTCACAATTTTTAACAAATATCTATTTTTAGAGAGAATCAATTAATAACTAGGTAAGCGAAGCCGAGCTTGATCAAATTTGGGCCCAAATTCAGTCAATTTCGAAATAGCGAAAAGCTTGAGCTTGAGCTCGAAATTAAAATTTCGAATAAGTTTCATTCGAGCTTTCATTGCTTTTATTTTCGAAGCTTCGAGCTCATTTCAGCTTCGAAATTAAGAACTCAATTATAATTTTGAAATATCGGATTTAGTCTGAAATTAAAAACTTATTTATAAATTATTATTTTTATATTATATATTATATATCAATACTAAATATTAAATATTTTATTCATATATTATAATATTTATAATTTTTAATTAATTTTATTAATTTTTTTAATAGTATTTATATTATATATTAATATATTAATATTAAATTTCGATCTTTCGAGCTTTCGAGTTGAGCTCGAGCTCGGCTCGCGAGCTTTTACCAAGCCGATCTCGAGCTGCTTACGAATAGCTTCATCGTTTGACAGCCCTATTAATAACTTGTGCAACATCATGATGTATCTTAGTGAAGCTTTATAATATTATATAAGTTTTTTTATTTTTTATGAATACATGATCCTAGAAATAATATAATAATCATAGTAAATGTCGAACTATTCGTTAATATAATTAAATAAAATTTATTAATTAATACAATACAAATTTACAAATCAAGTCCTTTGTAAAGAATATTATTTTCAAAATAGAATTTCAAGTTTGAATTTCAATAAAACTAGAACTAGAACTTGTTATGTAATTGATTGACATAATTTATTTTATTTTTTGTGTTTTGACAGGACGTAAAAACTTTAAACTGGTTTTTACTACTTGGTGAACAAGAAATTATAGGCTATTGGCCAAAAGAGATATTCAATAATTTGGTGGATAGTTCTATTGTTGAGGCATGTGGATATGTTTATTCTCCCTTGGATGAAAGTAGCCCACCTATGGGCAATGGTATCTTTCCTAATCCGGATCCAACAAAGGCTTGTGAACTAAAGCACATCAAATTATTAAATGAAAATGGAGATTTTATAGTACCAGGAAGTGATATCACCTATTCTTTATATAATGACCTTCCTGATTACTATGATGTTGCCATTGAGCATGGGGTTGATGAATTTTCATCAAGTGTTGGTGGACCTGGAGGTTATAAAAGAAAATGAGATATAAATTCAATTTATATCAGTTTCATATATCTAACAGCTACTAGGATTATCATTGATTACAATGATGATGAATTTTGAACATTTTAGGGTTCATATTTCTATAATTAATTATATAGAGTAGCTATAAGAAGAATAGGGACAGGCCCTATTCTGGATGCAAGGAATAAAAATTTCATGGTATAGATAACACAATACAAAGATACAACAGAATTAATAAATAAAGTAAAACTGGGGTTTATACAACCCCGCACAATACATAAGTCATCCCTAGTGCCTCACTTAATACAAAATACTATATCTCAAATCTCACACTCTAAATGAAAACAAGTAGGAGGTCTACATCAACTACAATAGAACGCTAGGACTCGCACAGGGAATCCCCTCCTACGCCCTTGTCCTAAGTCTCGTTGTCACTTGTTCGAAACATCAAAGGGGGTAATGAGCCAACCAACTAAGGCTCAGTGGGAACCACATACAAATCACATGAATAAAAGAAGCATAAACGCAATAAAATATCAACAAGCATGAACATCGGGCCCACGACCTAGAACATCAACAGGTATATATAACCCCCAGCCTCGTTGCCCAAAACATCCACATGTACACACCGGGCCCACGACCCAAATCATCAACATGTATAACCCCCTGGGCCAACGGCCAAAACATCCACATATGTAAACATCAGACCCTCGACCCAAAACATCAACTTAGAAAATATGCTATCAAAGCATAAAACGCTGCTCGGTCTACGAGAGGCCTGCTCAAGCCTTATGTATGGTCTCTAGGTATATCCCGTAGGATGAACATGTATGCGCGTGTCATCACACGGCCACAACTGAATGCCCACATACATCCGTCCCTCAGATCCCCACATGGATCGAGGCATCTCATAAAATCAATGTGAAAACCAATAAAACCTAAAAATAGGTATTGGACCACGAATCAAGCATATTCTAATCCCAAGTGATACACTGAAATCATACTCACGTATAAACTCAAAAGGACTCGCATCGGAGGCAAAACCATCCTACAAGCCGTTCAGTTCTCTTTAACAGGCTTGCTCTACCAATCTATATATTGAAAAACCACGAACTCAACATGCGTACCAAGAGGTGTCCGCCATACAAACACTTCTTGATAATACCCCGTGGAGTTGTATAACTCCCGGAAAACCATAAATTCATTTTCATATAAAAACACTCCATTCAAAAGGTTTTAATAATAAAACATATCATACCTTTCATTCCATAAATGTGAACATACAAAGCGTGTCAAAAATTGTGTACCATGTATTTTAATTAGGTATGGTTACCCACCTGGTATATAGCAGTTACACAATCCTAGAGAGCCTCCTCGTCACGGCTCAATACTCTGTATCAGGGTCTGAATAAGGTCATATCGTCTTAGTATACCTTATATATAAATATTAAATACACACACTTATGTATGCTAATGCACTAACAACTAGGATTTATGCCTTCCATAATTACTAGTTATGGGAAACCCTTGAACCGGCCATCAATCTCACTCATATTTTGCTCATACATTAACTAGGTCTTGGTAACACACTCATTTCAGCATAGGTGTTATGCACCTAAAAATATGTTTAATTGCAAGGGCTTATATGCATGCTAATCGGTTCAGTAACATGATAATCACTGCTAGACATATATATTCTCTTAATTTATCATGTAGCTGTATGTGCATGCATCCATACCTTGGTGACCTGATAAAAAAGTCAACATTTAGTTCATAACCTTCCATCTTGAAGTCAAGGGTATGGTCATGATAACACGCTCATTTCAGCATAGGTGTTATGCACCTAAAATATGTTTAATTGCAAGAACTGCAACCATTAACTTTCTTTATGAGTATAAACTACAGCCATTTATAGCTTGTTCAGACACTAATAGGGGCCAGTTAACAGGCTTAATATGGACAGGTTCAGCAGTGCTATCCGATAGGGTTTTAACATGCTTGCATTGGATAATTAAGTTATCTCCATTGCAAATGCTAGGTTAGTGCAGGATCATAGATAATATGAGAGAAAACATCCACTGCATTTATTACTGAAGCAAATATGTAGATTTGGAAGGAAAACAAACCCAAGCACAAGACTTAGTTAATGGAAGAATACAAGATGATACCTCCATCTCACAGGTGCAGGTGAACCTCCTAACATTTGACACCTTCTCCTCACACACATTTCCACAAACAATTGATGTGATGTGCATTGAACCCAAGCCCACATGCTTAACAACCACACTCAACAAATATTAAGTTATCTCCCACATTCACAGCAAGGCATAACCTCCACAAGAAGAATACTGAACTACATTATCAGTCATAATCCTAACATGGCTTCATTTAACTCTCCAGTACTAGAGTGATTAACATCATCTTCATTATCCAGGCAGCCATCTAAACATTGGTTCATAAATTATATGCATGTAATCATGTTAATGAAATCCTAAACCCTCACTAGTTTCACAGAGAACACATGAATGCTCACCAGACTCCTGCTACATCGGCATTCAACTTGTCATGACACCCCTCTTTGTGGTATCTCGTCGAGCACCTCACATGCGCATTTCGAATCACCAACTCTACTGTTAAAATGTAATGCTTTTGGTAGTATTTTGATGGTTGAGTTAGTATTTGGATGTAATGTCTTAAGATTGTGAGCTTATGATTAATATGGTGTGGGGCTTAGTTAGAAGTATTGTAATGAGTCATTAATGTATGGTGGTTGTTGGTTATGGTCCTTGTGGGGACTAATCCAAGTTTGAAATATGTGTAACAAGTTAATGAAGAATGAATGAATGAAAGTGTGAGCCTTTTGATCTTCTCCTCTTCTTCCTCTTCCACCACCAACACAAACCCTAGAAACTAGAATCTTGGCTAAACAAAGGCCAACATAGTGGTATCAGAGCCAGTTTTTGCAAGCTTTGTAGTGGAAATCACCATAGCTTGGCAAAGGCGGTGTATTTGGGCTCCATGAAGCTTCTCAACTCATCTTTGATGGCGTGAACTACTTAATTATTGGAGCTTGAAGATGAGAACTCTTTTAATTTCACAAGATCTATGGGAGATTGTAGAAGAAGGCTTTGAAGAGAAGGGATAATCGGAGCCGTCAGGGAAGGAGGAAGCGAGAAGAGATTGGACAAGCAAGAGTTGAAGGAGAATAGGAAGAAAGATGCAAAGCTCTACTCTTGATTCAACAATCCATCTCCGAGAAGATTTTTCCAAGGATAACCGGGCAAGAAGTTCTAAGGAGGCATGGGAGATCTTGCAAAAGGAGTTTTAAGGAAGTGACAAGGTGAGGTCCGTGAAGCTTTTAACTATTAAGAGATTTTCAAAATTTGCAAATGAGGGAAAATGAAGCCCTAAAAGATTATTTTTCAAAAGTGATGGAGATTGTGAATCAAATTAGGAGTTTGGGTAAGAATTTGACCGATAAGTTGATTGTGTGAGAAGATCCTTATTAGCCTCTCTCCCAAGTACAACAATATTGCCTCCATCATTGAAGAAACCAAGGATCTCTCTACTCTTAGCATTCATGACCTAATGGGGTCCTTGGGAGATGCATGAGCAAAGGTTGGGTAGACACACCGCGAACAATCAATTGAAAGTGCCTTCCAATCTAGGCTAAATGTGAAGGAGCAATCAAAGCAAAGCCCGGCCGTTGGTGGATCATCCCGTGGTGGAAGATTTGGTAGAAGGTGAATGGTGGATTTGGGAGAGGTGGTGGTAGAAACAACAACAATGTTGCCCAAACTCGGTGTAATATTTGCAAGAGAGCCTCTCATGTTGAAAACGATTGTTGGTTCAAGGGGAAGCCCCAATGTCACAATTGTAAGAAGTTTGGCCACATTCAAAAACATTGCCGGTTCAAATCAAATGAGCAAGCCAAGTACACCGAAGAGAAGAGTGGTGATGGAAGCACATTCTTTGCATGTCAAGCGTGGATTGAACAAAGAATGATGTATGGTATGTTGATAGTGGATGTAGCAACCACATGACCGGTGATGAGTCTATGTTTTGCAAGCTTGATACAACCAATACTACTCAAATCACTATGGGTAATAGTGCCGTTGTGAAATCAAAAGGAAAGAGCACGATTGTCGTTGCTTCAAAGAAGGGTCGGATGTTGATTCATGAAGTGTTGTATGTCCCGGACTTGGCACAAAATCTTCTAAGTGTTGGGCAACTTGTTGATCATGGTCATGCGGTGCATTTTGAAGGTGGTTGGTGCAAAATCTATGACAAGATGGAAAACAAAAGAGAATTGATGGCCAATGTGAAGATGGAGAAAAATAGAAACTTCCCCCTCACTCTCAAGCCTGCTGGAGATGTTGCTTTAAAGGCATGTGTTGAAGATTTGTCATGGTTGTGGCACAAGCGGCTTGGACATGTAAATTTTGAAAGCTTGAAGTTATTGAGCAAGAAGAAGATGGTATATGGCTTGCCAACTATTGAAGAAAAACATGATGTTTGTGAAGCATGTGCTCTTGGTAAAATACATCGAGACTCATTTCCAAAGGAGAAAGCTTGGAGAGCCAAGGCACCATTGGAGCTTGTTCATTCCGATGTGTGTGGTCCCATGAAGGCACCTTCTCATGCCGGTAATCGCTTCTTTATCACTTTTATTGATGATTATTCAAGAATGTGTTGGGTTTACTTTATGAGGCAAAAATCGGAGGCATTTTCTATCTTCAAGAAATTCCAAAAGATGGTGGAAAGACAAAGTGGCCGGCTTATCAAAAAATTGAGAAGTGATAGAGGTGGTGAGTACAACTCCAAGGAGTTTGACAAGTTTTGTGAAGACATTGGCCTAGAAAGACAATTGACGGTGAGTTTTACACCGGAGCAAAATGGTGTTGCCGAAAGGAAGAATAGAACACTAGAAGAAATGGCAAGAACAATGATGCAAGAGAAAAATCTTCCATCAACATTTTGGGCCGAAGCAATCTATACCTCGGTCTACTTGTTAAACCGGTGTCCCACAAAGGCGGTGGAAAACAAGACTCCATTTGTAGCATGGTCCGGAGGTTGGAAGCCATCGGTGAATCATTTGAGAATTTTTGGCTCTATTTGCTATGCTCATGTTCCAAAGGAAATGAGGCACAAGCTTGAAGAAAAAGGTGAGAAATGTGTTTTTGTGGGCTAAAGCTCTAAATCAAAAGGCTATAGGCTCTTTAGTTTGAAGAGAAACAAGGTGATTATAAGTCGAGATGTGATCTTTGATGAAAATGGCAAGTGGGATTGGAAAGAAAAAGGTGTACAAAGTGTGCCCATGCAAATTCAAGAAGAAGTGCAAGAACCACCAAGTGTCCAAGAAGAAGATCATTATGAACAAGAAGAGCAACTTCAATCTCCTCCAACAAATGTCGGGTCAAGTTCATCTACTCCAAGCTCAACACCGGTAAGAATGAGAAATTTAAGTGAAATTTATGCTACATGTAATTTTTGTGTTGTGGAACCGGAATGTTTTGAGCAAGCGGCTAGAGAAGAAGTTTTGAGAAATGCAATGGAGGAAGAGATAAAAATGATTGAGAAAAACAATACTTGGGAGTTGGTGGACAAACCAAAAGAAAAGGATGTGATTGGCTTGAAGTGGATCTACAAAACCAAAACAAATCAGGATGGTTTTGGTGCAAAAATACAAAGAAAGCAAGATTAGTGGCGAAAAGGGTACTCACAACAAGCCGGAGTTGATTATCAAGAGACATTTGCGCAGGTTGCAAGGCATGAAACCATAAGAATGTTGATTGCATTAGCCGCTCACAAGGGATGGAAATTATACCAACTTGATGTGAAGTCCGCATTCTTGAATGGAGTGTTTAAAGAAGTGTATGTTGAGCAACCACAAGACTTTATGGTTGAAGATGAAGACAACAAAGTGTACAAGTTGAAGAAGGCCTTGTATGGGTTAGAACAAGCACCCCGTGCATGGTATAGCCAAATTGATGCCTACTTCACCAACAATGGATTAGGAGAATCCCAAGTGAGCCAACACTCTACATCAAGCTTGGAAAATCTGGTATGCTCATATTGTTTCTCTTTATGTTGATGATTTAATTTTTACTGGAAATGATGAGAAGATGATGCATGCATTCAAAGAGGAGATGATGAAGAAGTATGAGATGAATGACTTGGGTTTGCTTCATTACTTCTTGGGCATTGAAATTGATCAAGGGAAGGATGGTGTGTTCATTTCACAAAGAAAGTATGCCCAATCCATTCTCTCTAAATTCAAAATGGAGAATTGCAATCCGGTGACTACACCATTATTGGTGAATGAAAAATTGATGAAAGAAGATGGGAGTGGTGATGCCGATGCCTTCTCTTTATAGAAGCTTGGTTGGAAGTTTATTGTATCTTACTACTACAAGGCCTGATATCATGTATGCTTCGGGATTATTGTCTCGGTTTATGCATCGACCGAGCAAAATGCATTTTGGAGTTGCAAAGAGGGTGTTGCAGTACATTCAAGGCACAAAGAATTTTGGGCTCATGTTTGAGAAGAAGGAGAATGAGAAATTGGAGTTATTTGGTTTTTGTGATAGTGATTGGGCCGGTAGTGTGGATGATATGAAAAGCACATCCGGTTATGCATTTACACTTGGATCGGGTATATTCTCATGGGCATCAAAGAAGCAAGAAAGGGTGGCACATTCCTCCATAGAAGCCGAATATGTGTCGGCAAGTGAAGCTACAAAACAAATTATATATTTGGTTGAGGAAGATTCTTGAAGATATGGGGGAGAAGCAAGAAAAGGCGACCATTCTTTTTTGTGACAACAAATCCGCCATAGCGATGTCAAAGAATTTCGTTTTCCATTGTCGCACTAAGCACATCAACCTCAAGCATCATTACATTCGGAAAGCGGTAGAAGATGATGAAATTCTTGTCAAGCACATCAAGACCGAAAATCAACTTGCGGACATCTTCACCAAAGCACTTCCAAGTGAGAAGTTTGTCTATCTTAGAGAACTAATGGGTATGTCATCCAAAAGCATTAAGGGGGAGTGTTAAAATGTAACGCTTTTGGTAGTATTTTGATGGTTGAGTTAGTATTTGGATGTAATGTCTTAAGATTGTGGGCTTATGATTAATATGGTGTGGGGCTTAGTTAGAAGTATTGTAATGAGTCATTAATGTATGGTGGTTGTTGGTTATGGTCCTTGTGGGGACTAATCCAAGTTTGAAATATGTGTAACAAGTTAATGAAGAATGAATGAATGAAAGTGTGAGCCTTTTGATCTTCTCTTCTTCTTCCTCTTCCACCACCAACACAAACCCTAGAAACTAGAATCTTGGCTAAACAAAGGCCAACATCTACATGGCAAGTTGCCGGTGAATCTCTCAATCTTACATTGCCAATCACAAATGCTATCTATTGAAGCACACATCCAAGTTCCAATGGCCTACCTTCTTCCTCGTTTTCAGTTGGTCGCCACAATAGGGCTGATCTTCTCCTCCCCCCAAAGGCAGGGCTACGAAGTTCTCTAGGCTCGAACAACTACGTACCACGGTGGGGAGGGAGAAGAGTAGGGGTGGTGTGGGTGAAGGCCCGTTGCTGACTGCTTTTATAAAGGCTCGCCGGCTACTGGTGGTTCACGAGGGAGTAGCGCTGGCGCTGTTGGTTCACAGGAGAGGGGGAAGACGACGAGCTACTCCCCGAGTCCCGACCGAGATCCAAAATATCTTGAACGAGGCCTCTGTTGCTTTTGACCATTCCCACGAAGGGTTAAGGACCTAATCCATTCTTAGTTAAGACTAATAAGTCTTATCCATCTCTCAGCCTTTAATCCAATTCAGTTAGGGATTTTACAATTCAGCCCCTTGCTTTTACTTAAATTCCATATAATCAATAGCATTTGCAACTTAGCACCTGAATTGTTTCGAAATCTCATGAGTTGTTGAGATTATGCAATTAAGCCCCTCACGTAAGCATTCATTCATAACAAGCTCGTTAGTCAAATCGTCTAAGCCGACCGGGGGGGAGGATAGATCCTCAAATGAATCTATTCATTTGTTTCTAAAATTTCTCCGGTGCCTTGAAATAGTAATATTTTGTCCATGTTGTTGCGTAGCACAATACAGAGGGATTAAATTAATGTTAAACAAATTCATTATTATTTTTATTAAACACCTCATTTGATAAAATGGATTTATTATGAATAATAGCTAACAAAGTTTTGTGAGTATTTTATTTTCTAAACAGGAGAATTATTTTGTTCCCCTCTATTTTCTTGCATAATAATAAGAAAATAAATGGAAATGAAGACAAAAGGGGAATGTAGTATTATTAATATGATATTTGGATATATATATATATATATATATATATATATATAATTAATTAAACAGAGCAAAACGGTAAAAATTCTTGATGATAATCACTTTGATATGTAACGTTTGGGAAATCATCATATTATCAAATCGATTCAAAGATCTATACCCTCTACCAATCAAACTAAAGAATAGCTAAATCAAAGACAATAATTAGGTTTGTTCTGTAGAAACTTTCATAGATCTACAAATGCCTATGTTACCATGGGAACCCAAAATTTGAAGGAGAATTTTTTTGGCTATGTTAAACAAAACTATATGTCAAAATCAAACAGAAACCAAGAAACAAGAAGTAATCATGGATGCAATTTACACAAAAACATAAAGTTGCAGCCTGCCCACAGTGACACTACTCATATTATATATATATATATATATATATATATATATATATATATATATAGTCATGTTCTTATATATTGCGTAAGTAACATTGTACAATCTGATCAGCACCATTTTGAAGTGACTTGGAAGTATTTTTTTCAAATGTAGTATGGATCTGAAAGCGTGAAAAATAAAATTTAGCGTGTCGATTTTCGTAAAATTTGGGAACTTGTAGGATTTTCATCTTAAAGGGTGAAATTCTCAACCTAAGGTAGCATTTCTATAAATTTTCACCGTTAAGCATTTAATAATTTACAAGTTCTCGCTAAATCATTTAATAATGATTAATGCTTATCTGCTTTTCACGCTCTTTCCATCCATATAAGGTGATTTTCAAAAATACTCCAAAGTTACCTAAAAACGAAGTGATCTTAAATGAACAATAATTCGGCTGAATTTATATTAACATTTTTATTATATATATATATATATATATATATATATATATATATATATATATATAATTATATATATATATATAGAAACAAAATATGGGCCCATACTTATCACAGTATGGGCCCATACTTCAATAGTACATAGAATGGGTGATAGGGTGGGTTGCTGCACTTGCAGCCGGCCGCACCTTATCACCATACGTGCAAATCAACAATCATGGATGACAGGATATGAGGGGCATCCATGAAAGAACCTGTATTTTGGAGATAAACAAGTAAATGTGGATTATATTGGTAAACTTATAACTTACAATTATCATAACCACAAGGTACCAAATTAAATTCTACAATAATTAATGGATACTAAAAAATAATATTAAAAATTTCAGCAATATAATTTGTGTGAGTTTACAGTGTGATTTCTTCACCGAGTGACCTCACTTTTTTCTCCAACAGTTTGAATGATTCATAATTTTTCTATAAAAAAAGAAGGTGATCATAATAAAGAATCAATTTCTGCAATCATACTGAGTTTCTGTTATGCCGCATTAGTACTGATGTTTTTTCTGCTGTAATTTGAAGAATTCTGAAATAATTAATGGATACTGAAAATTAATTTCATGACTTTGAGCAATATAATTAGTGTGAGTTGACAACATAATTTCTTTGCTAATTTACCACTCTTTTTTATGCAACAGTTTGAAAGATATTGAATTTTTCTAAACAAGAAGGTGATCTTAGTTGCTCGATGCAGCAATGAAAAATGCATGCTTGGATTACACAAAATTGAAGACATGAATTTGAACAATATTTATTCGTTTGATCTTAGTTAAATTAAACTAGAGAGAGAAGCATTCACCCAAGATAATTTGGAAATATATATATATATATATATATATATATATATATATATATATACTTGAAATTTTGGTTGCTTTGTTTATTAGAAAATTAATATGACAAATACAATAAGGCAAAATATCCTAGGACAAGATAATTAGTGTCATATCCTGTTGTTTATACAGTTTTTATATCACATTTTCCAAATAAATGTTTCTAAATAATGATTAAAAAGTAAATATATCAAAAGACAGCCCTGATCAGGATTTAACTAATTATATAGGGCCATTTTCATACATCAAGGGTTAGTGTCATCAGACAAACACATTAGGTCAACCAACAGACCCTGTACAATCCAATTTATAACAATAGGAGAAAGAACAGGGAAATGCTCAAAAATCTCAAAGCCAGATACTTGTTCATAAAAGAAATAATCATCACAAACTTGCAAAATGTGATTTTCCCAACACTTTCCAATTTCTGTTCACTTCCTTCAATCCTTTAGACCATCATATGCATGCTTTGGCGCAAGTCCCTCCAACAAGGACTTTAGTAGTATAAGTGTCTCATCCAATGTCCCATATATACACATTTATGTTCTCACATGGAAGTGGGCTAGTATTCACAGATCCATCCATTATAATAATTTGATCCGCTTTTGAAAATTCAGCACCAATATCCAAATACAATCAAGTAAGTAAAAATAAATTGTGGAGACTAGAGATGAGTCCTGGAGAAGGAATTTTGATAAGAAAAGGAAAGAGATGGGAAAAATAGTATCTTAATTGTAACAAAAGCATAAGAAGAACACAGAAGCATAGACGAATGTGATCAAGATTCTAAGCTTTGTTCTACTCATGACATGGAAAGACCTCAGAAAGGACAAGAATCACATGCACAAAGAAAAGATTTCAGAAGAACACATGACACAACATCAATTGTTGCAACTATGTGAAAGTTAACAGTCATTCCAATTGTCTTTAACCTATAATTAATTTTGCAATAGGCTTCAAATTTTAGTAGACAACATATTTAACATAATGAGAGAGAAACATCAATCCTTAAAGAAGTTCTTCAAGATAATTATTTAGTAATGGAAAGAAAAACCTGGTAGTGACCACAATAAAATTGAATTAGGATCGAAGAGATTTTAATGGCCCGAATAAGCATCAAAATTGAAAAGTGAAATTCGTATAAATTTTTCTTTAGAAACTCAAAGAGTCATTCAACCACACATGAAGAGAAAAGAAAATAAAACATAAAGAAGATTGAATACATGTTCTATTAATGATTGGGAAAATATTAAGACAAAGAAAACAAACTAGATAAGAAAATGAAACAAAATACATTCATAGAATTCTATTTTCTTTTCTTTTCTTTTTCCATTTCTCTTCTACACTCAACTTTAATCAACTGAACTGGAAATCAAGCAACGAAACTTTCATTGAATCTCAAATCACCACGAAAGGCTTCAAGAAACCCCAGTCTTATTAAAATACCACTGAAATCATCTATTCAACCCTCAGAAAATTCTTCATAGAAATTTCAAGAAATCCGAGGTTGCTTAAAAACACAACTGAGAGCTTCGATATATCTCAAAACTCTCACCTAAAACTCCAAGAACCTCCATTTTATTTGAAATTTTCAAAAGTATCGAAGATTTTTGAAAAACCAAATATCTACATGGTCAAGAATCACAGGAAAAAGAAAAAAAAAAGGAAAAAAAATTTAATACATGAAGAAAAGCGAGAAATTCATACACAAGGAATCCGAGAAATGTAGAACAACGCATCAAGAGCCGATGATCTGAGCCGGGAAACGAGGCATCGAGAACCGGGAAATGAATCAGGAAGCAAATACATCTGCTTGAGCATAATTAGAATGCAGTAGCTTTCCTAGGAGAGTTCTTCTAACACTTATTTTTCATGTCATGGCATCAGTTTCACAAAGTTAACTCAAGTTTATTGCTTCAAGGTACAAATAGGCAATGACAATATTCACAATATAAATTTGGGAATTCAAAATTTCTATTTGATGTAAACTGGGGAAATCTAGGAATAGTTGCAGGACCTTTCAACAAGTTAAGAATCAAACCGGCAGTCAGCAGTATACACACACACACAATACTTCTTGTGACCACCCAATCAATTAAGGTTACTAGATTCACAAGAATGTGACAACCCTTCCCATATTTATCCTTAAAATATCCAATGAGCTCTGCAGTAATTAGGAAAGAATAATATGGATGCATTCAAATTAGAATGATATATCACCTTACAGTGCTCAAGCACTGCAGAAACATTATAGCTTTTCAAATTAAGCAACCTTCAGTTTTCCACTTTCAATTTCTTCGAAGCTCTAGATGAGCTCTTAGGGCATTCCATCTAGCTCTGATCCATGAAAAGGCACAAAACTATTATCACCATTGTGGAAGTCTGAGACATTGGGGATGTAGGAAGAAAAACCAGTAAAATCATTGAAAATCTTACTGTGATCCATTGACCCAATTGGATCCCAAGCAGAAGCCAAGAAATGCTGTTCATCAACATTTGCTGCAGTCATCCCTGAATCACTTGAACTTCCCTCTTTACGAGCATGAAATGGGAATCACCATCCACACCCGTTGGCATAAGATGAACTTTATCTAAAAGGAAGCGAGGAATTACCTTGAAGATCCAAATATTTCCCATGGCGGCTCAATGTCATCATCGTCGTCGTCAACATCATCGTCGAAATCCGCCTCATCGGATGAAGACTCATCGGACCACCATCTCCGCCTCCCTCTCTTCCAAAATCCCCCACCGGCGTTGTCTCGGAGCCCGAACCTCCCGGCGCGGAAGAACTCTGCGTTCGAGTCCCAGGAGCGACCTCCACGCTTGCAGGCACAGCGGGATCGACAGTCTCGCGGTCTCGTCGGTGAAATAGCTGAGAGATTGGGGCTAGGGTTTATACGAAGAAAAATCAGGGTAAATTAAACGACTTCCCAATTGAGTCCCTCATCTACAATTTGTAACACAAAATCTTCTTGAAATCATAACTTAATAGTCCATCATGTCGGTTGCCATTAAAAAAAAGCTGAGGCGGCAATGACATGATAACTCACTTCAATTTATGAATTATTTTATGAATATTTTAAATAAAAATAAGTTTTATTATATTATTTCCTCATCTCTTTGCTTTCCTTCTTCCTCCCTCTCTCTCTTCCCTGCCGTCATCCCTCACCGGGCGTCCCTTCCCATCTCCACTGCCTTTTCCTCTCCTCCCCTCCTCTTCCCCCTTCCTCTAGGGTTTCTCCTTGATTTCAATTGTTGAATCGATCAACCTCCATCTTTGATTCGTATTGAAACCCTAATTTCTCAAAATTTTCTAAAAGAAGATGGGATCGTCCGCACCTGATCAAGGCACCAAGCAAGATTGAGACCGCTTATGATCCAAAGGAGCACATAGTATACGATCATAGTATAGGAACGACCATAGCGGAGCATCTTGAAGCTTAGGCGAGACTGGGAAACGAGGTAGGCGATAAAGGGGGCCAAGGGGACGGTGAGAGCAAGGGTGTACCACAACCCATGGCAATTCAAGAAACCATGAGTGGAGGCCCCCTCCCAGTGGCTTCGACACCTCCGGAGAAATCACGTTATTTTCTTGAGTAGTTAGGTCTTGAAGAAAGAATTTCATGGAAATTCATCACCCTTTCTTTTGTCAATTGTGTTCTTCAGTGCTTATAATTTGGTTGGATATGTGATTTCCTTATCAATGATTTGAGATAACTAAGAGATAACTAAGAGAGGGTGAAGCCATGGTTATTTTGTTTGAGAGAGAAATCACGGATCCAACCAATTTTGTTTTCAATGCTTATAATTTGGTTGGATCTGTGCTTAGTTTATCTCATTCTATTTCCTTATTAATCATTCGATCTTCAGTGCTTACAATTTTGTCTGACATATTGCTCCCAATAATTCCAAAAAATAAAAATCAAGGAGGAGGGGAAAGCGATCCGAATCAAGGATGGAGGTGGATCGATTTAGTGATTAAAGTCAAGGAGAAACCCAAAAGGAAGGGGGAGGAGGAAGGGAGGAGAGAAAAGGCGGTGGAGATGGCCCAGATGGGAAGATACGCCGGTGAGGGATTCTACGGCGAGAAAGAGGGAGAGGGAGGAAGAGGGGGAGGAAGAAGATAGGAAATAATAAAACTTATTTTTATTCAAAATAATCATAAGTTGAAATGAGTCAGCTATATTCCGGTAACCGACCCGAGAACTGTAATTTACCCAGAAAAATCGGGATCGAGGGAGAGAAGGGAGAGAGATCTCATCCGGGCCTTTCAAAGATTAGGTTTTTTTTTGTGTTTTTATATTTTTTACTCCCTGAAAAATAGTGAAATTATATTGTTAAATACTTATAGTTTTTTTTTTGTGTTTTTATATTTTACTCCCTAGAAAACTTTTTACTTTGTTTGTTGAGTAATATT
This sequence comes from Dioscorea zingiberensis, assembly GCA_026586065.1. NCBI lineage: Eukaryota > Viridiplantae > Streptophyta > Magnoliopsida > Dioscoreales > Dioscoreaceae > Dioscorea > Dioscorea zingiberensis. The sequence continues at coordinate 84,043,888 of CM048818.1, read as the reverse complement.
AACTAATATTTTATTTATAAATTAATTTTTTAAATAAAGAATTACTCTTGTAATTATCATTTAATTAGGTATAAAATATATGGTTTTTTTAGTAAAAAAATTGATGAAAAAAATAGAATTTTTTTTCTTTATTTGAATTATATTACAAATATAATACCTATGAAACTATAAATTACTCTAAGGCCATAATATAAATCTAAACATGACTAAGAGCAAAAAAAAAAAAATTGTGACTAAAAAACATTTACACTTACATATAAAATAACAGTAATTATATATTATTTTAATACCCATGCAATGAGTGGCACTAAACTTGTGTGAATGAGGTTCTGATAATGAAGGTAAGCCATGAAAATATATTTTTTAATTTTATTTTTTGATTTATTGGTTTTTAAAAATCATCATTATTTGCTTATGATTGTGGAGTTGTGCTTTTCTTTTCTTGTTATATATATGTGCGCATGCCAACAACTCTCTGTTTTTTTGTGTGAGAGATAGAGAGAGTGAGTGGGCCAACCATCTTTATTTGTGAATACAGTAAGTTATTGATTTATTTAAGGCCTAAATATACTATTCGTTCTTGTACTATAACCTAATGTTCATTTTCATCCTTATACTTTAAAAATGTTCAATACGGTCCATGTATTTTACATATTTTGTTCAATACCGTCCCTAACGCTGGCGTGACAACACAAATGAAATACAACATAATTTTCTGATTTTTCTTATTTACACGTGGTTGTATTTTGCTGACGTGGCATACGTATTCTGCCACATCAGCAAAATAATAATTTTTTAAAAATAATTTTAGAATAAATTATTTTTAAAAAAATTACTTTAAAAAAAATATTTAAAAAAAATATTTTTTTTAAAAAAAAAAATTATTTTAAAAAAAATCTTATTTTGCTGACGTGGCAGAATACGTATGCCACGTCAGAAAAATATTGTCATGTGTAAATAAGAAAAATCAGAAAATTATGTTGTATTTCATCGGTGCTGCCACGTCAACGTCAGGGACGATATTAAACATTTTTAAAATATAGGGATAAAAATGAATATTGGGATATATGGGGTGTTTGGATTGGCTTTTTTTTTCTCCAGAAGTGCTTCTGAAGTAAGTTAACCACTTCTGGAGAAAAGAAAGGTGTTTGGATGGGTTTTAAAAAAAACAAAAGCACTAAAAAAAGCCCAATAAGTGCTTTTTTTCAGAAGCACGTTTGGTGCTTATGAAAACAAAAGCCGTTTTGTAGAAGTTGTTTTAGAAAATGTTAATTACCAAAACACCATTCTTAAATCTTTTTAAACCTATTTTGAAAATGGTCAATTACCAAAATACCATTATTACTATTATTATTATTTTTTATTATTATTTTTTATTATTTATTATTATTATAAAAGCACTTATGGATTAACATACACAAACATAAAAATAACAGAAGCGCTTAAATTACTCTCATAAGTCTTTTTGTTAAAGTCCTTCTAGCAAACTCAAAAATGTACTTTTTTTAAAAGTCAATCCAAACACCCCCATAGTACAGAGATGAATAGTATATTGAAGCCTTTTTTTTTAAGGGGAAATTACAAAAAAGTACTTTGTAGTTTGCGACTTTTTCAATTCGGTCCTTGTGGTTCAAAATTGAATACTGCTTGACCATAATAGTTTCTTAGTTTATCACTTTAGTACCTTTAATGTCATGCATTCAAGATTATCACCATTTGGCCCCTGTAGAGTATGTTTGAAGGATTTCCAATTGTATGGATGGGAAGATGCGTGAAAAATAAAATTTGGCACCCTACCAATTTTCATATAATTTGGGAACTTGTAGGATCTTCATCTTAATGGTTCTTATTTTATAGGAATCTGAACAATCCAGAATTTCAACCGTAAAGTGGGAGGACCAACGGTTACCAAATTGTATGAAAATTGACAGACTAACTTATTTTTCGATGATCTTCCCGTCTATAGGTTGGAAATCTTTCAAACATGCTCTAGGGGGGCCAAACGGGACACAACCTTGAATGCACTGCGACTTACAAGTGGTATCTAAAGGTGATAAAGCAAGAAACTATTGTGATCATCAAGTGGCTCAATTTTGAACCACAAGGACCGAATTGAAAAAATCGTAAACCAGAGGGTACTTTTTTATAATTTTTCTTTTATTTAATTATCTAGTTAAGGTAATTTAATACTTTGGGACCGAACAAACAGTATAAAATCGAACTCACTCAAACTATAAATAAGAAACTTTGTTGATTGATTAACTTGTGGGGAATTGATCTTTAAATGGATCTATTCATGTGTTTCTGAAATTTCTCCACGGTCTTGAAATGTTAATATTTCTACTATGTTGTTGTGTAGCATATAGATGGATTAAATTAATTTTAAATAAAATCATAATTTATTTTTATTAAAAAACTCATTTGATAAAGTGGATTTATTTATGAATAATAGCTGATAAAGTTTTGTGAGTATTTTATTCTCTAGAAAAGAGACAACATATTTTGTTCCCTTCTTTTTTTGTTGCATAATATTAATATGAAAATAAATAGAATTAAAGAAAAAATGGGAAGGTAGCATTATTAATATGATATTTGGATATATAATTAAATTTATTAAATAATATGATTTTTATTATTATACATGTCAAATAGGTTCGATACGTGCCCTACTCATGTTGAGCATTGTGCATATGTGTGCCGGCACGGCCTGTAAAACCGAGGATCAGCCCGGCATAAAACATGATCTAGCTAGTTTTTTGCTCATGCGGTGTCTGGCAAGCAAGCGGGCGACATATTAATTTAAAAATAAAAAATAAAAGATATCAAAAAACTAATAAATTGGAAAAAAAAATTAAATAAAAAATAGGAAAACCAAGAAAATCACTAAAATGTAGGAAAAAAATGAAAAAATTTATAAAAATACAGAAAATAAACCCACAAGAAGAGAAATTTTCTACAAAATCTAGAAAATCGTTGAAATTTCAAAAAACGACCAAAATAAATAAACTCAGAAATGCCCAAAAAACAATGAAAAACTTCTAAAAAATCTGAAAACCCATGGAATTAAATATACATAAACTCAGAAATGCCCAAAAAAAATCAACAAAATCCCATAAAAATATGAAAAACAGAAAAATCAGGAAAATGTGTACAGAGTGCAGAAAATCCCATAAAATCTGAAAAAACAATCACAAAATCCCCCCCCCCCCCCAAATAAAAAAATATATATATATAAAAAGAGTAAATTTTCCATATGTTCACAAACTCCACAAAAATTCATAATTATTTTTTATTGTTTTTGGGCTTTAAGAGGCTTTTTTTTTGACATGGTGAGGAACGAAGGTTTTTTTTGGCTTAGACGATAAAGGCCCCCACTCACAGATCAGTTAGGAACGTAGCCATGGGTTAACTCGAGGAGTAAACTTGACTCAATCTGTTTATCTTATTTATAGGGCCAAACACTTGATCTCAAAATCTTTCAGAAGAATTTTTCAACGCAGGAAACTCAAGGATTTTACCACTATGCTATGAACCCTTTGGTAGGAAAAGAGCTCTTGATCCTTAGAAATGGAGGGATGGAGGGAGTTTTAGAAGATTCAAACGAAGGGTCGTGTTCATTCTATGACCACCAACCAAAAAAGGACACGTATATTGGACTCGCTTTAAGTACATGGAATTTCTATTTGGAGGTGGCGGGAAGCTGAAAATGTGGAGTTGCCAACTTGCCATTAATGGATGATTAATGTGAACCCCGGGAAGAGTAACATGTTCCAGCATTTTTATTCTTTTGGAGAAATTATAAAAAAGTATCACGTGGTTTGTGACTTTTTGAATTCGGTCCTTGTGGTTTAAAATTGAACAATAAAGACCATATGGTTTGCCCGTTTATTACTTTAGTACCTTGTAATACTGTGCATTCAAGGTCATATTCCCGTTTGGCCCCCTAGAGCATGTTTGAAGGATTTCCAACCGTATGGATGGGAAGATCATGCCAATTTTCATACAATTTGGGAACGTGTAGGATCTTCATCTTAACAGTTCTTATTTTATAGGAATCTGAACAGTCCAGAATTTCAACCGTTAAGTGGGAGGACCAAACAGTTACCAAATCAGATAAAAAATGACATAGCTTATTTTTCACGATCTTCCCATCCATACGGTTGGAAATCCAAACGGATGACCTGAATGCACGATATGTAGAATCTAAAGTGATAAATGAAAACCGCAGTAGCCTTTTATTGTTCAATTTTAAACCATAAGGACCGAATTCAAAAAGTCGCAAACCACAGGGTACTTTTTTGTAATTTTTCCTATTTTTTTTTGTCTCTCAAAAGTCAAAACATTTACAAATATTTCATTCACTAGTAGAATTTCATATTATTAAATAATTTAAACATTAAAGAATCATCCAAGTTATTAATGTCAAGTTCCTAATGTTGTTTGATGTCATTGTCATCCCTGTGTTTTGCAAAGGAGTTTTTATTAAAAAAAAAAAAGATCAACTTCACTTCGGACCACCATCTTTTTTTTTTTTTTTTTTTTTATTTATAAAATTTGAGTATTATCAAGTTCATGCGGGGCTGCGAGGGCGTAGAGGCCCATGCTGATTGATATATATATATATATATATATATATATATATATATATATATTGACTTAAGCTATAAAGACACCTACTCATTGATTAGACAGAGATATGATCATAGGTTTTGAGAAGTAAATTCACTCAATGGCTCATGACTCCTCACCATGCGCTTATAAACTCGAGGAGTAAATTCAACTAAAACTTATTTACCACATTTACGAGATCGGACATTCGATCTCGAGACCTTTCAGGAAAATTTTCTAACACACGGAATCCAAGAGTTTTACTGCTGGCTATGAAACCTTTGATTGACATCTATATTTATTATACAATAGAAGAAGTGGCATGCATCCCAATGTTGATCTTTTCACATAGTCTGATTATTATTATCAATTGATGTACTATTGCTGAGGCATGAGAAGCGAGTTTCTAATTGGAGGGGGAGGGAAACGGTTGTGTTGGAGGTGCCATTGTTGTGAACATTTACATACATTTACATACATTTCATTAGTTAAATTAATAGAATTCATATTATCAAATAATCTAAAAATTAAAGCGTCAACAAAGCTATTAATCATCGTGCAAGGGTTTCTCTTAAGGTTAGTGTTGTTGTGTGGTTGGTTGCTGATCTATGATAGGGTCCTTACCATGGTTAACTTAGGGGGTGTTTGGATAGGGTTTTTTTTGCCCCATAAGTGCTTCTGGAGTAAGTTAAGCACTTCTGGAGAAATGAGAGATGTTTGGATGGGTTTTTAAAAAATGCAGAAGCACTAAAAAAAACCCATAAGTGCTTTTTTCAAAAGCTAGTGGTTTGGTGCTTCTGAAAAAAAACCGTTTTGTAGAAGTTGTTTTAGAAAGTATTAATTAACAAAACACATTTCTTAAACGTATTTTGAAAAGGGTCAATTATCAAAATACCATTATTACTATTTTTATTATTTATTTTTATTATTTATTATTATTATAGAAGCACTTCTGGATTAACATGTCCAAACATAAAAATAACAGAAGTACTTAACTTACTCTCAAAAGTCCTTTTTTCAAAAGTCCTTCTAGCAAACTCAAAAAAAGTCTTTTTTTCAAAAGCCAATCCAAACACACCCTTAGACATAGATAGATAGATGTCACCTGAATCTTATGAAGAAGGGGTGGTGGAGATGAAGGAACATCTCTTCTTGCACTCTATACTTTCACCCGCACTCTATGTTGAGCTCGAGTTTCATGTTTGTTCAATTATATATATATATATTCCTAATTTTCCAATTTTAACTCCAACTAAATCAAAATAAAAAGGTTCTTGGGTCATTGCTATTTACACCAGTATAGTACAAATCAATTAAATGGAAACTAAGAAAAATATTTACTATATGCATGATTTAACCAAACAAACACTTGCTCATTTACTCTTAAATAAAAACATATAATTACAAATTGAAAAAGAGATTTATTTATTCTTTACACTGCCCCACCCCCCTCTCCAAACCATCACAATTGTAGGTATACACCTCAACGAGGTAATGTAAGTTTTGCAGGCATTAAGTTAAAAAAAAAAAAAACCAAAATATTTTGTTAAGAAAAAATTTCAACGTTTCCAAGGGGGTAAAATCTAAAATAACCACACCATAAAAGTCAAAACCAACCAAAACACCGGCGACTGCGAACGCTTCAGTCCTGAAGTCACTGTGGCTTGAAATAACGATGACGAGAATGACGGCAAAGCAATTACGCTTCCATATTAATTCGAAGAAGCTTCATCGAGCTTCACCGCCAGCTTTTCATGGCGACGGGCAACCTCGGCCTTGTGGTCATCGCAGTGGATGACAGCGAGGAGAGCATGAACGCCCTCAGTTGGGCTCTTAATTACGTAAAAATTTATTAATTTTAGAACAATGAAAACAACATTAAACAAACTCTTTGTGTTTATAATTCACCTTTAGTTTAATAGAGGTATGTTTATATTCTTTAATCTTTCCATTTATGGGCTGGCTGTTTGTTTTTTTGCTGTGACTTGAAAATTGAAATGCTGCAATTAATACCTTTGGCTTATATATTATAATCACCTTTTCTTTTCTATCCCTTTTTTTTCATAAGTTAAAGGTTTTCACAAATTCGAATAGATCGATCCTAACACTCGCAGCTGGCCCTACGACGAGCCTGTGCTGGTTGCTGCCGGCGAATCTCCAGGTAATTCAGCTCGCCGCCTCCCTGGCTTCCTCTCCCCATCATGCATGCATCAAGTGCTTTCTCTTCCTTCTCATTTTCTCTCTCCTTTTTCTGATTTTTAATGTTTTCTGGTTGATGATTCCGTGTTATGTTATGTAAATTAATTAATGCTACTTGTATGTTCTGATCGATATTGGTTGTGATTTTCATTTTAGTTAGTTAGTTATTTTTTTTTTTTATGCTACATTTCAATATTATGCGATCATGCACTCTTAAGTCTTAAGAATTAGAGTTTACTTTTTATGGCGCATTAATTATAATTTTTTGGTTATGTTTTTTAAATTTAAATTTACAGAAGAAAAGAGAAGAGTTGCATGGTTTAGGTTTACGGGTAATATTGGAGATGGATTATTATTTCTATTATCCGTATCTTTTGAATTTTTGGCATGTTAGAAAATTCTGAACAAATTATAAAATAGCCCTCGATCGGATATTTTATAATTTCAAAATGACTGATATTGGTTGTGATTTCATGTTAGTTAGTTTTTTTTTTTTTTAATGCTACATTTCAATACTATGCGATCATGCACTAACCTTCTCACTCACCATCCATGTCCCAATGCTGATCTTTTCACTCAGTCCGATCTTCCTATCAATTGATGTCACTGTTGCAGAGGCATTGGACACCAAGTTATGCCTCTCATCAAAAGACTTGGCTCTCTTCAATGCATCCTTGCCAAAAACAAAGCCCTTGGCCAGCCACATCTTCTGCTTTCCTTACTGCAGACCCTGCAGGTGGCAGCTCCCTTTCCTTCAGAGTTGTGCGTTTATTAATTTCTGTTAGATGACTACGATCCAATATTCTAAAAGTTTAAGCCAATAGAAATGTCGATACTCACTATTGTTTCTTTGTATGCTTCCCGTGGCGGATGGTAGTCAATAACTTGTGTTATACTGATAGAAAGATCAGCTATATATAGTTGCTCCCTAGGAATTGAATAGAAACTGAATTAATGTTGCACTGGGAAAAGATGTAGAAGATGATAAGTTAACATAATTCCTTAATTACTGAGAGAAGCATTGCTGTATCTGCTCCTTGTGAATCCTTGAATGTCACAAATGCCAGTTGAGATCTTTCTGACTCACTGTAGCGCGCACTTGAAGTAATTCATGATTAAAGGAAACCAATTACCAAGGGAAAATAGTAATGGGATGTAAGGAAGTACACTAACCTTTGCATGTCTATGTAATCGATATCACCGAGTATGAAAAGAATTCTTTCATATCCCTAAACCCTAAACCCTAAACCCTAAATCAACCAGCCCAATACTCCCATTCCACAGCAGATCAAAAGAAACTAAGCTGTTGTATTGGATCCCAAAAGGAAATCTTGATTAAACTGCAGAAGCTAGGATTAGATTTCACCTTATTCAAGGGTGTGAGTCTGCTCTTCTATACTTGCTCATGAGCATAGAAATTAGCAAGGTTATTCTAATTGAAAATTATAGGAGAACTGCAGGTCATATGTTCCAAAATGCAGGTCACAAGGGACTTGGAAACATAGAAAGGTACAGATTCTCATATCTAAAGGTCAGCAAAATTACGCGTGGAGACTATTGCATCAAGTGAAGAAATTCCAGAATTTATGCATACCAAGGAGTCATCAAATATACTTTCCTCACTGAGTCCTACACTCATTCCCAGTTCTTGGGGACAGAAATATGTTTCTAGGACAACTACATGCTCATAGAGTTCAAAATCAAAGCTTTCATAACTAGTGAGATCAAGTAGGGCATACATTATAGGAGTAATGGACTGGAATCACAGCAGCATAGAGTATAGATTATATATTAGTCATGTTTGTGGCCTGTGCATGGACCCAACCCGAATGCATTACAATCGGTTTTGCCTTAATGAAATTTGGTTTATTTTTGCAAATGAAAATTTTTAATATTAAAAACAAATATATGGAGTTGCTTGGATAGAGTTACATCCTTATTTAGAGGTTCTAATACTTTAAATATTCATATTAGTATTTTTTATATTTTAATTATTTGTCTTATATTGATTCTTTTGATCAGTTAATCATGGACTTCAAGATGGCCGTTACACGCATTTTACTCATCATCCTGATATTGGGACTTTTTTCAGTTATGATGACTTTCAGTGACAGTAAGTTTATTTTATTTTCTTACATTTTTTTTCATTTATTTATTTATTTGTAATAACTATTATAAATATAATTTAATTTTTATTTCGTTATTGAATATTGATAGGTGATGGATACGATGGCACAAGATCCATCATTGTGGACTTCCATCATAGGAAACTGCTTAGCTCTAACCATGATTCTTCAGGTAAATCAATTAAACCTTGACTCAAGCTTTTTTTGTTATTATTAATCTGTGAAACTACTTTTATTATTATATATATTTTAAATATTTATTTTCTAAAAAAAATCTAGTTTTATTTGTATATTTAAAATACATTTGTTTATCATTGCAGAGAAAAAAACTTGGCTCGCTAAGGCAGTTCACTCCATTTGGAAGATACTACAATCACCGATATTTTTATTGATATTTGTAACTGTTTTAGGTGTGATTACTATTTGTAGTATTTTATATGCGTGTTTTACAGATCAATTTCATATCATAGAAATTTTTCAGGAGATATTTAGTAGGCGTAGCCGTAATTTAGGAACTTCAGACATAGAGTTATTTCCTGTCTCTTCTTATAGGATGACTGTGTCAGACGAGTTACATGACGGGGAGTGTGTGATATGTCTTGATTCATATCATACAGATGATAGTATCCGCACACTACCCTGCAGTCATTTTTTTCACGATACTTGTATTAGAGAGTGGCTTAGACAGAGTAGGACTTGCCCTACTTGTCGTAGAGATTGTAGCCACTTTATCTCATATTGTAAATATTAAAAATAAATAACGACTTTTATGGATTATATTGTAAATATTTGTAATAAATAATGAGTTATATGGGTTGTATTACAAATATTTGAAACATATCATATTTGTGGCTTATGTGCATTGTTTCATATATTTTTTTAAAGGTTTTTAATGTAACTATGAGCTATAATCTTGATTGAGTCTTGATTGAAAAGCAATCATTGAAAATTAAGAGAGAAAAAACATTACAACAGGTTTATTAAGAGAAGTAGTTGCTGACTATGGAGTTGGTAGGATTGGAGACACCAAATAACAATACAAGTATACAACGTTTTGTGTCATGTTTCCCACAAGAATTTGATTGGATTGTTTGTAAGTAATTTAACCAAAAGGTTGATTTGACAATATTAAAATTGAGTACAGATTTTAGTTATAAAAAATATAAAAATTGATATTTTGATATACATGTTTTTTCATATTATTATTATTATTATTAATTGCCAAAAGAGTTTACTCCATTCCCTCCAAAACACTCCTCCCTCAAGTCACCTTAAAGTAGGGGTGGGCATGGATCGTATCGGATCGGATTTGACTAAATTCAAGAACCGAACCATAAATATTAATCGGATCGGATCGGATCGGATTTGGAAATAAAAATAATTGCGATCCGACGTCATCCAAATCCAACTAATTCGGTTCAGATCACGGTACGGATTCGGATTTTCGGATCGTACAATTCGGCTTTCGACTTTTGTAATTCAAATCTATATACCACCATTAAGACATACGAATAAACGAGTAAAATTAAATTCTCTAGAATAAAAATAGATACGACTCGTAGTAGCTACAATGAAATTAATGGCATCCCATCATCAAACCACAAAAATTAGTGGTACAATAGAACTAAGCATGAATTACATTTCATTCTTTAAATCAAAAACATTTGTTTCGCGTATAGATAGTCCTCAAAGGTAAGTGGAAGATGATTATATATTTGTGTGGATGGATTATGTCACATATTCCGAAGCTAATTAATTAGATGATGGTATTAGTTGCATATCGGGACAATGGGACGTGAGAACAAAACAATTTGTATTTTATCAAAAAAACAATTTGTATGGGAAGTCAAAAGAAAGCGCGTTGTTGGCGATAAATCATATGTGAAACAACAGCAGCAGCAGAGACATCATGCAATAGGCATGGAAGACACTTGTAGTCACTTTTCTTACCCTTCTCTTTCTCACTCTCTTTCTACATTTATATATAAAACTTCATCTGGTGGACAGTCTATTCAGAAAGAGCCTGGAACATGACACATCTTAGAAGCGGTGAGTGCGTGTTGAGGCGACTCGTAATATTCTTGAAAATGATCTTATATTCATAGTAATATGAAATTAGGATATATACAATGCCAACTATGACATACGTTAATTAATAAAATATAATATAATTAATATTATTTCGGATCGGTCCGGATCGGATTTTATGAAACAAAATCCATGAACCGATCCATTAAAATTCGGATAGGTTCGGTTCTTCGGTTCGGATTTTGACTTTTTTAATCAACTGGGATTTTTTCGGATTTTTTCGGTTCGGATCGGATAGGTTCTTCGGTTCTTGGTCTCTCTCTCTCTCTATATATATATATATATATATATATATATATAACACGCTCAGATTTCACACACCACGTGCCAAAAAAAAAATTAGAAAATTAAGTTGAGCCATGCACAAGAGAACCAGAAGGAGTCTGATTTTAATTTCATATAAAATCTAAGAAAACCTGAAAAATTAGAATGAGGTTTTGAAATTTTTTTAGAGTTTTGGAATTTTTTATTTTTAAATGTAAAACGTATCTATCTATCACTAATAATTTTAATTTCAAAATTCAAAAAAATTAAATTAAAATTTTGAAATTTATTCAAAATTTTGGATTTTTTTAATTTTAAAAAATCTATCAACATTACTAACGAGTATATTTAATTTTAAAAGTATTTATCCATAATATATGGGAGTCTATTGGTTACATATAATTTTAATTTTAAAATATTAAAAAAATGGCATTCTAAAAGGAGTATTTTTAATGTTTAAAAGTATCTAGCTGAAACAAAAGTGAGATAATTTTAATTTTTAGAAAATCCAAAAAAAAAAGAAAATTAAGTTGGGATTTGAAATTTTCTTATAATTTTAGATTTTAACTTTAAAAAATATATCTATATTATTTTATTTCTTGTCTTCTGACCTGATGTAAAATCTTTAAATTGGTATTTACTGTTCGGTAAACAGGCAAAAAGGGAAGATAGAGAAAAGTTTAGATAATTACACCTAAATAAATCCATAACATACTAACCTTCATAAACAAAGTTAGCCCGCTCTATTTCACAATGAGAGGTTGCTTCAAATCATGCATAAAACATACTTTTAGTTGTATGTGCACATTTAACAAGAAAAAAAAAAACCACACAATGACAAACAAATAATGATGATTTTTAAAAATCAAATAAATAAAAAAAATATTTGTCATAAGGCATAATGATAGAAGGGTTGGGATAACATTTAAACGCATCATTAATTCAATCCAAGTAGACATTTGGGACACGGAATTCACAAACTCTTTCTAGATTTGAAGTTTTGGTTTGTAAGGTTTAATATTTTAGGAAAAAAAAACCGGTATCTTAAAAGATTTTCATAAGACTTTTGAAATTGATAGTTGTGATAGGATAGTCTTAATAGCTACTCTATATGATGTAGAAATATAAAATCTAAAATGTTCAAAATTCATCATCACTGTAATTTATGACAATCCAAGTAACCCTTGGATATATGAAACTCATGTAAATCAAATTTATATCTCATTTGCTTTTATAACCTCCAGGTCCACCAACACTCAATGAAAATTCATCGACCCCACGCTCAATGACAACACCATAGTAATCAGGGAGATCACTAAATAAAAAATAGGAGGTATCACTTCCTGGTACTATAAAATCTCCATTTTCATTTAATAATTTGATGTGCTTTAGTTCACAAGCCTTTGTTGGATCCGGATTAGGAAAGATACCATTGCCCATAGGTGGGCTACTTTCATCCAATGGCGAATAAACATATCCAGATACCTCAACATCAGAACTGTCCACCAAGTTATTAAATATCTCTTTTGGCCAATAGCCTATAATTTCTTGTTCGCCAAGTAGTAAAAACCAGTTTAAAGTTTTTACGTCCGGTCAAAAATCAAGAAATAAAATTAAAAAGTAAGAGTAAAATAAATTATAGTCAATTGCATAACAAGTCCTACTTTTATTGAAATTCAAACATGAAATTCTATTTCCCAAATAATATTCTTTATAAAGGAGTTGATTTCCAAATTAATGTAGTGTATAAATTAATAAATTTTATTTAATTATATAAATAAATAGTTTGACATTTACTATGATTATTATATTATTTCTAGGATCATAAATTCTTAAAAACCTTATATCATATTACACCAAAACCTATTCCGGCTACATATAAAACTTCTCTAAGACAAATCATTTATATTGCATAGAGTTACTAAATAATTTACTCTATAAATAGATATATGTTCAAAGATTGTGAGGTTGTCTTACCCTGTAAACTGTTAATTTGAGCACACTTTTACCAATTGATAACTTCATACCAGGAGTAAAAGTTCTACTCAATTGGATGAAACCTGGGCAATATAAATTATAACATCCTATTTTTTTATAACCATCACTCTGAAAGAAAACAACTTTAATGTTAGAAAAATGCATAGATATAGATTGTTGTAAATTTTCACAAAAAAAAGTCATTAAGAATAAATGGAGAATAATTCTATTGGTGAAGTTTTGAAAGCTTACAGTCCAATACGTATATAATCTTGAAGTTTTGTCACCATATGATTCTGGATAAACCTAAAAACCGATATCAAAATGAAAATATATAGATCAATGAAATAGGAAATGATGTTAGAAAATTTAAAAATATGGAAATTCCTCATATTTTAAACTTATGACTGGAAAAAAGTCAAAAACTTTTGATTTGCTATGCATATATATATTATCAATATGAATAATAAATATATCCGTAGGATTTAAAGTCATAAAATATTAGTTTGGGGGTTTAAAAACATAGAAAATGGCTTCCAAATTTAAATTTAATGGAATGTTTAGCAACAAGATCAGCTTGTGCATGCTATCAATTTTGCAAATACTATGTTAATTCTCAACACCTTTTTCTGAAAATTCTCACATAATGTCTAAACTACCCTCTACGACAAGTATCATGGTTTTTACATCTTAAATAACTAAAATAAATGTTTTCTAAATCTATATTTTTTAAATAGATTAAATTAAAATGACAAGAATTGATAATATCATTATAAAAATTGAGTTTTTTAATGACCGGATAGTCAGTTCATTTAAAATTTGAAGTACTACATTAAATATTTTAATTTGAACATCAACTAAAATACTATGATCCTAAATTTCGTAAGTGTTTTGTAAATTTTTTTATGAATATCAATGACTATATTATATTCTAAAATGCATAGGTAAATCTAAATTAATTTATATAAATTTTAAATGAGAGATCTTTAATTTATAGAATAAAAAATAATTATTAATTTAAATAAAATAATTCAAAAGTATAAAAGTTCTTGATAAGTTTAATCAATTGACTTACATGCCATCCGCAAATGATAGAATTCCATTTATCTGAAGGGCCTGACGATCCTCTTGAAAGAACCAGGTGCATGCTACTTTTTTGATTTTTTGAAATATTTGAAATATTAAACACGTCCATTATCACTTGAGCTCCATAGTATTTCCAACTTTGTTTAGATTCGAAGTCAATACCTGTTAACTACATAAAAGTTTTTATTGTCAATATGAGTAGGCATAGTTTTGTTTCTTGTTTTTTGTTATTTTTGTTATTTGTTTTTTTTGACATGAATAACAAGCACTCTCTTTTGGGTTCATCATGGACGTGGTCATGGGTGACAAACGCCCCTGACCTCTCACCGTGCGTGTACAGCTGTTGGAGCACACTCAACACGGGTTGTTCCCTCCTTTAATAGGAGACGGGGACTCGATCCCGAGATCACCCGAGAGAATAACCCAACCCAAGAGTAGTCATAATTAGGTGTTTTTGTATGTATTGCGTGTCCATGTATGTTACTTTTTTTGATAATTTTTTTAATAAAGTGAATAAAAATAACATCCTAATTTTTCAATCTTAGTCATTCAAAATATTCGTAACTTAAAATCATATCAGCTCATGAAGTATCTTGAATTTTCAATTGGTATTATAAATAAATTGTAACGAAAATTATATTGTCAAAGAATATAAACTAGGAGTTTGATAATACCTATATTTTAAGTAATACATATTCTCTATCTCTCTCTCATTTTTTTTATGTAACTAAGAAACTGTGGGATATTTGCTAATGCATGTGTATTTTTGCAAGGTAAAAATTTATAAATTTATGTTTTTATAATTTTACATGTGCATACAAACATAACCATTAATGAAATTATACTAGGAGTTTGAAACATCAAGGAAAAACTTCTGTTATGACTATTGGTCCAATTCCAATATATAGCAAATGAAAACAAATGAAATCATACGATATTTATAAATAAATTATAATAGATCACTCATTTATTTTTTCTATTTTGTAAAAATAAAATAAAATAAAGTTTGTTATGCTTCTGATTCATTGGCATTGTGGAAAAAGAGAATTACTTTTATAAAAACAAGGTCTAATACCCAAGAAAGTCACTCTCTTTTAAATTAGCCCTTTTGATAATTCTATTATAATTTGAGCCCTGATGGTTCCTCTATTTTCATGATTGAGAAATGTCAGTCTCTCCCTTCGTCAATTTTAAGGCTAAACAAACCTTTAAATATGTTTTTATGGACTAACATTTCTCAATTGTGAAAGTAGAGAGACCTCATGACTCAAATTATAATAGAAGCACCAAAAGGGTCGATTCGTTATAATAGAGGAACTAATTTGAGTATTACACCTTAAAAAAAGGATGGATTATGACTTACATAGTCTCCGGGTTCGATATTATTATATGTGCGGTATGGAATTTGTGCATATGTTTGTAGCATTTGAGAATAATCATTGTGAGGTTGCTTGATGAGCACAGTTCCCTTTGGGCACTTTGTAGTTAGGCCAATGTTTGATAATATTTTTGTCTTTGAAATATTTTTGAGAATTCCATTTGGCAACATAGGAGTGATCTGCATATAAATACCAACACAGTGTTATATAAGATATAATGGTATAATTAATTAATGAGATGTTTTTTTATAAACAATGAAACTATCTTGTGAAAATACTATTTATTTTAAATAAGGAACTTTTTAAGCAGTACCTCTGGATATATAATACAAAAATATAAAATAATATTATATAGTTTTAAGTTTATGCCTGGATACTTAGGAAAAATCTTATAAAATAATATAAAGAATGTATTTTAGAGAGAATAAATTACTACCAGTAATGCCAAATTAAAGGTTCTAATAAATAAAATAATAACTTATTCAATGAAATTTTTTTATTTTCGAAGATCCTTCATATCACCTAAGTTAATTAACAGTAATTTTATAGTGTTTACTTAGAGGATATAATAATTTTACCTGAATAGTATGGTTTTCTTTTAGAAATGGATTATCAAAAGCTGGTTGTTTATACATATCAATGCAGTGAAATATTTCTCCATTCTTGTCCTGAAAATAAGAAAAAGGCATGTTAGTTAACTCATTAACTGTTAAAAAGAAAATATAGCAATATAAAAAAAACATATAAATAAACCATCACCAAAATAATTATGATAGTGTCACTTTATTCTCATGTAAAATGGATATTGTGAGAATTATGGCTCATGTTAGTTGAGATATAAAACCATAATATCTTGATGTTAATATATAAGTTAAAAATGCCTTTAATTTTTTTTATGATGATTAATTAGTTAAATGACAACTCTCTTGGTGATGTTTTAACACAAATTGTTGATTAATATATAAAAAAATATCAAATTAGTTATATATTTGCATTGGAAGTACATCATCAATGATAGCAAAACATAAATTTTGATCTTTAGAATATTGTGGTATTTCACAATGTTATCCAAAAAGACTTAGAGAAGTTATATAATTTTTATTTTTAAAGTAATTCAATACAACTTTTAATGCCTTAAGTTAATTTTATGGATGAAAAAGAAAATATGTGAAATGCATGAAATAATATGTTTGATAGTTCTTATCATGTTGTACTAGTAACAAAGGAAATAGAAAGTATTCGAACAATTTGGTATAATTCACATTATAAAATTTAATAATAATTTTAATAAAGCTCAAACAATACTCTCCAATGTGTATCAAAAAAACAAAATACTAAATTTATTATAAATACCTTTATTGTCTTGATCGAACTCTTACTCAATGGGTTGAGTTGCCACTTAGATCTCCCCTCTTTCTCTTTGGGACGAATTGATGTGCTTCCAACAAGTGCATTGCTCAACAAAATAAGAATAAACACAAATTGGAAATCATACCCTCCTTTGTGATGTTCCATTGCTCTACACACAATTCAATACCAAGGACATATACTTATATAATCTTCCATGTGCATACCTACATAATGACATGAGATGCATCTTAAAGTACCTCATTAATTATATAGTTATTATAACTTTTATGACTCCATTAAATACGCATTTATTACCATTTATATTGGGCTAATATATTGTGTGGTTATTTTTTTTAATAAACCCCTCTACTTTAATTTTTTTAAATAAAATAGTTTCATTTATTATAAAAAAATAGTTGAATAATTTTTTTAATTAGCCCCTCTACTCGCCACATAAACACCAAACTTACCTTTATATAAAAATAAAAATATAAACACTTCTAAATAATTATAGAATTAATTTGAAATTTTTAATAAAAAAATAATTTAAAAAATTCCGAAAATAGATTAATATGAAAATATAGGATGAAATAACAAAATCTACCTTCCAATCACGTCATACAAAAAAAAATTATATAAACTAAGGAAACTTTTAAAAACAAAAAAATATATTCAAAATCAATTAAAAATATATTAAAATACTGAAAATACAGATGGATAACGGTTTTTCATATTTATATGAATTTTAAATATTTTAACTCAATTTAAATATTCAAACTTTTAATTAATTATTATAATTAACAACTAATTATAATAATTGATTATTATAAGTAAATATTAATTATAATAAATTATAATTAATATTTACTTATAATAATTGATTATTAAAATTAATTATTAATTTAATAATTAAACTAAAAAATTGTTCTTAATTAAATGATTAGGTGAATTATAATCGTTGTTGCATAACAAATTGTTCTTAATTATATTAATTAAATAAAAAAATTAATTTGAGACATTTTTATTGTAATAATCGTAATAATTAAATCGGAGTATGCTAATCAAAGTATTTTATAAAGAAATCATTTTTATATCAAAGGTATAAAAATAATTGTATCACAACCCTTTTCTTTACTTTTCCTCGTTCTTCCCAATAAGTTATTTTTTTAATAATTTCCATCCAAATAAGGTAATTATTCTCCTTCCCGTTACATTTCTTTCCATTTCTTTCTTCTCTTCATTCCATTCTTCATTCCTTTCCTTTCTTTTCCATTCCCGGAGAGGCGGTGCTTTTTACGCAATCAAGGAGAAGGTTTTTTGGGGACTTTGAGGCTACAACGCTTTGACACAACAAGACGCTACAAAGCTTCTTAGCGCCCGACGAGAATCTCGGTCACTCGCACGGCTCAATGTAAGTACTTCTGCCTAGTACCCTATCGTTGGATAGTTGTTTATTCGTTCTTTGATTTCATACTTGTATTAGTACACTTGCCTCGTACCCACTCTTTGGAGTTTTCTTTGGCTTGTCATTATCTTGTTGATAATATTGTTGCCTTTTTAAGATCATTCATGCTTTCTTGATTTGTTTGAAATTCTGTTGAGCATGATCGACTTGTTTCGGGATGTTGGTATCCTTGATTTGTTATTGGTCTTCCGCCCGGATTCAGTGGAGCGTGGGGGCTCCATTTGGAAAACGCTCAGGGAGGGGACACCCTGGCGTTTCGGCTTGCCGTGCCAGAGGGACGATATTCTAGTTGTCTTGCCTGTTAGTGGGGATGATTCGCTGGCCGTGTCGACATGTACAAGAGGTGGCGCTACCGACATATATACGACCTGAGGGTCGTACGACCGATGGTCGAGTTCCAACAAGTTGCTGATGATGCTGGTCGGGGGAGACTTTTGTCAAGCTTTCCTTTGGAACTCGTTGCATAGCTTGAAAGCTACTGTAGTTAGGGGTCGTACCGTTGTGATTGTTTGTGGTAGACTCCTAGGGATAGTTTTTGAGGGGCATGCCCCCGTTGCTTGATTTGATGATCATTTTATTGATATTATGATGATTTTATGAACCCCGCAGGGGTACTTACTGGGCTTAATTTCCATTCGAAAGCTCACGCACTTGTTCTTTTTTTTTTCAAATCCTGAGGAGTAGGAGACTTGAGCTCAGGAGCCGATCGAGGGTCGGGTTATCTTGCAGAGGTTCGAGGATCTCTTTTTACTTCCATTGTGTGTGAGAGACTATTATTGTAGGACCCTTATAGGGCCTGGCATTTTGTAGGGCATCTAGACTCTTTTTTTTTTTCCGCTGAGACTCTGTTAATTTGTTATTTGAGTTTTATTATCTTATTATTATGTTATCTGTTGTTACTTACTTAGGCCTTGTATTCGAGTGAGGTACGCCTTACTTAGATTCTGGTAGTGCATCCGCGATGCGAGGCCCCAAAACCGGTTCGAGTGATATATAATTTTAATTTTAAAATATTAAAAAAATTATCTTTTTAAAAGGAGTATTTTTAATTTGAGAAAATTACACTAAACTACCTTGTGGTTTGCCTCTATATCAATTCAGGGTATATGGTTTAAGTTGTAATAATTTGGTACCCTGCACTTTACTCCGTGGGCAAAAAGGTGTCAAAAACTTAACCGGTTAATATTTGCTGATGTGGCATAAAAAAATAGAAAAAATTCAAAAAGAATTCAAAAAATACTAAAAAATAGGAAAACATAGGAAAATTTCAACAACAAAAAAAATTCTGAAGAACATAAAATCCCATATACTAAAAACTTCATAAATAAAATAAGGAAATTACCAAAAAAACACAAAATCTTTAAAAATCCAAAAAATAGAAAAACTTATAAAACCTCCAGAAAATCAAATCACTTAAATTAAAAAATAAATAAATAAATAAAATCTTTAAACCCCCAAAAAATTATAAAAAACTTCTAAAAAAATCTGTAATCCAAGAAATTCCAAAAAATAAAAATAAAATAAGCTTAGAAAGTTCCCAAAAAAACAAAAAAAAAACCACAAAACTATTTTAAAAAAGAGGTAATTACTTATAGGTCATTTGCACTATGCAGTACTGTTTCACCTTTAACCAAAACCCACCCAAAATCCTATTTACTTTACACCCCTACACACCCCTACCCAAGGACTTTTTGACAATTTGGGCACTATTCAAGGGTCCAAAGGTTCATTAACTATTTAAAAAATGAAAAATTTGAAAATTTTTTCAAAAGTGTAGAAAATTCCAAAAAGAAATCCACAAAATCCCCTAAAAAACTAAAACAGCCTAGAAAAATTTGTAAAATTCCAAAAATTTCTCAAAAATCCCAAAATATTGAAAAATAAATATATAATTAGAACCCAAAATATGTATATAAACTTCAAATTTTTCAATATTATGGGATTTTTTTGGGATTTTATGATTTTTTTTGGCATTTTTGGCAGATATATTTAGATTTTTCATGAATTTTCTCGCTAGTTTAAAAAAAAAATTCTAGATTTTTTTAATTTTTTTAGGGTATTTTGTTGTTTTTTGTGGATTTTTTGCAGTTTTTACAAATTTTTTCATATTTTTCTTTATTTTTAAAGAGTTTTTTGGGAAATTTATAAACTTATTTTTATTTTTATTTTTTGGAATTTCATGGATTACGGATTTTTTAGAAGTTTTTCTAATTTTTTGGGGTTTAAAGATTTTATTTTATTTATTTATTTTTGAATTTAAGTGATTTTATGGGGGTTTTATAAGTTTTTCTATTTTTTGGATTTTTAAAGATTTTGTGTTTCTTTTGGTAATTTCCTGATTTTATTTATGAAGTTTTTAGTATTTGGGATTTTCTGTTGTTCAGAATTTTTTAAAAATTTTTCTATGTTTTCCTATGTTTTTAGTATCTTTTGAAATTTTTTTTGAATTTTTTCTACTTTTTTAATGCCACATCAGCAAATATTAACGGGATTAAGTTTTTGGCACCGTTTTGCTCGAAAGTAAAGTGCAAGTAGTACTAAATTATTACTGGCTTAAACCACGTACTCGAAAGTTGATATAGAGGTAAACCACAGGGTTGTTTAATGTAATTTCCCCTTTTAATTTTTAAAAGTATCTAGCTGAAACAAAGTTAGTCTAATTTTAATTTTTAGAAAATCCAAAAAATTAAGAAAATTAAGTTGGGATTTGGAATTTTCTTATAATTTAAGATTTTTTAACTTTAAAAAATATATCTATATTACTAAGTGGGAATATTTTTAATTTTAAAAAGTATCTATCTATCTATATATTTATGAGAGTCTATCATAATTTTAATTTTTTAAAAATTCAAATAAATTAGATTAGGATTTTGAAATTTTATAAATTTTTTTATTTTTTTAATTTAAAAAGTCTATCTATATTCAAGATTATTTTTATTTTAAAAAATATCTAATTATCTATATATTTATGAGAGTCTATTACTCTATAGGCTACATATAATTTGAATTCTAAAAAAATAAAAATAAAAACTAAATTGGGATTTTGAAATTTTGTCAGAAATTTAGATATTTTAATTTTAAAAATTTATCTTTATTAGATTTTTTTTTTTTAATCCTGAGCATTTGCGAAGGGTTATTTACTAGTTTTATCACTAATCCAATTTATGCAGGTGGCATGAATCCAGGCTTGGAGAAGATGACAAAATAACATGAAAAGAATTCATTACTTGGAGAAGCATGGCTTTTTGAATTCTTGAATGCAAGTCACAAATGATTTATTTTACTCTAGATTTTTAATTTTATTTGTTGTCTTTTGACCCAATGTAAAATCTTCAAATTGGTATTTTGGCAAACAGGAAATTATAGACTATTTAACAGCTTGGGCGCATATAGTTTTTTTTTTTCTTCTTTTTTTGGCATAGGCCATAAAGATCTCATCAGAGGACATGGTGTTAGATAATTAACACCTCACCCTAGTGCATCTGAGGATGTGGGGACTTAAAACTGGGAGCTTTGTGCACTAAGTGAATTACCTAAATTGCTCCCCCAATTTAAGGGCTCAGAGCTTACTCAATCAAGCGAATT
The DNA here is from genome assembly GCA_026586065.1 of Dioscorea zingiberensis. Lineage (NCBI taxonomy): Eukaryota > Viridiplantae > Streptophyta > Magnoliopsida > Dioscoreales > Dioscoreaceae > Dioscorea > Dioscorea zingiberensis. Next base: position 84,021,761 of record CM048818.1, on the reverse strand, counting down.
ATCCAATGCATAGAACCCGAGATACCGCTAGACGAAAGGTCCTTTGGTGGGCGCCGATAGTTTTGATGTTGATGCAGTTGGACAGGAGTGAGCATCTGGTTTAAAATTATGGAGGTTATACAAAAAAAACATGAGCTATAAATTTTATTTAGATAAGTTTCATATTTCTATCAGCTATTTAAATTGTCATTGATTATACTTAGGGGCTGTTTGGTTCAAGTTTTGGGATATTACCATGGGAATGCTACATTCCCGGGAATGTAGTCGGGAATGCTACATTCCCAGGAATGTTGTGGGAATGTTGCATTACCATGTTTGGTTCATATTTGCTTGGTCATGGTAATCAGCTTAGTAATGTTTCAAATTTCCCAAAATACCCATATATATAAAATTTTGAGCAAATTAAAATTAAAATTAAATGTTAGATTAAAACTAATTACATTTTAATACCAAAAAATAATTATGCCACAGTTTCCCAAAACATCTCACACTGAGGTTCTGATAATGAAGATAAGCCTTGAAATTAACCACATGCACTGGTGGTCCACTACAAGACTCCAGGTATGTGAAGCGCTAAATTAAGCAGTCTCAAGTGCAAAAGTCATGGTCCCATGGATGGCCATCACAAAAGTCACAGAAGGATCACCGAGTCTTTCAAGAAGCTGCCTGAAAAGACCCAAACACTTGGTCATGGTTGAGTAACATTAGTGAGAGGACATGCTGTGTGCATGGTATCCTCGTCCGAAGGGGGGAGTTCGTCTGCAAGGATTGTTTCGAAACAAAAGTCATGAAAACCAACCATCGAAGCTTCATACGTTGTCATGAAGTATCCGCCGGTGGTTGTACTCGTTGTTGACAAAGATTATGTGGAAGCCATTGGAGTTTGTTTGGCTAACTTCAGCATTGGGTTTATGTGTGCTTGTTAGAGGTGTCAACCATGCCATGACTAGGCACAGGTCGGGTGTTGGGCCATATTAGGTTGGTCCCGCGCAGCCCGGCCTATGCACAGTGGCCGACACGGCACGACCTGTGTGGGTTGTGTGAGGAACAACTCGTATAATGACCTGGCCGGCATGTGGCCTGCCAAGTCTTCTTTTCTAATCTTTCAATTTAAATCTTTTTAGACTTGTTTGGACTACCAATAGATAGAATTTCGGGGTCAACCACCGAACGAACGAACCGTGCTTGCATTTATGTGTCTAAAGGACCCTCCTCACTTTCTTTGTGACATTGGAAGCTATCTTTGATGAAACTTTGTTGCATGGGAATAAGCTTACTTTATTTTTACAGTCTATGCAGTAAGTTGCTCTCTATCTTGGCCTGAACTTGCCTTGTCAACTTTACGCCAAAAAATTTGTGTCAACAGGAAAAAGCAATGAGGACTGGGCTCATGAAGCTGATTGCCATGGGCAGCAGCAATGTATTGGTCCATACTGATAATATATGTTTAGCTAGAGCAATACAACAGGAAAAAGAAGATATGCAGGGAAAGAGAAAGGAAGCTATTAGAGACTGCAGAAAAATGCTAAGTATGCTAAGAAGTTGGAAAATCACATATATCCCAAGGGAGGAAAACCAGGTCACAGATCACTTGGCTAAGATGGGTAGAAGGAGTGGAAGAACTTGGAGCTTTCAGTGCAGTGATGGAATGCCTCAAGAGCTCTCAACGATGGTCCGGGAGTTGCAAGATAACCAGAAGTGTTGTTATTAGCTGTTTATCAGCTCAATTATGTACCTAAAAAAAAAAATTTGTGTCAACCATGCCAAACCAAAAAAAAAATATCTTGAAAAATCCCATAAAATGAGAATAAATTGTAATAAATTCAGAAAATTGCTGAAATTTCGAAAAACAACAAAATTAAACTTAGAAATTTGGATATATAATTAAATTTATTAAAAAAATATGATTTTTATTATTATAGATGTCAAACAGGTCGATACAACATTGGCTCTACTCGTGACAAGCATTGTGCGTCCGTGTTGGCACGGCCCGTAAAAGTGACGATTGGCCTAGCATGAAACATGACCAAGCTAGTTTTTCGCTCGTACCATGCCGGGCAAGCAGATTGGCCCATCTGTTAATTTTTAAAAAATAATAATAAATAAATTAAAAAATCTAATAAATCCGAAAAAATAAAAAAAAAAATCAAGAAACCCCAGAACGTCACTAAAAAAATAGAAAAAAATATATATGAAAATTTTCTAAAAATCCAGAAAATAGAAATCTTTACAAAACCCATAAAAAAGAGAAACATTTCTACAAAATCCAGAAAATCGTTGAAATTCCAAAAAAGACAAAAATAAACTAAGAAATTTGCCAAAAAAAAATAAAAACCAATAAAATTTTTTGGCCTTAAAAAAAAGCAAGAAAAAATTCTAAAAAATCTGAAAATCCATAACCATAAAAAAAAATCTGCAATATCCCATAACCATAAAAAAAACAGAAAAATCAGAAAAATGTGTAAAGAGTGCAGAAAATCCCAGAAAATCGCCAAAAAAAAACTAAATAAAAAAAACAGAGAAAAAACTAAAAAAAAAAAAAACAGAGAAACATTAGAAAAAATTCAAAAAGTTCACAAATTTCAAAAATTAAAAAAAATTACATTTGTTTGGGCTTTAAAAGGCTTTAAAAACTTGTAAAAAACCAAAAAAAATCCCGACAAGGCAGCCTGCCCGCCAGGTGGCCGTTGCGGGCTGTGCAAGCACGGTTTAGCTTCATGTTGCTGGGCCAGGCACCTCCCACATGGGCCACATGTCATATATTTGGAGTTTTTCTTTTGGAGTTATGAAACTATTTTCTTTTTTTAAAATAAAACTTTAAAGTATAGGGATTTATTAAAAAAATAACCACACAAAATATAAGCTTAATAAAAATGGTAATAAATTCGTAGTTAATGAAGTCATAAATTTCACATATATAATAACTACATAATTAATGGGGTAATTAAAGATACATCTCATGACATTAATGTAGGTTTGCACATGGAAGATTATATAAGTAGATGTTCTTGGTATTGAATTCTATGAATAGCAATGGAACATCACAAATGGTATGATTTCCAATTTATTCTTATTCTTCTTTTGTTGAACAATGCACTTGTTGGAAGCACATCAATGCGTCCTAAAGAAAAAGAGAAGAGGTCTAACTGGCAACTGAACCCATTGAGTAAGACTTCGATCAAGACCATAAAGGTATCCATAATGTATTTAGTATTTTTATTTTTCATAAACATTGGAGAATATTGTTTGAGTTTTATTAAAATTATTATTAAATTTTTTATAATGTGAATTATACCAAATTGTTCGAATACTTTCTATTTCTTTTGTTACTAGTACAACATGATAAGAACTATCAAACATATTATTTCATGCATTTCACATATTTTCTTTTTCAACCATAAAATTAACTTAAAGCATTTAAAGTTGTATTGAATTACTTTAAAAATAAAAATTAAATAATTCTCTAAGTCTTTTTGGATAACATTGTGAAATACCACAATATTCTGAAAGCCAAAATTTATGTTCTGCCATCATTGATGATGTACTTCAAATGCAAATATATATAATTAATTTGATAATTTTTATATATTAATCAACAATTTGTGTTAAATCCTCACCTAGAAGAGAGTTGTTAATTAGACTAATTAATCATCATAAAAAATTAAAGGCATTTTAAACTTATATATTAACATCAAGATATTATGGTTTTATATCTCAACTGGCATGAGTCATAATTCTCACATTATCCAGTTTACTTGAGAATAAAGTGATGATATCATAATTATTTTGATTGATGATTGTTTATATAGATGTTACTTTTTTAAATTACTATATTTTCTTTTTAATAGTTAATGAGTTAACAAACATGTACATTTCTTTTTTCAGGACAAGGATGGAGAGATATTTTATTGCATTGATATGTATAAACAACCAGCTTTTGATAATCCCTTTCTAACAAATCATAACATTCAGGTAAAATTATCATATCCTTTAAATAAATACTATAAAATTACTATTATTTAACTTGTATGATAAGAAGGATCTTCGAAAATAAAAAGTTTTCATTGAAGAAGTTTTTTTTTTAATTTTTTTTATAAAAGTTGATAAACCACATTCTTTATTTATTCTTTGTTAAGAGTACATTGATAAGATAGATAAGATCCCCATTACATATTGATTTTGATTTTGGCCCCAATGGTTCTAGTTTTCTTTGTATGCCCTAGGTATCATTGAATAAGTTGTTATTTTATTTATTAGAACCTTTGGCATTACATATAGTAATTTATTTTTTCAAAATTCATTCTTTATGCAAATTTTTATTTTATAAGATTTTTCAAAAGTATCTCGGCATAAATTTAAAATTAAATAATATTATTTATTTTTTTACATTATATATCTGGATGTAATACTTAAAAAGTTCCTCATTTAAAATAAATACCATTTTCACAAGATAGTTTCATTGTTATAAAAATATTTTGTGAATTACTTATACTATTATATCTTACATAACACTTTGTTGTCACTTGTTACTTATATGCAGATTACTCCTATGTTGCCGAATGGAATTCTCAAAAACATTTCGAATTCCAAAATATTATCAAACATCGGCCTAAGTATAAAATGCCCCAAAGGAACTGTTCTCATCAGACAACCTCACCATGGTTACTCTCAGATGCTAGAAACATATGTACAAAATTCGTATCGTACATATGAGATAAAACAAGAAGATTATGTAAGTCATATTCGATCTTTTGTGTTTGTAGAAGTAATTCTCTTTTCACAAACCTTTGTATGGTTTCATTTATTTTAATATCCTAGATATTTGAATTTGACCTACAACTATATTAGTTGATTTAATCAATGTTTTGAACTCAAGTATAATATCATCAACGAATATGGTTATATGCTTTTAAGAAATTATAAATATTTAAATTTATAAGTTTACCTTGCATTAAGATGCATTAATAATTAGCAAATATTCAATAGTTTCTTGGTTACATCAAGAAGAGAGAGAGAGAGAATATGTATTACTTGAAATTTAGATATCAACAAACTCCAACTTAATTTATATTAGTTGACAAAATAATATTCATTACAATTTATTCTAGTACCAAATGAAAAATACAAGATACTTCAAATTATATGGTTTCAATTATAGATTTTTCTAACGACTAAAATTTCATAGAATATTATTTTCATCCATTTTTTTAACAAAAATATAAAAAAATAACATACATGCACACACACAATACTTACAAAGACACCTATTGTATGGCTACTCAAATTGGCAACAAAATTTTTATGTAGTTTGCAGGTATTGGATTTGGATCTAAATCAAGTTGGAAATATTATGGAGCTCAATTGATAATGGACGTATTTAATATTTCAAATATTTCAATAAATCAAATAAGTGGCATTCACCTTCTTCTCTTGAAAGGAAAAGATGGCCCTAAGGATGATGTGAATACCATTTCCTCTGGATGGCATGTAAGTCAACTGATCAAACTTGTCAAGAATCTATATCCTTTTTTAAATAATTATATTTAAATTAGCATTTAAAATTTTACTTTTACCCATGCATATAAGGCCAAACATAATATATTTATGGGGAAATTATCAAATAGTCCCTGACACTATTTGGGACTATTTGACCTTTACACACTACACACCCAAAACCCTATTTACTTTAGATCCCCAAACACTCCTACCCAAGGACCATTTGGCAATTTGGGCACTATTCATGAGATGAATAGTGAATTATCTATATATTTATTGATATAAATTTTAGGATTAGATATTTTAGTTGATGTTCAAAAAATATGTACTGTAGTACTTCAAATTTTAAATGAACTAACTATTCAATCCATCCATAAAAAATATATATAATAATAATAATAAACTGAATTTTAAAAAATGATATTATCAACTCTTGCCACTTTAATCTAGTCTCCATTTAAATTATTAATCTCTTAGATTTAGAAACATTTATTTTTATTTAAGATGTAAACACCATGATACTTCTCCTAAATGGTAGTTTAGACATTATGTGAGAACTATCAACAAAAGGTGTTGAGAATTAACATAATATTTGCAAAATTCATAGCATGCACAAGATGATCTTAAGAAGAGAGCTAACATTCCATGAAATTTAAATTTGGAAGCCATTTTTTATGTTTTTGAAACCCCTAACTATATATATATATATATATATGGGAATGATAGTATGCGACCGGTATATCTTAATATGCATAGTAAATCAAAAGTTTTTTTTTCCGGTCATAAGTTTGTATTTTCATACAACAACAACAACTAAGCCTTAATCCCATACTAGATGGGGTTGGCTATATGAATTCTCTGTCTCCATGTAGCTCTATCAAAGACAAGATCTAGATCAACGTAGGTCCTTAAATATTATCTCTCTCGACGTAATCCTCTCTACCTCTCTTTTTACCTTCTATTACTGAACCATCACATTGTCTATAGGATGTGTTTTATGAAGTATTTTCATATTTTTAAATTTTTTAACATCATTACTTATTTCATTGATCTATATATCTCCATTTGATATCTGCTTTTAGGTTTCTCCGGAAGAATATGGTGACAAAGCTTCAAGGTTATATACATTTTGGACTGTAAGTTTTAAAAGCTTCACTAACAGATTTTTTTTCTCTATTTATTTTTAATGACATTTTTTTGGGAAAATTTATAACGATCTATGTTTATACATTTTTGTAGCATTAAAGCTTTTGTCTTGTCTTTCAGAGTGATGGTTTTCAAAAAACAGGATGTTTTAATTTAGATTGCCCAGGTTTTATCCAATTGAGTAGGACTTTTACTCCTGGTATGAAGTTATCAATTGGAAAAGGTGTGCTCAAATTAACAGTTTACAGGGTAAGACAACCTCATAACCTTTTAACAAATATTTATCTTTTAACAAATTTTATTTATGGGGTAAATTAATTAGTAAAACTATGTAACATAAATGATTTGTCTTAGTGAAGTTTTATACTTAGCCGAAATAGGTTTAGGTATAATATGATATAAGTTTCTTAATTAGTAAATGTCAAACTATTTGTTTATATAATTAAATAAAATTTATTCATTTATACAATACAAATTAAGAAATAAACTCCTTTGTAAAGAATATTATTTGGAAAATAGAATTTCAAGTTTGAATTTCAATAAAACTAGAACTTGTTATGCAATTGATTGACATAATTTATTTTACTCTTATTTTTTAATTTTATTTCTTATGTTTTGACAGGACGTAAAAACTTTAAACTGGTTTTTACTACTTGGCGAACAAGAAATTATAGGCTATTGGCCAAAAGAGATATTTAATAACTTAGTGGATGGTTCTGATATTGAGGTTGCTGGATATGTAAATTCACCATTGAATGAAAATAGTCCACCTATGGGCAATGGCATATTTCCTAATCCAGACCCGTCAAAGGCTTGTGAGCTGAAGCACATCAAATTACTAAATGAAAATGGAGATTTTATAGTACCAGGAAGTGATTCCACCTATTCTTTATTTAATGACCTTCCTGATTACTATGGTGTTGTCACTGAGAAGAAGATCAATGAATTTTCATTGAGTGTGGGTGGACCTGGAGGTTATAAATAAAAATGAGATATAAATTTGATTTACATAGGTTTTATATATCTAACAATTACTTGGATTATCATTGATGATGTGAATTTTGAACATTTTAGATTTCATATTCTATAACTAATTATATAGAGTAGCTATAAGTAGAAATAAGACTATCATATCACAACTATCAATTATAAAAGACTTCTGAAAAACATTTAAAATACTGGTTTTGCTTTTTTATTATTTTCATTTTCTAAAATTCTAAAACCTACAAACCAAAACTTCTTATCTCTAAAGAGTTTGTTTGTGAATTTAGTATCCTAAATGTCTACTTGGATTGAACTAATGATGGGACCAAATTTTATCCCAACCCTACTATCATTATGTATATAAATTTTTTAAAAATACCATTATTTGTTTGTGGTTGTGGAGTTATGGGGTTTTTTCTTCATAAATGTGCATAATGTGCATGTGCCACTAAAAAAATGTCTTGTGTGTGATTTGAACGATCAACCCCCTTTAGTAGGAGAGAGTGGATTAACCCATTTTATTTACAAAAGTCAATAATTTATGGATTTATTTGAGTACTTAGCTAGTAAGGTAATTTAATACTTTGGGACGGAATAAACAATACAAAATTGAACTCACTCAAACTTTATACAAATGGGGAAATGATCTTCAAATGGATCTATTCATGTGTATTTTAACTTCTCCTGTGTCTTAGAGATGTTAATATTTCCTCGGTGTTGTGTTATGTAGCATAATATAGAGGGATTAAATTAACATTAAAGAACATTATTTATTTTTATTAAACACCTTATTTGATAAAATGGATTTATTATGAATAATAGCTAACAAAAGCTTGTGAGGATTTTATTCTCTAATCTGTAGACAACATATATTTTCCTCTCTTTTTTCTTGCATAATAATATGAAAATAAATGAAATTAGAGAACAAAAAAAGGGAAGCTAGTAATAATAATTAATAAATAATATTAATTATTGTTAATATGATATTTGGATATATAATTAAATTTAGTAAATAATATGTAAGATCCAAGATTTTTAGTGAAATAAAGGATTTAAAAAAGAAGGTTTCTATTTGCCTTTAATTTATTTTGTTATTTAAAAGAGCTGCTGATCTTATTTGGAATTAATTTGAATTGATATGATGAAGGGGATTTAATTAGCTAATTCCCTTAATTAAGTTGATTTGGACTCATTAAAACCCTTTTGGTAATTTCTTAAATATTGAGGACCTTGTGATTTCATGGAAATTGAGGAGGAATAATGTAATAGGTGTGATATTGTTAATATATCTACATAGAAATATAGATATACATATAATAATAAGAATGAATCATGATTAAGTCAACACGTGCATCAATGGAAACTGATTTTGATTGATGATATTTTATAGTATATACAAATATATACAATTATTTAATAAGGAGATGTTTTAAATTTTTTCATCCATGTACCCATGCACGTGAAAGAAGGCATAATGATATACTATTGGTAAATTTAAATATATGGGGATATGGTGATATATATATATATATATATAGAGAGAGAGAGAAAGAGAGAGAGAGAGAGAGAAAGAGAGAGAGATCTAACCGATTCTTTCCGATGAACGCGTTCGTGGCCAGCTGCAAAAGAGGTTTGAACCGAATAGATAAACCTCATCTAAGATTGAAACATTTATCGGCAAGCCTCTATATATAGATGGGTAGTCCCAAACCCTAGCCAATCCATTGTAGCCGCCGCCGTGACCGAGAGATAGTGCGGAGGGAGGACAGGGAGGCTTGACCGGAGAGGGGACTCATCGAATTGACGTGGAGGACGTCTGGGGTAGCATCGCGCCGCGCTCGACCCCGCTTGAGCACCGCCTCGGGAAACACCACGGCACAGGTAAGCCTCTATGATTCTCTGTAGATAGCCGCATAGGAATGCATCTTTGCATGCATAGCTGGGGTGCTAGATTAGACGGCCGTTGGGGTGAGGACTCTCTGTAGTTATTAATCCGTGGAGTAGTGATGAGGGAGATCTTGGGTAATGGTTTGAATGGTTAGATAATTGATCTTTCTATGATAAAGCATGGACAAGCACTAGTAGTAGGGTCAAACAAGGTTTATAGGTTACAGCTGAATTTTGATTTAGAATCATGCTTTTGCTTACCTGATGAAGTAGAGTCGTGCTTGATGAATAGCTGGAGACTATCTTTTTATTTGAGGATTTGTTAGCATGATGCGTTGTTGATCAAGTGTTGAATATTGGGTATTTAGTTGTGATTTATTGGTAATTGGGTTTGGCCCATTGCTCAGACTTGCTAGTTGGGCCTATGGGCCAGCCTTGTGAAGAAAGGAATAGTTAATTAAGTGGTAGTGATTAATTAATAAGAAAGTGAATTGAGTTTACTTAATGGGCCGGGCTCATTTAGTTGCATGTGTTATAAGTGATGATATTGTTAAACACTAGTACGGTTATTGAGTTTGGACTCATGATTACCAGATATCGACAAGGAGTGTGGACCTTCGTCGGGACAAATTCGGTGCGTGTGGTTGCATTGCGTTAAAAGGTAAGTGACTCTTGCCTAGCTCCTACCCAGAGATGGGTTTCTTTGGCATTCTTATTACCTGGTATGGTATATCTTTTGCTGGCATCGTGATTGTGCTTGTTGATATGATTTGGATATCTGTTTTTGGTTCCCGGTATTCTTGTGTTGTTTGATGTTCTTCCACATATGTGGATTGGTTGATTGGACAAGTTGTTTTTGGATGCTCACCGGAAGCGTACCACGGATGGGGACATTCTTTAATGCGACTCATGGTGCTTGTGTTTAGGTGGGGTTGGTATGTCTCAAAAGATCGGGTATGCATTTCGGGGAGCATAGCCACCGCCGTCCGCAAGCACTTGACCATTGAGGCACCACGGCACTTATGTTGACCGTGGAGGTGTGATTGGTGGGCTTAGGGGCCCCGCTTTGATTGACTCATTGTGTTGGTGATTGCGTGATTTGTCTATCTTGACTATTTGAATTTGTGCTTATCGTGATTTCTCTCGCAGTAGACTTTACCGAGCTTTCCTTCGAAAGCTCACTTCACTTTTTTCTCTTCCGGTTAAGAGGAATAGGTGACTCGGGGTTTGGAGCCTACGCATGGGGGTGTGATAGGTTGGAGAGGTCCGAGGACCTTAGGTTGTGTGTGAGAGTATCACTTGTAGGACCCTTATAGGGCCTAACTCTGTATAAGATATTATAGGGTATTTTGAACCCTGATTTTAGTTACCGTTGTGATAACTCTGATTATGTATGTAGTTTAAATGAGATATTTTATTGATGTATTGTTAGCTGCTATTACATATTTAGGCCTTGTATTCGAGTGGGGCTCGTCTCCACTTGGGTACGGCCGGTCTGTGGACGTGCCCGAGGTCCCGAGATCCGGGTCGGGGCGTTACATAATATGATTCTTATTATTATACATGTCAAATGGGCCAGTATGACAGGGCCCAATTTGTGTCGAACATTAGGCGTGCCCATACTGGCACAACCCGCCTGGCAATCATGTCTGGTCGGCATTGTCAATGAAACCAAGGGGTTGGTCTAGCACAAAGCATGACCCAACTAGTATGGGCTCGTGTCGTGCCAGGCAAGCACGCAAGTTGACCAGTTAATTTTAAAAAAATAATAAGATAACCCAAAAATTTAACAAACAAAGAAAAATTAAAAAAAAATCCAAAAAATCACTAGAATCTAAAAAAAGAAAATAAAAAAATATGACAAATTCTAAAAATTTATCCAAAAACATCCTAAATAAATTCAGGAAATTGTCAAAAATAAAAAATCCCATAAAAATGAGCAAACTTATAAAAATATCTAGAAAATCACCGAAATTCCTAATAAAACCCAAAAAACTTAGAAATTACAAATCTTCTTAAATATCCAAAAATCCATGAGATTTCAAAAAAAATCCAAAATAAACTCGGAAATTCCCAAAGAAATCCCATAAAATCTAAAAAACAGAAATATAGAAAAAAGAGTGCAAAAATGAAGAAAAGCCCAAAAAATCTTGAAAAAAATAAAAAAAATCCCATAAATACTAAAAAACCAAGAAAAACAGAAAATTTTGTAAAAAGGTCATAAATTCGCCTGCAATAAAAATCTAAAAAAGCCTTTTTCTTTTTTTTTTTTTGGCTTTAAAAGCCGTTAAAATTTTTGAAAAAACAAAAAAAAAAAATCCAGATGGGCTAACCTACCCACCAGGTGGATGTTAGCTCATGATAAGATAGGCAGGGTTACTTTTTTTATGACAAAGGCAACAAGCGCCCCACTATGGAAGTTAAGGAAGTGTGTAGGCATGGCCGCTTGATCCCAGATTAGTTCACAGGAGATCTGACTCTCACCTTTCAAGAGTGAGGGTTTGATCCTAGTTGATCGTCAAAAGAATCCCATCGTAACAAGAGACTCGGATACCAATAGGTCTGGGTGTCATTGGTGGTTGGCGGGGTTATTTGACATGGCACAAAACATCTATATATCATTGAGGTTCTGATAATGAAGATAAGCCTTGAAACCACGTGCATTGGTGGTCCACTACAAGACTCCAGGTATGTGAAGCTCTAAGCAATCTCAACTGCAAAAGTCATGGTCCCATGGATGGCCATCACAAAAGTCACAGGAGGATCACTGAGTCTTTCAAGAAGCTGCCTGAAAGGACCCAAACACTTGGTCATGGTTAAGTAACATAGTGAGGGGACACGCGTGAAAGGGCTCTGGAGAAGCTACGTTGATCCACGGTTCATCCTCGCAGCGGTCCAGATCCGAGGCACGAATAATCTTCTCCTCTATCAGCGCTGGAGCGGATCGATGAGCCGTGCAAGTGACCGAGATTCTCGTCGGGCGCTAAGAAGCTTTGTAGCGTCTTGTTGTGTTAAAGCGCCATAACCTCGAAGTCCCTAAAACACCTTCTCCTTGGTTGCATAAGAAGCACAAGTTCCACCTCTCCGGGAATGGAAAATAAAAGGAAAGGAATGAAGAAAGGAATTGAGAGAAGAAAGAAATGGAAAGAAAAGTAGTGAGAAGAAGAATAATTACGAAAAATATTAACAAAGTAATTTATTGGGAATGAGAAAAAGTAAAAAAAAATTGTGATACAATTACTTTTATATCTTTGATATAAAAATGATTTTTTTATAAAATATTTTGATTAGCATACTCCGATTTAATTATTATGATTATTATAATAAAAATGTCTCAAATTAATCTTTTTTATTTAATTAATATAATTAAGAACAATTTGTTATGCAACAACGATTATAATTCACATTTAATTAAAAACAAATTTTTTAATTTAATTATTAAATTAACAATTAATTTTAATAATCAATTATTATATTTAAATGGTTAATTATAATAATTAATTATTATAATTAATATTTACTTATAATAATCGATTATTATAATTAGTTGTTAATTATAATAATTAATTAAAAGTTTGAATATTTAAATTGAGTTAAAATATTTAAAATTCATATAAATATGAAAAACCGTTATCCATCTATATTTTCAGTATTTTAATATATTTTTAATTGATTTTGAATTTTTTTTTGTTTTTAAAAGTTTCCTTAGTTTATATAATTTTTTTTTATGACATGATGGAAAGGTAGATTTTGTTATTTCATCCTATATTTTCATATTAATCTATTTTCGGAATTTTTTTAAATTATTTTTTATTAAAAATTTCAAATTAATTCTATAATTTTTTAGAAGTGTTTTTATTTTTATTTTTATATAAAGGTAAATTTGGTGTTTATGTGGTGAGTAGAGTTTATTAAAAAAAAATATTAAATTATTTTTTTATAATAAATGAAACTATTTTATTTAAATAAATAAAGTAGAGGGGTTTATTAAAAAAACATAACCACACAATATATTAGTCCAATATAAATGGTAATAAATGCGTATTTAATGAGGTCATAAAAGTTATAATAAGTATATAGTTAATGAGGTACTTTAAGATACATCTCATGCCATTATGTAGATATGAACATGGAAGATTATATAAGTATATGTCCTTGGTATTGAATTCTGTGTAATAGCAATGGAACATCACAAAGGAGGGTATAATTTACAATTTGTGCTTATTCTTCTTTTGTTGAGCAATGCACTTGTTGGAAGCACATCAATTCGTCCCAAAGAGAAAGAGGAGAGGTCTAAGTGGCAACTCAACCCATTGAGTAAGATTTCGATCAAGACCATAAAGGTATTCATAATAAATTTAGTATTTTGTTTTTTTATACACATTGGAGAGTATCATTCGAGCTTTATTAAAATTATTATTAAATTTTATAATGTGAATTATACTGTATTGTTCGAATACTTTCTATTTCCTTTGTTACGAGTACAACATGATAAGAACTATCAAACATATTATTTCATGCATTTCACATATTTTCGTTTTCATCCATAAAATTAACTTAAAGCATTAAAAGTTGTATTGAATTACTTTAAAAATAAAAATTATATAACTTCTCTAAGTCTTTTTGGATAACATTGTGAAATACCACAATATTCTAAAGATCAAAATTTATGTTTTGATTGATGATGTACTTCAAATACAAATATATAACTAATTTTATATTTTTTATATATTAATCAACAATTTTTGTTAAAACTTCACCAAGAGAGTTGTCATTTAACTAATTAATCATCATAAAAAATTAAAGGCATTTTTAACTTATATATTAACATCAAGATATTATGGTTTTATATCTCAACTAGCATGAGTCATAATTCGCACAATATCCATTTTACATGAGAATAAAGTGACACTATCATAATTATTTTGGTGATGGTTTATTTATAGGGCAAATTTTCTATTAGTCCCTGGTACTATTTGACACTATTCTCCATCCAAAATACTATTACACTACACCCCTACCACCACCACCACCCACCCACCCAATTTGAGCACTATTCAAAGGATGAATAGTTAATTATTACTTATTTATATGGTTTTTTTTATATTGTTATATTTTATTTTTAACAGTTAATGAGTTAACAAACGTGACTTTTTCGTTTTCAGGACAAGGATGAAGAAATATTTCATTGCATTGATATGTATAAACAACCAGCTTTTGATAATCCATTTCTAAAAGAAAACCATATTATTCAGGTAAAATTATCATATCTTTTAAGTAAATATTATAAAATTACTGTTAATTAACTTAGGTGATATGAAGGATCTTCGAAAATAAAAAAATTTCATTGAATAAGTTGTTATTTTATTTATTAGAACCTTTAATTTGGCATTATTGGTAGTAATTTATTCTCTCCAAAATACATTCTTTACTTAAAATATTATTTTATAAGATTTTTCTTAAGTATCTAGCTAGGCATAAACTTAAAATTATATAATATTATTTTATATTTTTATATTATATATCCAGAGGTACTGCTTAAAAAGTTCCTTATTTAAAATAAATAGTATTTTCACAAGATAGTTTCATTGTTTATAAAAAAAAAACATTTCATTAATTAATTATACTATTATATGCAGATCACTCCCATGTTGCCAAATGGAATTCTCAAAAATATTTCAAAGACCAAAATATTATCAAACATTGGCCTAACTACAAAGTGCCCAAAAGGAATTGTGCTCATCATGCAACCTCACAATGATTATTCTCAATGCTAGAAACATATGCACAAATTCCATACCGCACATATATATAATATCGAACCCGGAGACTATGTAAGTCATAATCCATCTTTTGTTTTCAGGTGTAATACCCAAATTAGTCCCTCTATTATAACAAATCGGCTCTTTTGGTGTTTCTATTATAATTTGAGCCATGTGGTCTCTCTCTCCTTTAACGATTGAGAAATGTTAGTCTATAAAGACATATTTAAAGGCCTGTTTAGCCCTTAGAATTGATGAAGGGAGAGTCTGATTTTTCTCAATCATGAAAACAGAGGAACCCTTAGGGCTCAAATTATAATAAAGGAATCAAAAGGGCCGATTCGGTAAAATAGAGTGACTTACTTGAGTATTAGACCTTGTTTTTATAAAAGTAATTCTCTTTTCCCACGATGCCAATGAATCAGAAGCATAACAAACTTTATTTTATTTTCTTTTTACCAAATAGAAAAAATAAATGAGTGACATAGTATAATTTATTTATAAATATCATATGATTTCATTTGTTTTCATTTGCTATATATTGGAATTGGACCTATATATAGTCATATCAGAAGATTTTCCTTGATGTTTCAAACTCCTAGTATAATCTCATTAATGGTTATGTTTGTATGCACATGTAAAATTGTAAAAACATAAATTTATAAATTTTTACCTTGCAAAAATACACATGCATTAGCAAATATCCCACAGTTTCTTACTTACATAAAAAAGAGAGAGTGAGAGAGAGAGATAGAGTATGTATTACTTAAAATATAGACATTATCAAAGTCCTAGTTTATATTCTTTGACAATATAATTTTCGTTACAATTTATTTATGATACCAAATGAAAATTCAAGATACTTCATGAGAGGATATGATTTTAAGTTACTGATATTTTGAATGACTAAGATTGCAAAATTAGGGTGTTATTTTTATGCACTTTATTAAAAATTATCAAAAAAGTAACATACATGCACACACAATACGTACAAAAACACCTAATTAATTATGACTATTTTTTCAATGCGTTGGGTTATTCTTTCGGGTGATCTCAGGATCGAGTCCCCGTCTCCTATCAAAGGAGGGAGCAACCCGCGTTGAGTGTGCTCCAATGGCTGTACACGCATGGTGAGAGGTCAGGGGCACTTGTCACCCATGACCACGTCCATGACGAACCCAAAAGAGAGTGCTTGTTACCCATGTCACAAAAAAACAAAGAAAGAAAAACTATGGCTACTCATATTGACAATAAAATCTTTTATGTAGTTAACAGGTATTGAATTTGAATCTAAACCAAGTTGGAAATACTACGGAGCTCAAGTGATAATAGACGTATTTAATATTTCAAATTTTCCTAAAAATCAAAAAAGTAGCATGCACCTTGTTCTTTCGAGAGGATGGTCAAGCCCTTCTGATAATTGGAATTCTATCATTTGCGGATGGCATGTAAGTCAATTGATTAAACTTGTCAAGAACTTTTATACTTTTGAATTATTTTATTTAAATTAATAATTATTTTTTATTCTCATCTCTCATTTAAAATTTATATAAATCAATTTAGATTTACCCATGCATTTTAGGATATAATTAATATAGTCATTGATATTCATAAAGAAATTTACAAAACACTTACGAAATTTTAGGATCATAGTATTTTAGTTGATGTTCAAATTAAAATATTTAATGTAGTACTTCCAATTTTAAATGAACTGACTATCCCAGTCATTAAAAAACTCAATTTTAATTTAATCTATTTAAAAAAATTATAGATTTAGAAAACATTTGTTTTAGTTATTTAAGATGAAAAACCATGATACTTGTCCTAGAGGGTAGTTTAGACATTATCTGAGAATTTTCAAAAAACAGGTGTTTGAGAATTAACATACTATTTGCAAAATTGATAGCATGCACAAGCTGATCTTCTTGCTAAACATTCCATTAAATTTAAATTTGGAAGCCATTTTCTATGTTTTTAAACCCCAAACAAATATTTTATGACTTTAAATCCTATGGATATATTTATTACTCATATTGATAATATATATGCATAGCAAATCAAAAGTTTCTGACATCATTTCCTATCTCATTGATCTCTATATTTTCATTTTGATATCGGTTTTTAGGTTTATCCAGAATCATATGGTGACAAAACTTCAAGATTATATACGTATTGGACTGTAAGCTTTCAAAACTACACCAATAGGATTATTCTCCATTTATTCTTAATGACTTTTTTTTGTGAAAATTTACAACGATCTATATTTATGCATTTTTCTAACATTAAAGTTGTTTTCTTTCAGAGTGATGGTTATAAAAAAATAGGATGTTATAATTTATATTGCTCAGGTTTTATCCAATTGAGTAGAACTTTTACTCCTTGTATGAAGTTATCAATTGGTAAATGTGTACTCAAATAAACAGTTTATAGGGTAAGACAACCTCACAATCTTTTAACATATATCTATTTATAGAGTAAATTATTTAGTAACGCTATGCAATATAAATGATTTGTCTTAGAGAAGTTTAATACTTAGCCGGAGTAGGTTTTGGTATAATATGATATAAGTTTTTTAAGAATCTATGATCCTAGAAATAATATAATAATTATAGTAAATGTCAAACTATTTATTTATATTATTAAATAAAATTTATTAATTTATACACTACATTAATTTGGAAATCAACTCCTTTCTAAAGAATATTATTTGGAAAATAGAATTTCAAGTTTGAATTTCAATAAAAGTAGGACTTATAATGCAATTGACTAACATAATTTATTTTACTCTTACTTTTTAATTTTATTTCTTGTGTTTTGACAGGACGTAAAAATTTAAACTGATTTTTACTACTTGGCCAACAAGAAATTATAGGCTATTGGCCAAAAGAGATATTTAATAACTTGGTGGATAGTTCTGATGTTGAGGAATCTGGATATGTTTATTCGCTATTGGATGAAAGTAGCCCACATATAGACAATTGTATCTTTCCTAATCCGTATCCAAGAAAGGCTTGTGAACTAAAACACATCAAATTATTAAATAAAAATGGAGATTTTATAATACCAGGAAGTGATACCACCTATTTTTTATTTAGTGATCTCTCTGATTTTAGTGATCTCCCTGATTAAAATGGAGGATTCGGCCATGGTGGTGATGTGTTTGCTGATGAGAACAAAGCAGAGAAGATGAGAAGTAGTTTGCGAGAAGGATATGAAGAAAGGATTGAAGGGATGGGAATGGTACGTTGTGAGAGGATGGGCTCCACCGTTGGAGAGATTGGCACACAAAGCCATTTGAGCATTCATGAGTCATTGTGGGTGGAACTCATGCATGGAGAGCTTGAGCTTTGGAGTGCCATTGCTTGCATGGCCCATGCACTCAGACCAGCCAAGGAATGCCATGGCTGTCACTGAGTTCATAGAAAGGAAGTTGTGACATCAATGGAGATTGTGGAGGTGGTGAAGAGATTGATGGTGAGTGATGATGGGATGGAGATGAGGAAGAGGGCTGTGGCACTTGGTGAACAAATTAGGGTTGGAGTTTCAGAAGGCGGTTCTTCTTGGAAGGGCTTCAACTCCTTCATCTCCCATATTACTACTGGATTATGACTTGAACTCCTTCAGCTCCCAGCTACTTGGGGCTCAGCCCAGCTGAGGTCGACCACAAGCTTTACTCGCAGGTGGAGGAGGATTATGAATTTTCATTGAGTGTTGGTGGACCTGGAGGTTATAAAAGAAAATGAGATATAAATTTGAATTACATAAGTTTCATATATTTAATAGCAACTTGGATTGTTATAGATTATAGTGATGATGAATTTTGAACATTTTAGGTTTCATATTTCTATAATTAATTATATAGAGTAGCTATAAGTAGAATAGAGACAGACCCTAGTAAGCACGTTTAGATAGAGCAAAACGGTAAAAATTCTTGATGATAATCACTTTGATATGTAACATTTGGGAAATCATCATATTACCAAATTGATTCAAATATCCATACCCTCTACCTATCAAACTAAAGAATAACTAAATCAGAGACAATAATTAGTTATGTTCTGTAGGAACTTTCCGAAATCTACTAATGCCAATGTAACCATGGGAACGCAAAATTTGAAGCAGAATTTTTTTGGCTAGTTAAACAAAACTATATGTCAAAATCAAACAGAAACCAAGCAACAAGAAGTAATCATGGATGCACTTTACACAAAAACATAAAGTTGACAATAGTTTGGCTTTACAGTAGTTTATGTTTTTATCCAAGTTAAATATGTGCAAATCAAAAGTCAGGGATGACAGGATATGACGGGCATCTATGAAAAAACCTGTATTTTCGAGATAAACAAGTAAATGTGGATTATATTGGTAAACTTATAACTTACATCAAGGGTTAGTGTCATCAGACAAACACATAATTAGGTCAACCAAGAGGGGCTGTACAATCCAATTTATAACAATATGAGAAAGAACAGGGAAATGCTCAAAAATCTCAAAGCCAGATACTCGTTCATAAAAGAAATAATCATCACAAACTTGCAAAATGTGATTTTCCCAAACACTTTCCAATTTCTGTTCCCATCCTTGAATCCTTTAGACCATCATATGCATGCTTTGGCGCAAGTCCCATCCAACAAGGACTTTAGTGGTATAAGTGTCTCATCCAATGTCCCATATATACACATTTATGTTCTCACATGGAGTATTCACAGATCCATCCACTATAATAATTTGATCTGCTTTTGAAAATTCAGCACCAATATCCAAATACAATCAAGTAAGTCAGTAAAAATAAAGTGTGGAGACTAGAGATGAGTCCTGGAGAAGAAATATTGATAAGAAAAGGAAAGAGATGGGAAAAATAGTATCTTAATTGTAACAAAAGCATAAGAACAACACAGAAGCATAGATGAATGTGATCAAGATACTGAGCTTTGTTCTACTCATGACATAGAAAGACCTCAGAAAGGATAAGAATCACATGCACAAAGAAAAGATTTCAGAAGAACACATGACACAACATCAATTGTTGCAACTATGTGAAAGTTAACAGTCATTCCAATTGTCTTTCACCTATAATTAATTTTGCAAGAGCCTTCAAATTTTAGTAGACAACATATTT
Organism: Dioscorea zingiberensis; assembly: GCA_026586065.1. NCBI lineage: Eukaryota > Viridiplantae > Streptophyta > Magnoliopsida > Dioscoreales > Dioscoreaceae > Dioscorea > Dioscorea zingiberensis. The sequence continues at coordinate 84,001,367 of CM048818.1, read as the reverse complement.
AACATAATGAGAGAGAAACATCAATCCTTAAAGAAGTTCTTCAAGATAATTATTTAGTAATGGAAAGAAAAACCTGGTAGTGACCACAATAAAATTGAATTAGGCTCAAAGAGATTTTAATAGCCCGAATAAGCATCAAAATTGAAAAGCGAAATTCGTCTAAATTTTTCTTTAGAAACTCGAAGAGTCATTCAACCACACATGGAGAGAAAAGAAAATAAAACAAAAAGAAGATTGAATACATGTTCTATTAATGATTGGGAAAATATTAAGACAGAAAACAAACTAGATAAGAAAATGAAACAAAATACATTCATAGAATTCTATTTTCTTTTCTTTTCTTTTTCCATTTCTCTTCTACACTCAACTTTAATCAACTGAACTGGAAATCAAGCAACGAAACTTTCAGTGAATCTCAAATCACCACGAAAGGCCTCAAGAAATCCCAGTCTTATTAAAATACCACTGAAATCATCTATTCAACCCTCAGAAAATTCTTCATAGAAATTTCAAGAAATCCGAGGTTGCTTAAAAACACAACTGAGAGCTTCGATATATCTCAAAACTCTTCACCTAAAACTCCAAGAACCTCCATTTTATTTGAAATTTTCTTAAGTATCGAAGATTTTCGAAAAACCAAAGATCTACATGGTCAAGAATCACAGGAAAAAGAAAAAAAAGAAAAAGAAATTTAATACATGAAGAAAAGCGAGAACTTCATACACAAGGAATCCGAGAATTGTAGAACAACGCATCAAAAGCCGATGATCTGAGCCGGGAAACGAGGCATCGAGAGCTGGGAAATGCATCAGGAAGCAAATACATCTGCTTGAGCATAATTAGAATGCAGTAGCTTTCCTAGGAGAGTTCTTCTAACACTTATTTTTCATGTCATGGCATCAGTTCCACAAAGTTGACTCAAGTTTATTGCTTCAAGGTACAAATAGGCAATGACAATATTAACAATATAAATTTGGGAATTCAAAATTTCTATTTGATGTAAACCTGGGGAAATCTAGGAATAGTCGCAGGACCTTTCAACAAGTTAAGAATCAAACCGGCAGTCAGCAGTAAACACACACACACAATACTTCTTGTGACCACCTAGTCAATTAAGGTTACTAGATTCACAAGAATGTGACAACCCTTCCCATATTTATCCTTAAAATATCTAATGAGCTCTAAAGTAATTTGGAAAGAATAATATGGATGCATTCAAATTAGAATGATATATCACCTTACAGTGCTCAAGCACTGCAGAAACATTATAGCTTTTCAAATTAAGCAACCTTCAGTTTTCCACTTTCAATTTCTTCGAAGCTCTAGATGAGCTCTTTGGGCATTCCATCTAGCTCTGATCCATGAAAAGGCAGAAAACTATTATCACCATTGTGGAAGTCTGAGACATTGGGGATGTAGGAAGAAAAACCAGTAAAATCATTGAAAATCTTACTGTGATCCATTGACCCAATTGGATCCCAAGCAGAAGCCAATAAATGTTGTTCATCAACATTTGCTGCAGTCATCCCTGAATCACTTGAACTTCCCTCTTTACAAGCATGAAATGGGAATCACCATCCACACCCATTGGCATAAGATGAACTTTAGCTAAGAGAAAACGAGGAATTACTTTGAAGATCCAAATATTTCCCAAGGCGGCTCAATGGCATCATCGTCGTCGTCAACATCATCGCCGAATTCCGCCTCATCGGATGAAGACTCATCGGGCCACCATCTCCGCCTCCCTCTCTTCCAAAATCCCCCACCGGCGTCGTCTCGGAGCCCGAACCTCCCGGCGCGGAAGGACTCTGCGTTCGAGTCCCAGGAGCGACCTCCACGCTTGCAGGCACAGCGGGATCGACAGTCTCGCGGTCTCGTCGGTGGAGTAGATGAGAGATTAGGGCTAGGGTTTCTATGAGGAAAAATCGGGATCGAGGGAGAGATTAGAGAAGGGAGTGGAGATCTCATCCGCGCCTTTCAAAGTTTAGGTCTTTTTTTGTGTTTTTATATTTTACTCTCTAGAAATTTTTTTACTTTGTTTGTGAGGTAAGATTAACAAATATTTTATTTATAAATTATTTTTTAAATAAAGAATTACTCTTATAATTATCATTAAAAATGATATTTATGTTTAAAATATATGGGGTTTTTTAGTAAAAAAATTGAATAAAATAAAATAGAATTTTTTTTTCTTTATTTGAATTATATTACAAATATAATAACTATGACCATAAATTACTATGAGGCAAGTATATAAATCTACACTTATGACTAATATATAATCTATATTTATGAAAAAAAATATGTGACTAAAAACACTTGTATAAAATAACGGTGATTATAGATTATTTTAATACTTATGTATTGAGTGGAAACCTCTCTTAACGAGGTTATGATAATAAAGGTTAGCCATGAAAATATTTTTTTAATTTTTTGATTTATTGTTTTTAAAAATCATCATTATTTGTTTATGATTGTGGAGTTGTGCAATTCTTTTCTTGTTATATATATATATATATATATATATATGTGCACATGCCAACCTCTCTCTTCTTTTTGTGTGAGAGAGTGAGTGGGCCAACCATCTTTATTTGTAAAGGTAGTAAGTTATGGATTTATTTAATTACCTAGTTAAGGTAATTTAATACTTTGGGACTGAACAAACAGTATAAAATGGAACTCACTCAAACTATAAATAAGAAACTTTGTTGACTGGTTAACTTGTGAGCGAATTGATCTTTAAATGGATCTATTCATGTGTTTTTGAAATTTATCCAGTATCTTGAAATGTTAATATTTCGACCATGTTGTTGTGTAGCACGATATAGATGGATTAAATTAATATTAAATAAAATCATAAGTTATTTTTATTAAACAACTCATTTGATAAAATAGATTTATTTATGAATAAAAGCGAATAAAGTTTTGTTAGTATTTTATTCTCTAAATCGGAGGCAACATATTTTGTTCCATGCTTTTTTGTTGCATAATAATATTAAAATAAATAGAATTAAAGAAAAATGGGAAGGTAGTATTATTAATATGATATTTAGATATATAATTAAATTTATTAAATAATATGATTTTTATTATTATACATGTCAAATAGGGGCTTTTTTTTTAGAATATTGTAAAAACACAATTTATTTACGGAAATAAACATTCTAGAGTTCATTTACGGATATACGCATTTCGTACACTCCTGCGCATTTCAAGACTTACATTTCAAATTTGTGGGTCCATATATTTTAATATTATAAAAATAAAATAAAAAATTAATAACGCAGGATACACAGGGAGATTATTTTTTATTTAGTGGGTCCCACCATTAAATATTATAAAAAATAAAAAAATAACGTTAAGATAGGGTTTTGTTTTTTAATGAGTGGACCCACTTTTTAATATTATAAAAAATTAATAAAAAATAATTAATTAATAATTATTATTTTAAAATTAGCCGGGACATCACGAGGGATTTAAAGGGCAGGGCACAGAATCAGATGTCCCGAATGAACACCTCTAAATAGGAGACCCGTAATATTTTGTGCGAGGGAAGGCCCGAACCCAAGACCACCCATCTAACGCAAGGTAGTGGTACCGCTAGGCCAAGGGGCTTTTGGTAAAATAATTAATTAATTAATTTTTGGCCTCGTCGTCTTCGTCACATCCGATCTCGTCGTCTTCTCCACGCCCATCTTCATTTGTTCGCATTCTTTGCTCCCAATATTTTCCGGAGTTTTAAGCGTTTGTTAAGCAAGTCTCCGGCCATTTATAATTTACCAAAATGCGATATTATAATATTTTGTATTTATTATAATTTATCAAAATACAATACCAATTACATATATTATAAAAAGTTTGCAATAATTATAATGTTTAGGCTACATTATGAACGACTACTTGGACCAGCTACATTGGGATAATTTCGACGATTATGACCTTCGTTTCGACATAAACCACACAACTTTGGCTGACCACCTTCCCTTATGTCCATTTCATTATGAATCCTCATAGATTTTCAAAATTCCCTACTGGACTACTTTCCATCAGAAGATCGGGACATAAACGTGGACCATTATAGAGGTTCATTAATTAATTATTTTTTAAAATAATACTTATTAATTAATTTTTTTATTAATTTTTTATAATATTAAAAAATGGGTTCATTCATTAAAAAACAAAACCCTATGTTATATATATATATTTTTTTTTATAATATTTAATAGTGGGACCCACTAAATAAAAAACAATCTCCATCTCCATCTCCATCCTGTGTTAATTAATTTTTTATTATATTGGGACCCACAAATTTGAAAAGAAAGCCTTGAAATGTGCAGGAGCGTACGAAATGCGTATATTCGTAAATAATCTCTAGATTGTTTATTTTCGTAAATAAAATATTTTTTTACAATATTCTAAAGCAAAAGCCTCAAATAGGTTCGACACATGCCTCACTTGTACTGAGCATTGTGCATGTGCGTGCCGGCACGGCCCATAAAATCGAGGATCGGCCCGATATGAAACACAACCTAGCTAGTTTTTTGCTCATACAGTGTCAGGCAAGCACGCAAGTGTCGCATTAATTTAAAAAATAAAATAAAATATCTAAAAAATCACAGAAAATTAAATAAAAATAGGAAAACCAAAAAAATCACTAAAAAGTAGAAAAAAGAAAAAAAAAGAAAAATTAAACCCCCCTCCCCCGGCTTTTTTTTTATAAATATTATAAACTTTTTTTATTCACCGAAATGCCACACATTAATCATCAAAATTAATACACATATGCTTTGACTGGCCCAGTTAAGAAAAAAGTAGGGTCTTCATGGACAAGAAGTCCTCTTTTTCTCTCCTATCCCTAGAAAAAAGTTCCGGTCCTTAAAAAAACATAGGCGACGCAAGAAAATTAAAAATAGGAAGAAATCGGATGGCAAGCAGCAAGCTATTTTTTCATGGAGGAAAGAACTACTTTTCTTTATTTTAAGGAGGAATCTCAAACAAAACATTGAGTTACAGCTGGAAGGAAGGAAAGCCTGACTTAACCCTTTTAAGAAATTATAATGTTATGCACTGAACTGAACACTCAACCTCTCTTCTGAATTAATGTTGTAAATAAATGAATATGAAAACCTTCTCCCTTACCTTCTCAGAACGGGAAAAGGCTCTCTTGCTTTGCTTGTTTGCTTTGTTCCTTATAGCATTGTGGCAAGCAACAAAAATCCACAGACCACCTAATTTTTTTTTAATGTTGCCTAAGCATATATACTTTTTTTTTTAATGCATTTCTTTTATATCACCATTAATGCATTTATTTTAGTAGTAATACACCACTAGCTGGTATCCCCCCAAGAAACCAATATTTTTTTTTAAACAAAGCTTCCCTCATTGACCAACCTATTTATGGTTAGTGGTATGATGAAAATTCTCTCTTTCCAACAAAACATGAAACTATTATCCTCCGAAGTAATTCAAATAGAGATTTTATCATCAATGCTTTTCCAACTCAAGTTTCTTTTTCTCTTTCCAATTCTCTGTATTTTTTAGCCTAATTTTGCTTTTTGTTTCCCTCTCTCTCAATAGAGCAGTTTTAAAAGAAAAAACAATGCTATATTTACATATAATCATAGTCCTAATCATTCATTAAGGCTCTAACTCAGACATCCATTAAAGTTCATCGCTTGAAAAACAGATCATTTGTTTCAAACGACGCCACAAATACTAGCATAACAGAGATACAAACATCAAGGAACAAGACGGCGTTGCCTGAATTGCTTCTGAGCCGCAAGGTTTCCAGCGATCGCCGGATCTTCTCTTTTGCTCTCGTGCTCTTCATTCAAGTCTTTCTTAGTTGAAGAAGAACATAGAAGACAACACAAATTAAAGACTATTCACCAAAGGAATGTTCCCGAAATTGTCTTCAACCCACTTCCAAACTTCTGCTCAAAGTCATGGACATGATTTGTTATTGCTCTGATGAAGAAAACTTGTTAGAGAGTAATATATAATATATAGATGCCAGGAAGTTCTTTAAGCCATCATCAACTTTGACTTCAAAATTAAGTATTCTTTTAAACAAGTCAAAAACACAGAAGATTCTATGCTTTGATAGTATGTTAATAATGAATAATCTCCTCCTCCACTTCTGCCTTGTCCACGTACCTTCTCTTTAGTCATGATGCTGACATCTCCGGCAGCCTTTACAGTCATACTGAATGCACTTGACACCCATGAAGCACCAGTTGAGACATACTGGTTGCTCATGAGTGCTGAACCGGCACTGCTCGCCGTCTGCTCAGCTGCAGCAATGGCTGACTTTGTGTTCTCAGACACCTGCAAACGTTCATCAACCTCTCTAACCTTCTCACTCGTACCATCCATGTCCCAATGCTGATCTTTTCACTCAGTCCGATCTTCCTATCAATTGATGCCACTGTTGCAGAGGCATTGGACACCAAGTTATGCCTCTCATCAAAAGACTTGGCTCTCTTCAATGCATCCTTGCCAAACTTATTTACCACATTTATGAGACCGAGCACTCGATCTCGAGACTTCTCGAGAGAATTTTCTAACACACGGAATCCAAAGGTTTTAATGTTGTACGCTATGAAACCTTTGATTGACATCTATATTTATTATACAATAGAAGCGGCATGCATCCCAATGTTGATCTTTTCACATAGTCCGATATTATTATCAATTGATGTACTGTTGCTGAGGCACGAGAAGGGAGTTTCTATTTGGAGGGAGAGGGAAACGGTTGTGTTGGAGGTGCCATTGTTGTGAGCATTTACATACATTTACATACATTTGATTCGTTAAATTAATAGAATTCATATTATCAAATAATCTAAAAATTAAAGCGTCAACAAAGTTATTAATCATCGTGCAAGGGTTTCTCTTAAGGTTAGTGTTGTTGTGTGGTTGGTTGCTGATCTATGATAGGGTACGTCCTTACCATGGTTAACTTAGACATAGATAGATAGATGTCACTTGAATCTTATGAAGAAGGGGTGGTGGAGATGAACGAACATCTCTTCTTGCACTCTATACTTTCACCCGCACTCTATGCTGAGCTCGAGTTTCATGTTTGTTCAATTATATATATATTTTCCTAATTATCTAATTTTAACTCCAACTAAATCAAAATAAAAAGGTTCTTGGGTCATTGCTATTTACACCAGTATAGTACAAATCAATTAAATGGAAACTAAGAAAAATATTTACTATATGCATGATTTAACCAAACAAACACTTGCTCATTTACTCTTAAATAAAAACATATAATTACAAATTGAAAAAGAGATTTATTTATTCTTTACACTGCCCCACCCCCCTCTCCAAACCATCACAATTGTAGATATACACCTCAACGAGGTAATGTAAGTTTTGAAGGCATTAAGTTAAAAAAAAACCAAAATATTTTGTTAAGAAAAAATTTCAAGGTTTCCAAAGGGGTAAAATCTAAATAACCTCACGTTAAAAGTCAAAACCAACCAAACCACCGGCGACAGCGAACTCTTCAGTCCTGAAGTCACTGTGGCTTGAAATAACGATGACGAGAATGACGTCAAAGCAATCACGCTTCCATTAATTCGAAGAAGCTTCATCGAGCTTCACCGCCAGCTTTTCATGGCGACGGGCAACCTCGGCCTTGTGGTCATCGCAGTGGATGACAGCGAGGAGAGCATGAACGCCCTCCGTTGGGCTCTTAATTACGTAAAAATTTATTAATTTTAGAACAATGAAAACAACATTAAACAAACTCTTTATGTTTATAATTCACCTTTAGTTTAATAGAGGTATGTTTGTATTCTTTAAACTTTCCATTTATGGGCTAGCTGTTTGTTTTTTTTTTTTTTTTGCTGTGACTTGAAAATTGAAATGCTGCAATTAATACCTTTGGCTTATATATTATAATCACCTTTTCTTTTCTATCCCTTTTTTCATAAGTTAAAGGTTTTCACAAATTCGAATAGATCGATCATAACACTCGCAGCTGGCCCTACGACGAGCCTGTGCTGGTTGCTGCCGGCGAATCTCCAGGTAATTCAGCTCGCCGCCTCCCTGGCTTCCTCCCCATCATGCATGCATCAAGTGATTTCTCTTCCTTCTCATTTTCTCTCTCCTTTTTCTGATTTTTAATGTTTTCTGGTTGATGATTCCGTGTTATGTTATGTAAATCAATGCTACTTGTATGTTCTGATCGATATTGGTTGTGATTTCATGTTAGTTAGTTAGTTAGTTAGTTTTTTTTTATGCTGCATTTCAATATTATGCGATCATGCACTCTTAAGTCTTAAGAATTAGAGTTTACTTTTTATGGCGCATTAATTATAATTTTTTGGTTATGTTTTTTAAATTTAAATTTACAGAAGAAAAGAGAAGAGTTGGTTTAGGTTTACGGGTAATATTGGAGATGGATTATTATTTCTATTACCCGTATCTTTTGAATTTTTGGCATGTTAGAAAATTCTGAACAAATTATAAAATAGCCCTCGATCGGATATTTTATAATTTCAAAATGACTGATAGATATATATAGATATATATATATATATATATATATATATATATATATATACTATAACTCGTTAGGTTTAAGTATCAGTGTTTTAATTGCATGGTCTCTGGGATTATTTTCTTTGGATATTATTCTCTATGTATCAATATTCCTTGAGGCAAGGTCATTGCTCATGAGTAAAAAGACTTTTTTGTAGTTAATTTATCTAGTCAAAATAGATTTTTATCAACTAATAATTAATTAATGGATCATGGTAGGCATTTACTTAAAACCTAACTATTCTATATGTGATCTTGTAGTAATTAATGACATTTTATGAGTCTGGGCATGCAGTACCATCGTCTTGTCCTTGTGATGATATTTGAATTACATGGACGGACGAAGGAAATTAAATGACACTTTGATGTGATAGAGCAAGTATACATGAAAATAATTGGCCAAATATTATCAAGATATCACTACTTAAATAGATTGATCAAATCACCAAATTTAAAGATTTGGAAATTATTAGTCCCTAATAAGTCCAATATTTAAAGAAATTAAAGAAGTTTAGGACATGTAAAAAAATATTTATTTATGTTTTTAAGATTATAAAGATATAATAATCTTTATATTAACAAATATAATAATTTGATGACTACAAATTTATTTTTAGAGAAATGAAAACAACATGAAACAAACTCTTTTTGTTTATAACTCATTCCATTCTTTAGCCTTCATTTAAAGAGCGTTTGAATGATCTGAAAGTTTTAAACAATGAAACTTTGTTTAATCAGATTTCCTTTAACTGGGTATGAAGTAGAACATGGGAAATGCTTGAATGGATGATTTGAGAAACTTTTTTAACTTGTGTTTAACTTCATGGAGTCTCATATTATAAACATAGTGGTGTTTCTAACCTGATTTTCACGGAAACTATTTCTCTTTCCCGCAGAACAAGAAAGTTTAAGCCAATAGAAATGTCGATACTCACTATTGTTTCTTTGTATGCTTCCCGTGGCGGATGGTAGTCAATAACTTGTGTTATATTGATAGAAAGATCAGCTATATATAGTTGCTCCCTAGGAATTGAATAGAAACTGAATTAATGTTGCACTGGGAAAAGATGTAGAAGATGATAAGCTAACATGATTCCTTAATTACTGAGAGAAGCATTGTTGTATCTGCTCCTTGTGAATCCTTGAATGTCACAAATGCCACTTGAGATCTTTCTGACTCACTGTAGCGCGCAATTGAAGTAATTCATGATTAAAGGAAACCAATTACCAAGGGAAAATAGTAATGGGATGTAAGGAAGTACACTAACCTTTGCATGTCTATGTAATCGATATCACAGAGTATGAAAAGAATTCTTTCATATCCCTAAACCCTAAACCCTAAACCCTAAATCAACCAGCCCAATACTCCCATTCCACAGCAGATCAAAAGAAACTAAGCTGTTGTATTGGATCCCAAAAGGAAATCTTGATTAAACTGCAGCAGCTAGGATTAGATTTCACCTTATTCAAGGGTGTGAGTCTGCTCTTCTATACTTGCTCATGAGCATAGAAATTAGCAAGGTTATTCTAATTGAAAATTATAGAACTGCAGGTCATATGTTCAAAAATGCAGGTCACAAGGGACTTGGAAACATAGAAAGGTACAGATTCTCATATCTAAAGGTCAGCAAAATTACACGTGGAGACTATTGCATCAAGTGAAGAAATTCCAGAATTTATGCATACCAAGGAGTCATCAAATATACTTTCCTCACTGAGTCCTACACTCATTCCCAGTTCTTGGGGACAGAAATATGTTTCTAGGACAACTACATGCTCATAGAGTTCAAAATCAAAGCTTTCATAACTAGTGAGATCAAGTAGGGCATACATTATAGGAGTAATGGACTGGAATCACAGCAGCATAGAGTATAGATTATATATTAGTCATGTTTGTGGCCTGTGCATGGACCCAACCCGAATGCATTACAATCGGTCTTGCCTAATGAAATTTGGTTTTTTTTGCAAATGAAAAATTTTAATATTAAAAACAAATATATGAAGCTGCACGCATAGAGTTACATTCGTATTTAGAGTTTCTAATGCTTTAAAGATTCCTTTAGTATTTTTATATTTTAATTATTTGTCTTATATTGATTCTTTTGATCAGTTGATCATGGACTTCCAGATGGCCGTTACGCGCATTTTACCCATCATCCTGATATTGGGATTTTTTTCAGTTATGATGACTTTTAGTGACAGTAAATTTATTTTATTTTTTTAAATTTTTTCTTACATTTCTTTTCATTTATTTATTTATTTGTTTATAATAATTATTATAAAAATAATTTAATTTTTATTTCATTATTGAATATTGTTAGATGATGGATACGATGGCACAAGATCCATCATTGTGGACTTTCATCATAGGAAGCTGCTTAGCTTTGACCATTATCGTTCAGGTAAATCAATTAAACCTTGACTCAAGCTTTTTTTTTTGTTATTATTAATATGGGTGACTTTTTTTATTATTATATATTTTATATATCTATTTTCTAAAAAAATAATCTAGTTTTATTTTTATATTTAAATATATTTGTTTATCATTGCAGGGAAAACTTGGTTCTCTAAAGCAGTCCACTTCATTTGGAAGATATTGCGATCATCGACATTTTTATGGATATGTGTCTATGTTTTAGTTGTAATTACTATTTGTGGTATTTTATATGCGTGCCTTACAAATCAATTTCATATCAGAGATATTTTTCACGAGATATTTAGTAGGTGTAGGAGTGATTTAGGAACTTCAGATATAGAGTTATTTCCTATCTCCTTTTATAGGATGACTGTGTCAGATGAGTTACATGACGAGCAGTGTGTGATATGTCTTGATTCATATCATACAGATGATAGTATCCGCACACTACCCTGCAGTCATTTTTTTCATGATACTTGTATTAGAGAGTGGCTTAGAAGGAGTAGGACTTGCCCTACTTGTCGTAGAGATCTGTAGCCACTTTATATCATATTGTAAATATTAAAAATAAATAACGACTTTTATGGATTGTATTGTAAATATTTGTAATAAATAATGAGTTGTATGGGTTGTATTACAAATATTTGAAACATATCATATTTGTGGCTTATGTGCATTGTTTCATATTTTTTTTTATTTAAGGGTTTTTAATGTAACTATGAGCTATAATCTTGATTGAAAAGTAATCATTGAAAATTAAGAGAGAGAAAAAACATTACAACAGGTTTATTAAGAGAAGTAGCTGCGGACTATGGAGTTGGCGGGATTGGAGACACCAAATAACCATACAACGTTCTATGTCATGTTTCCCACAAGAATTTGATTGAATTGTTTGTAAGTAATTTAACTAAAAGGTCGATTTGACAATATTCAAATTGAGTACAGATTTTAGTTATCAAAAATATAAAAATTGATATTTTGATATACCCTTGTTTTTTCATATTATTATTATTCTTAATTACCAAAAGAGTTTACTCCATTCCCTCCAAAACACTCCTCCCTCAAGTCACCTAAACTGAAAAAAAAAAATTGATATTTTGATATACCCTTGTTTTTTCATATTATTATTATTCTTAATTACCAAAAGAGTTTACTCCATTCCCTCCAAAACACTCCTCCCTCAAGTCACCTAAACTGAAAAAAAAAACCCTCTCTCTCTCTCTCTCTCTCTCTCTCTCTCTCTCTCTATATATATATATATATATATATATAATACACCCAAATTTCGCACACCACGAGCCAAAAAGAATTAGAAAATTAAGTTGAGCAATGCATAAGAGAACCAGAAGGAGTCTAATTTTAATTTTATATAAAATTCAAGAAAACCAGAAAAAATTAGATTATAATTTTGAAATTTATTCAAAATTTTGAATTTTTTTAATTTTAAAAAATCTATCAACATTACTAAGGAGTATATTTAATTTTAAAAGTATCTGTCCATAATATATGGGAGTCTATTGGTTACATATAATGTAAAATCCATGATTTTATTGAAATAAATGGGTTTTTAATTTCCTTTAACTGGTTTGATAATTGAAATAAATTCCCAAAACTTGATTTATTTATAAAAAGGAGGGTTTATTGAGTTAAAACCCTAATTAGGATTTATTGGGGTTGTTAGGGACTAATTCGTAATTTTTGAAATGTCTGAGGACTTAAAGGAAATGTGCCCTTCTCACAAGCGAGGGACCTGCATGGAATAGAACATGAGAGCAGGGGGTTATATGCTAAATGCCATGGGAAACCATGCAGAGAGATACTTATAAGGAATCGACGGCTAAGATTATAGATCAAAAAATAGAACGTAAGTTCGATGCATGACTTATAATCTCAACCCTCCATCTGTTTTCAATAGATGAGATGATATCCATCGTTAATCTGGAGAGTGAGTCAGTCCGAGGCATATAAAGAAATCTTGGCCCTTCATCCTTTCGTTAGGCTGATATAATCTCAGTTGTTGTCTCCAATGGATGTATAAGTTCTAGGCACAGGAATAGATCCTGGCCTTCTATCCATTCTCCTTAAGATGAAGCAATATGGAACGTTCATCTCAACAGAGGATTAAGTTCTAGGCACGAGGCGACATCTCAACCGTTCGTTCAAAAACTTTAAGATAAACATGAGCATGCCCCTACCATGTGAGCGATTCGTGATCGTCCATCATTGATTAGCGGCCAAGTTTGAGGCAATCGGACCGTTCGCTGACAAGGGTGAGTAATGAGAGTCATCCACCATGCAGCGAACTGGAGCCGCCCATCTGTGGCTTGTGTCACGATCACGAGGCACCACCAGATGCCTTCTTCTTCGCCAGCGAGCGCCACCGCGCATAACTCCATCCCCGCCGTGACCAATGGTCGACCAAAAAAGGAAGGAATGGGATCGCGATCGCGCTCACTTCAGCGATCAACGCGATCACGATCCTGTCAAGCACCCACACACAATCCCTATAAAAGGAGCACCACCTCTGGAGACCTTCCGTCAGTCCTTTCCTTCTCCTTCTTCCCTGTCCTTTGAGAGAGACCGTGAGGGAGAGAGGTTTCCCAGAACGGAGCTTCGTGCGCCGAGATGATAGAGGAGGTCCCAGCAAGGCTGATCGCGCAACTAGGATCTGGTTGTCGTAGGGGGAAGGGTCGTGATCGACTGCAAGGGAGCACGATTCCACAGAGGAGCAGGATTATCCGGTGAGTCCATTCTTCTTCTCTGATTCCTGTGACAGTACTGTACATGCATGCATATGGTTTGAGTTGGTCTCGCCAGGAAGAGTGGAACCGCATCCGGTTATAGGTGCTTCAACGGAGGAGGGAAGAAGCCTAAAAGCTTGGGAGCCGGCAGGGTGACAGACACCGTTCCTCCACGAGGCTGCCGCTGTGAACTAGTCGCCCTCCTGGTCAATGAGAATGGTGGAAAGAGATTGATGTCGCACACCTGAGCATCGCTGGTAATCACCGAGATGACCGGAGCACAAGCTCCTCGCCAACGAGATCCTGTCCAAAGGAAGGAGACGGACTGAACTCGTGTCAGTCCATTAGGAGGATAAATGGATAGGGTTAGTCAAATAGAAATGGGTTAAATGAATTAAAAGGGGATAGTTGATTAGGTTTGATCAATTAAGTGTGGTTTAAATTGGCTAAATCATGGATTGGGTTCAAGGTGACCAAACAGTTGGGTTGGGCCGGTTTCAAAGGGTTTGGATATGTAGTTTGATCCAGTTAACAAGTTGAGTCTGGTCTGAAATTTTAAACTCAATTTATTGGTTGGGTGTGATCAAATGGAATTGATCTGGATTAGGTTCGACCAAGTTCTAATGGGCTAAGCCAAATTAGTAGATATGGTTGATTTGGTTTTAGTCAAAAGGAAAATGAATAAAAAGTGTGAGAGAGGGGATTTGAAACCAAGGCCTCTTAGATGACATGTTGGGCCTTAACCACTAGGGCCTTGATTTATTTTTGATTGGTTAAGTCAGATTTAGCTAACTAAGCTAGTCTAACCAGATTGAGAAATAAAAGGAAAAGAACAAAAAGGGGTAAGAGAGGGGGTTAGAACTAAAGACCTCTCACTTGGGCTTGATAGGCCTTAACCATTATACTATTTAGTTCTTTTGGAATAAATAGAGGAATTTAATTAATAAAGGGGTAGAAATTTATAGAAATAAAAGGCGAGGGGAGGGAATGGAACCAGGTACCTCTCAATGTATATGAATAGTGGGCCTTAGCCACCAGGCTATCTTAGCTCACTGGAACAAATGGTTAGATCTAATCAGTTAAGGGAAACCACACTAGACCTAGCCAAGAAATAAAAGGGAAATGATAAGGAATACAAGGGAAGGCCCACAAGTTAGACTTGGGCCTGACTAGGGCATCATGTATGTTCAAGTAGAGATTTTAAGATGTTGTCGATGCTAATATAGGTTTTACTATCAGGTTGCGACATAGAGACGTGACAGGAGGGATTTTTGTTGAGTAATCCCGGACGACATTGTTGAGGTAAGTAATCCTGCCTAGTACCCTATCGTTAGATAGTTGTTTATTCGTTTTTTGATTTCATACTTGTGTAAGTACACTTGCCTCGTACCCACTCTTCGGAGTTTTCTTTGGCTTGTCATTATCTTGTTGATGATATTGTTGCCTTATTGAGATCATTCATGCTTTCTTGATTTGTTTGAAATTCTGTTGAGCATAATTGACTTGTTTCGGGATGTTGGTATCTCTGATTTGTTATTGGTCTTCCGCCGGATTTAGTGGAACGTGGGGGCTCCGTTTGGGAAACGCTCTGGGACGGGACACCCTGGCGTTTCTGCTTGCCATGCTAGAGGGATGATACTCTGGTTGTCCTACCGGTCAGTGGGGATGATTCGCTGGCCATGTCGATACGTACGAGAGGTGATACTACCGACATACGACCCAAGGGTCGTACAACTGGAGGGTTGAGTTTCAGCAAGTTGCTGATGATGCTGGCCGGGGGAGATGTTTGTCGAGCTTTCATTTGGAACTCGTTGCAGAGCTTGAGAGCTGCTGTAGTTAGGGGTTGTACGTTGTGATTGTTTGTGGTAGACTCCTAGGGATAGCTTTTGAGGGGCGTGTCCCCGTTGCTTGATTTGATGATCATTTTATTGATATTATGATAATTTTATGAACCCCTCAGGGGTATTTACTGCGCTTTCCATTCGAAATCTCACGCACTTGTTCTTTCTTTTTTTTTTCAAATCCTGAGGAGTAGGAGACTTGAGCTCAGGAGCTGATCGAGGGTCGGGTTATCTTGCAGAGGTTCGAGGATCTCTTTTGATTTCCATGGTGTGTGTGAGACTATTATTGTAGGACCCTTATAGGTATTCTGTAGGGCATCTGAACCCTTTTATTTATTTTTCGCTGAGACTGTTAATTTGTTATTTGAGTTTTATTATCTTATTATTATGTTATCTGCTGTTACTTACTTAGGCCTTGTATCCAAGTGAAGTGCAACTTACTTGGTTACGACCGGTCTGCTCATGTGCCCGAGGCCCTGAAAACCGGGTCATGACGTGACATATAATTTTAATTTTAAAATATTAAAAAAATTGACATTTTAAAAGAAGTATTTTTAATTTTTAAAAGTATTTAGCTGAAACAAAGTGAGTCTAATTTTAATTTTTAGAAAATCCAAAAAAATAAGAAAATTAAGTTGGGATTTGGAATTTTCTTATAATTTTAGATTTTTTTAACTTTAAAAAAATATCTATATTACTAAGTGGAAACATTTTTAATTTTAAAAGTATCTATCTATCTATATATTTATGGGAGTTTATCATAATTTTAATTTTTTAAAAATTCAAATAAATTAGATTAGGATTTTGAAATTTTATGAATTTTTTTATTTTTTTAATTTAAAAAGTCTATCTATATTCAGGAGTATTTTTATTTTAAAAAATATCTAATTATCTATATATTTATGAGAGTCTATTACTCTATAGGTTACATATAATTTGAATTCTAAAAAAATAAAAATAAAAAACTTGATTGGAATTTTAAAATTTTCTCATAAATTTAGATATTTTAATTTTAAAAATTTATCTATATTAGATTTTTTTTTTTTTTTTTTGTAAATTCTGAGCATTGCGAAAGGGTTATTTACTAGTTTTAATATCACTAATCCAATTTATGCAGGTGACATGAAGCCAGGCTTGGAGAAAATGACAAGATAACATGAAAAGAATTCATTACTTGGAGAAGCATGGCTTTTAGAATCCTTGAATGCATGTCACCAATGATTTATTTTACCCTAGATTTTTAATTTAATTTCTTTTCTTTTGACCGGATGTAAAGTCTTTAAATTGGTATTTACTGTTTGGCTAACAGGAATTTATAGACTATTTAACAACGTGGGCGCATGAGGGCATGTTACGCTGGTCTTGTGCGGACGAAAGCATCCTCGATCTTTATCGCCAGCACGCATGTATGGGGACTCAATACGGTAGAGATTTGTGGTCACCAAATGAATTACCTAAATTGCTCCCCTCATTTACGGGGGCGAGGATTCGAAACTGAGAGTTTACTCAATCAAGCGAATTATCCAATGCATAGAACCCAAATTATCCAATGCATAGGATCTCAGATACCGCTAGACCAATGGTCCTTCGGTGGGCGCAAATAGTTTTGATGTTGATGCAGTTTGACAAGAGCGGGCAACTGGTTTAAAATTATGGAGGTTATACAAAAAAAAAACATGAGCTATAAATTTTATTTAGATAAGATTCATATTTCTATCGGCTATTTAAATTGTCATTGATTATACTTATGGTAAATTTTCACTTTACTGATTTTTTTATATTTTATAATTAAGTTTTTAAAAGTCAATATCATCTCTCTACGTAAAATTAATTTCAATCTTTTAATTTTTTTTATATATAAATGTAATATATATAAATGTAGATAAGTCACTCCTCATTAATGTTTCAAACCCGAAATTTTTTTTTTTTTGTGAAAAGGAACGTGGTAGCAATTTTTTTTAAAAAAAATAAAAAAAATAAAAAAGTTGGTATATTTTAACATTTTCTCACTCATAACCAACTCTAAGTTTGCCCATTCTCCACAAGTCTCTACAAACTAGGCTTCTTTCTTCAAAATGCATGAAAGAACACTTTTAATTTTCTCACAAAATTTTTACATTTTAAGTTTCGGTCAAATACCCAATTTAATCTCTCTATTATAACAAATCTGCCCTTTTGATCCCTCTAATATAATTTGATACTTTTTTATCCCTATAATTTCCCGATTGTGAAAATTAAGTCCCTCACTCAGACGGACGTCTTCTTTTCCGTCGAAGATGCTCATATGGCATTATTATATATTAAAATATTATTAAAATATTATTAAAAAATTTCAATTCTTTAGGCTCCTCTCTCTTGACTCCTTTTCATCCCGCCTTCCTCCTCGGGCGTCATCTCCTCCCCTCCGACGACCGCTTCTTCTTCAACTCCCTCCTCTCTCTCTCGTTACCCACCGTTGCTTCTCTGCCTCTCTTTTCCTCCACCGCCACCTCCGGAGCCTCCCCTCACTCGCAACTCAACAGCGCCATGCATATATATTGTTTATATGTAGTAATTCTTTTATAGTTACTCTACTGCAAGTGAAGTCCCTTTCCAAAATACATCCTCTCCTCTCCGCCGCCCTCACTAATGTCCTATTCCCTTCTTTTCCTCTCTTTTTATCCTCTCATCATGCATGCACTACCCTAATGTCAGCTTCATGCATGCATGCAGCTTACCACCGCCACCACCTCTAGATCTCTCTCTCTCTCAAAAGATTTATGAGAACCAACAGAAGGCAAGTGTTACAGATATAATTAATGAGACAATAAGAATAATAATACTGAAGATGGATGGATGGATGCATGCCTGGAGAAATTAAACCACTGGCAATGCAAAGAGACAATAAGAGCATCCAATGCCATTGGGTTATCAAAACAAATATCTAATACAATTGTTCCATTGGTTATCAAAACAATATCTAATACAACTATCCCACATCCACACTGTTTGTCCGACCACCTATGCCATTTGGTTATCAAAACAAATATCTAGTACAACTGTTCCAAACTAATTACCAAGAGATACAAATGAAACCTGTCTAATCCATCTGATAATCAGAATAGTTTATCATTCAAGCTTTGTTTTCTAAAAGAATCAAGAGTATATGAAAGACACTCTTGTCACAATCCTTCCACACCTAACCTAAACAAACACCCTCATGGGTCCCCAACTCATCCTCCTTCGAAGTTAAATCACATTCAATGAAATCAGCAAACAAAAACAAAATCAAGAATTAATCAAAACCAGAGACTCAAACAAATAGTGTGAGAAGAAGAAGAAGAATCAGTGAAGTCTTGCAAATATTGTTTAATTTCTCTACATGCCATGACAACCTCCATTGCATGCACCCTCACATGCTGCTGAAGCTGCTCCTTGAAAGAATAAAACAACAACAAATACTGTGTCAGCTTCTAACAAAAAAGAGAACTTGAACAGTGAATGAATGTGTGGGATCGAAAATACTCACAAAGATCGCTGCCTACGTAAGAAGACATACTATGTATATATCAATCACAAATATCATATTTGTTTAGTTTGTGGGTTCTTCCATTCTAATAGAGGCAAGCCTCTATTATTAATTACCTCAGACAGTGTCTTGGGAACATCCGATTAAGGGCAAAAAGTACAAGTAGAGACAATGAATGAAAAGAATTTATTTATTGCAGAATAAAATAATTTATTACATATATATATGTCATTACATAGATTTATGCATATATTTATTTATTTATTTATTTATTTATTTATTTAAATGGTACCGCCCTCCGCCTTAGGATATATAGTTCGCCATTTTGGAATTTATGCCGCTTTGGTTGCTTCAAGATGCCGACCTTGCCGCCGCCTTTATGTTTTGACCGGACGCTCTAAGATGAATGTTTCATAACCATCTCAAGAGCCGTACCATTTCATCAGTTGCCTCAAGATACGTGTTTCATAAGCACATCGAGATTCGCCGCTTTATGATTTGGGATATTCTATTAGCCGTCCCAAAGTGAGTGTCGCCTCGAGACTCGTGCTGTTTGGAGATTTATGTTTCGGGACACCTCAATATGCGTCTATCGTCGTCGCTTTGAGATTTGTACTACTTTAGGGTTTTGGGTTATATTGACGATCTCAAAATAAGTGTTTCACCGCCGTTCCGAGATTCACGTTACTTCAGGACTTGTATTTCATCGAATGCTTCAAGATGCATACTTCATTGACATCTCGAGATGTGTGTCGCTTTTGTACTATGCTAGCCGCCTCAAGATGCATTTCCATCATCGCCTCTTGATTGTACCAATTTGTATTATATCAGTTTTCAACCGCTTTAGGGTATATGCCTCTATAATTACCAAGCCAAGCGCATAAGAACTATTCCTGCGATTCTATCTTGATCACCCAAAGTCAACAAGCCCAACCAATCAGACACATCACAGTGAAAATACATAACCCATAAGTTTTGTATCTGCCAAGTATAAAAGTTGCTGGAGACCACCCATATCCAAGCCATCATCATAAAATAATTTGATTGGGTATTCACATTAATGTCCACATTACCCCACCTTTTTATTATTATATTTTTTATTTTAACCCATGATTAGGCATTGTTAATTCATGAGCATGAGATTTTTTTCTGCAGCTTTGAGTCCTTGAAGATGCCAGCTTCTTTTCACTTTTTGTGAGTGCCTCGGTCCTTGGAATGCACACTAGGAACATGGAAAACTTTTGGTACATGTTTATAGCTCTCCACCTGGACCAAAGTTTAATCATATTATTAATAAAAAATAAATAAATAAATTTGTTGGGTTGCCCATGGACCAGCCATGGTGTTTTGACTCAGTCTTCTTTTATATTGTATTTTCAAAAAGGGCACGAGTATTCTGTCAGAATGCATTAATTTCATGGAGTATTATCAACAAATACTTTGCTCATTCTCTTTAATATCTCCATGTCCACATTCATTTCAAATACTCCCACACTCCTACATTAATGAGGCATTCATAGCAATGATAGAAAGAATCACTCCTTCAATATCTCTCAAGCATTTCATGCATTAAAGAGGCATTTTATACAATTGGATATTTGGCACTCCTTTAAAGTGTTTTTTTTAAACAAAATTTACAGCCATATGATAAGAACAGTGCCAATCAGCAAGGTGGTTTGTCCTTTCAAAAATGCTCGTTCACTTGTATCATCATTCCTTGATCATTCTAGACAACTTCAAACCTGATGAATTTAATCCAGATCCAATATGGTGTTCGAGTCACTGGATTCTGAGGTTAGAACAATTTGAACATCTTTTCATTCCTATTGTCTTAGTATACCAAACCTGCAAGTTATATCAATCTCACAGAATTTTGACTTTTTTTTATAAATAATATTAAGACCCTCTGGAGATCAATGAGGAGGAAATCAAAGATACTTTCCGTGTGATGCATCCCCATTCTGGCATTCCATCAAACAACAGGCATGCACATTATGTTATTAGAACACTTTACGTTGTGTTTACAAAAGAGCTTTCAAAATTACATTTTACAGCAACAAATCATTATGTGACTTCTATCCCATACTCTCACCATCACAATTTAAGAAGAAAGCTTTTTTAAACAACAAGCAGTATTCTATTATTATCCAAGGGCCCAGCTTCAAGGAAGACTTAGCACATTTCATCCCACCTGGAGAAAGCTTCCGCACTCCCATAGATTCATATCTCATGGCTTCAGAAATGGACTTTGCTCCTTTTCCTTAAATCTAAGCTTGCAGAATTAAGTAGGTCTCACTCTCATCAATAAGATCTAGAAATGCACTTGTCCTTCCTGCGCGGCTGGGAATTAGAGAGTTCCCCATGAGGGTTGATTTCATACAAAGAGGGATCACATGTAGCTCGATTGATTTCTGCTCGTAATTCGTATGTATGATCTTAAGCTTCTTCTCCTATGAGTGATGACAAGAGGGCACCGGGCGGCAGGCTGATGACAACGGTGAAATCGGGACGGACGGACATCCACAAGGGAGACCGACAATGGATGAAGGTTGGCGCCAACCCACGATCCAGTGGCGCTGTGGACATCGGCATCCACTTTAAAGGGAGGCCTGCTGACGGCTAATGACGGCAGGCGGTGGCGAACGACGACAGCCTCCACAAGAGCAGGCCGGGCTTGGTGGTTAGCGCTTGAACGGCGCCTCCACAAGGGAGGCAGGCCTACTGTGGTTGGCGGCGACAATGGCCTCCACAAGGGAGGGCCTGGCTGATGGTTGGTAAGAACGCACGCCTCCACAAGGGAGGCCGGCTTGGTGGTTGGCGCATGACAATGGCCTCCACAAGGGGAGCAGGCCGTGACGAGCCTGGGACGGCAAATGACCGACACGACCTCCACCAGGGAGGCGTGCCCGGTAGAAGTGTGAGGGCGGCTAGGGGCTTACGGCAGAACGACTTGAAGAGAGATAAAAAAAAAAACCTTTTTTTTCCTTGCTTTTTCCTCTCTGTTTTCCAGAAATTCCTCTTCCTTGCTCTCTATTCTCTCTATTCTCTCTCCCATCTATGCTAATCCCTGTCTCCTTTTATAAACCAGGTTGATGTTTATCTCCGGAGATCATCACTTCGTTGTAACATCTCAACTGTCGATATGATCAAATTTTAACTTGATTTTAAATTTGATCCTAGTATATATCCTACCCATATTTTATTTCAGTTTATATTTTATTTTATTATTATTATTTATTACTATTATTTTTTTTTTGTCTCGGATATATATTCTTGCAATCTTGAACTTGAGATCGCCTCGAGATATGAGTGATCTTGGAATTTGAGATTTGTCTCGAGATATGTGTTCTCGGGCTATTTTGGAATTTAAGATCGCCTCGAGATATGTTCTCAATTTTGGAATTTAAGATCGCTTCGAGATATGTTCTCAGGGCGATCTTGAAATTTAAGATCACCTCGAGATATGTGTTCTCGGGCTATCTCGAGATTTGTATTTCTGGAAGATTGCCTCGAGATATGTATTCTCGAGCTATCTTAGAATTTGAGATCACCTTGAGATATGTTCTCAGGGGCGATTTTGAAATTTGTGTCCTAAGTCAATTAAGATGAGGACATATTTAAATTTAAGATATATTTGAATCGTATATTCTTTTTATTTTGGATTAGGATTTGGATTCTATTTGGGACATGTGTTATATTTTATATATAAACAAAATGAATGTTATATAGATAGTTTGCATTAGGGCTTAAAGGATTGAATCCTACAAGGAAAGCATCAAGTTCTTGTTTATCTTGAGGGGACAAAACCTGTCGGTGTTGCGCTGCATATGACCGGAGAAGATGATGAGATTGAGCCAGCTGAGCGTTGATGATCGGTAAGTGATCGATAGGACTTGAGACATGCAAACTAGACACATGAGATGAGACAAGCTGTTCAAACAAAGGGTGCAGTGCCATCTCAGCCTTCACTAGCTAGGTGGCTCTGTTGCTCATTTGTCATCCCCGAGCACTCTCCTTCTCGGTTGATCTCCATGTATATGAATATTTATCTCTGTGATGAAGTTTGAAGATCGAAAGAAGAAGATAAAGAGAGGAAGAGGGAGGAGTTTAATGGCTAAAAATGGGTAGGAGAAAGAAAGTAGTTGGACGAGGGAAGCTCGTCGCTGTTGGTGCCATCGGAGGTTGCGGAGGCGACGAGAGAAAGAGGTTGCCTTGTTGCGTGGGCTCCACAGGAGGAGGTGTTGGCCCATCTCTCATTAGGCTGCTTCTTGACTCACAGTGGTTAGGAGTTGGAACTCAACCTTGGAGAGTGTGGTGGGCGGAGTTCCAATGATATGTTAATTAGCCTTTCTTTGTAAACCAGGAGATCACTAGTAGGCTTCTGAGCCAAGTGTGGAAGATTGGTGGTTGGAGTTTTGATGATATGTTGGCCTTTCCCGTGATATCGTGTATCGGGTGAAGATCCTAAAGCAACGGTGGGCGATGAGAGAACAGAGGAAGGACTTGAAGAAGAAGGGGTCGTCGGAGGGGAGGTAATGACGCCGGAGGAGGAAGGTGGGCTAGAGAGCAGTGAGGAGAGAGGAGATATTTTAATATATAATAATGCCTTATCAGCGTCTCCGACGGAAAAAGGGTGAGGGACTTAATTTTCACAATCGGAAAATTATAGGGACAAAAAAGTATCAAATTATATTAGAGGGACCAAAAGAGACAATTCGTTATAGTAGAGGAACTAAATTGAATATTTGACTCTTAAGTTTCAAATAACAATGCACCACCTTTGCATGCATACGATCATACAACGTAACAAACGCAAAAACCAACTGAATGAATTCAAGAAAGTCATTATATAGGTATTTATCAAGAAAAAAAGCAAATCATTCTAGGTGTAAAGAGGGGTAATCAGAATCCCCAGTCTTTGTTTTTTTCCATACGCATGCATTCCATGTAAAGAGGTGTAATCAAATCTGACCAAAGTTGAGAAACTATTTATATAATTAACCTAGAGATGACAAGTATAATAAAACTAAAAAAGGGGGTTTGGGATATTATTGAAAAATAAAAAAATGACAATTGATTTGACTATGTTTTAGAGGGTGGCAAGTAAAAACTCAAAAAAAAAAAAACCACTCAAAATACAGACCAATAAAAATGATAATAAATTCGTATTTAATGAAGTCATAAAAGTTGCATAACTATATAATAAATACAGAATTAATGAGGTAATTTAAGATACATCCCATGCCATTATGTAGGATTGCACATGAGAGATTATATAAGTAGATGTCCTTAGTATTGAATTCCATGAATAGCAATGGAACATCACAAAGGAGGGTATGATTTCCAATTTGTGCTTATTCTTCTATTGTTGAGCAATGCACTTGTTGGAAGCTCATGAATTCGTCCAAAGAGAAAGAGAAGAGGTCTAAGTGGCAACTCAACCCATTGGGTAAGACTTCGATCAAGACCATAAAGGTATTTAGAATGTATTTAGTATTTTGCTTTTTTATACTCGATATTGGAGAGTATTGATTGAGTTTTATTAAAATTATTATTAAATTTTGGAGAAATTTCACTAAACTATCATGTGGTTGCCTCTTTATCATTTTGGTGCCTGTGGTTTGACTTTGACAACTTTAGTACCATGTGGTGCACCCCATGAGCATATTGGTGCCAACCCATTAAAATTGCTAATGTGTCATTTAAAAAAAGATATAAAATGACTTTTTTTACCCTTTATATAAAAATGTCACTTTAGTACGCCAATGATATCATGTTTTTATATAAGATGTAAAAAAGTTATTTTATATTCTTTTTTTATGCCACGTCAGCAATTTTAATAGGTTGGAACCAATATGCTCATGGGGCACAACATAGGCTACTAAAGTGCTCAAAGTTAAATCACAAGCACCGAATTGATAAAGAGGTAAACCACATGGTAGTTAGTGAAATTTCCCCTTAAATTTTTATAATGTGAATTATACGAAATTGTTTGAATACTTTCTATTTCATTTGTTACTAGTACAACATGATAAGAACCATCAAACATATTATTTCATGCATTTCGCATGTTTTCGTTTTGCATCCATAAAGGTAACTTAAAGCATTAAAAGTTGTATTGAATTACTTTAAAAATAAAAATTCTATAATTTCTCTAAGTCTTTTTAGATAACATCGTGAAATACCACAATATTCTAAAGGTCAAAATTTATGTTTTACTATCGTTGATGATATACTTCAAATGCAAATATATATAATTAGTTTTATAATTTTTTATATATTAATAAGAAATTTGTGTTAAATCTTCACCAAGAAGAGAGTTGTCATTTAACTAATTAATCATCATAAAAAAATTTAAAGGCATTTTAGACTTATATATTAACATCAAGATATTATGATTTTATATCTCTACTAGCCTGAGTCATAATTCTCACATTTTCCATTTTACTGAGAATAAAATGACACTATCATAATTATTTGGGTTATATGTTAATTTTTTTATGTTACTATATTTTATTTTTAATAATTAATGAGTTAACAAACATGTCTATTTCTTTTGTCAAGACAAGGATGGAGAGGTATTTCATTGCATTGATATGTATAATCAACCAGCTTTTGATAATCATTTTCTGAAAAAAAAAATTCATACCATTCAGGTAAAATAATCTTATCCTTTAGGTAAATACTATAAAATTACTATTAATTAACTTACATAATAAGAAGGATCTTGGAAAATAAAAAAATTTCATTGAAGAAGTTGATTTTTTTTTTTAATTCTTTGTTAAGAGTACATCTATAAGATAAGATAAGATCCCTTAGATCGATTACTTATTGATTTTTATTTTGGCCCAGTGATTCCAGTTTCCTTTATTTGTAAGTTGTTATTTTATTTATTAGAACCTTTGGCATTACATCTTAAGCTTGTAATTTATTTTCGCCAAAATTCATTCTTTATTCAAAATTTTATTTTATAAGATTTTTCCCGCCCGCGGTGTGACCTTTTCTAAATATAACCCTCGGATTAACTAGGAACCTTTTACCAAATTAATTAAATGACACGTGGTTAATCCACTTTATAAAAAATATATATATATATATAAGCATAAATTTATATTTAAATAATATTATTTATATTTTTTGCATTAGATATCCTGATGTAATACTTAAAAAGTTCATCATTTAAAATAAATAGCATTTTCACAAGATAGTTTCATTGTTATAAAAAACATTTTATGAATTACTTATACTATTATATCTTATATAACACTTTGTTATTTCTTATATGTAGATTACTCATATGTTGCCAAATGGAATTCTCAAAAACATCTCAAAGACCAAAATATTATCAAACATTGGCCTAAGTACAAAATGCTCAAAAGGAACTGTTCTCATTAGGCCACCTCACCATGGTTATTCTCAAATGCTAGAAACATATGCACAAATTTCATATCGTACATATTATAAGGTGAAACCTGAAGATCATGTAAGTTACAATTAATCTTTTGTCTTGTAGAAGTAATTCTCTTTTCACAAGCCTTCCTATGGTTTCATTTATTTTAATATCCTAGATATTGGAATTTGACATACAATCATATCTTTGATTTTAATCAATGTTTTAAAGTCAAGTGTAATATCATCAATGAATATGGTTATATGCACTTAAGAAATGATAAAAAATTAAATTTATAACTTTACCTTAATGTACAATAAGATGCAATAAGAGAGAATTACTAGACATTGAGATATCAACAAACTCCACTTTTATAACTACCTAATTACATAGAATATTATTTTATAACAAATTATATGATTTCAATTATAGTTTTTGTTTGAACGATTAAAATTACATAGAATATTATTTTATGTGTGGCTACTCAAATTGGCAACAAAATTTTTTATGTAGTTTGCAAGTGTTGAATTTGGATCTAAAGCAAGCTGGAAATATTATGGAGCTCAATCAATAATGCACGTATTTAATATTTCAAGTATTTCACCACATCTGTAACGCCTCGAATTTTTTAAGTGAATAAATAAGAAAATTATTCGGTAATTAATGAGATTAATTACCACGAAAAATAAATAAATTATTATTAGTCTAAGTAAAGGGAAAATCGAGGAATATGAAATTTTAAAACCAACCTCGCAACTAATGGGCCAAGAGAAGGCCTTATTGGGCCAGGCCGTGTACACTCAAAATAGTTGGAGGTGTATGGTAAAGATAACCTCGATTATTTAATCGGGAGAGTTCGTAAGTGTTAATTGATCTAGAGTAACGAAGTGGGAGAATCAGACAAATATTAAAGTTCCGATAAAGTGAATCGGGTGAGTCAAAAGCCGGTATTCGTGGATCTGGTCTGACGAGAGGCAGGCCCCGTGAGGCTACAGTCCGCCCGTGATAACTGATATTATTGACCCGGGATTCCCGGATCTGGGTCAGGACATTATTAGAAGATATTATAAATTAAAAGGGGCGATGGGACATAAAGTGGGGAAAAATAAAATAAAATAGGGCAAGTTGTAGGGAGATAAATTAAAATAGGCAAAAAGCCATTTTTGGTCCCTAACCTATGGTATATTGTTCATTTTGGTCCCTATACTATAAAAATGTTTAATACAGTCCCTGAACTATGGGGGTTTTGACAATTACGGCCCCTCGACGCCGACGCGGCGTACAGTTGATATAATGAAGTTAAATACACTCATTTTTTATTACGACGCGGCAAATCTAGGTGGTTGTTTTCACGACGTGTCATGATGATGTGGTATAAAATATATATTTTATATATATTAATCCTACGCATCGACATGGGATGATCGCCGCTGGCATGCCACGTGGCACTAAAAAATTTTTAAAAAATCAATTTTGATTTTTTTTTAATTTTTTAGTGTCGCGTGGCATGCCACGTTTGCAGCCCACGTCGGCTATAAAGGATTAATATATATAAAAATATATTTTTATGATTTTTTTCGGATTTTTTTATTTTTCTGTGCCATGTTAGCAGGCCATGTGGCATGCCATGTCACTATGCCACAATAACATGCTGACGTGGCATATTGAGTCAGCAATAAGCCTGTTTTAATAGTTTAAAAAATATTTTATGCCACGTCATTTCGCCACGTCAGCAAAGACCCGCCACCTAGACTGCCACATCACAATAAAAAATGATCAGATATCAACCTACCGCCACGCCAAAGATCGTGACCGTGAATTGTCAAAACCCCCATAGTCGGGATCAGACAACATTTTATAAAGCATATGCACTAAAATGAACAATATACCATAGGTTAGGGACCAAAAATGGCATTTTGCCATTAAAATAAGTAAAGGGATAAGATAATGTCATAGGTTAAATTGAATAATTAAAATAAAATAATATAAAGTAGCTTTATAAAGGTCTCAGATTCAGATCTGAGAAAAGAGGAAATGAAGCTTTGCTTTTAAGTGAGAAGTTCTCTCGTTCCTTCTTCCCCCTCGATTTCCTTCTCGCAATTGCACTCACGCCCGCCGGCCAACCTTGGTGCCACCGTCCTCGCGTACCTCCACCGCCGGCAGACCCCGCCACAGCTCGCACGCGCGCGCTGCTTCGCTCGGCAACCGCGCGCCGACCACACAGCCGGTCACCTGCGCAGCTGCTACCCCCGGTGACGCGCCACCCACATACGCAAGTCGCCGCCGTCATCACCGCCAGCACCGGAGCTTCTCGCCGTGCCCCTGTTGACAGCCGACCAGCCCTCCTTTCCCTCCCCCTTGCTGTCCGACCTTCTCCTTCTCCAACGAATTCTCTTGCTCTTGTGAGTGAAAATGGGGGAGAAGAACCCTAGATTGGATTCTATGATTGCATGAATTCATGGTGGTGAATGTTTTCCTTGAGATTATGATCATGATTAGGGCCGTGATTAGAGAGAGATTAAGGAGGGGAGTAAAGAGAGTATTAGAGTGTATGATGATTATGAAAGCATGAATAACTTAAATGTTAATTATGGTGATTGTTGTATATCTTCAGGGCCTATAAATAGGGGAGGTGCCGCCGAATTTTTATGGAAATTCTAAAATAGAATACCCTAGTAGTAAGCATGTTAATGTGCCTAAGTGTCACTAGCTTCCATGCTTAACATGTTTATTCGTCATGCTTTATGTTGAACTAGTTTACTAATTAAGCATGCTTAGGGATCACATTAGAAGTGAAAAAGGCATGTAAAACTCATTAAGAATGAAAAACATGATCTTAAGAGTTTAATGCCTCTTATATGCTTCTTGAAGCATAAATGGGATTCTAAATCAAGAATACGAGTTTCCGTATTTTTAAGTTCGTATTCTTAAGTTATAGGACAAAATTCTGGAAGTTATAGATCCACGCTCCACCCCAAAATCCGGCCTCGCACGGAGCGTGAATCGGCCGCACTCCAAGCGTAAGACTCCGCCCAAATAATACAAGGCCCGAAAGGATCGCCTTCAACAACAAATACACAAGTGCAAATGGAATAATAGCAATAAGATAAACGACATAGATCAGAGTATAATATCAGCGGAAGATAAGAATCTAGGGTACATGCACCCTAATAGTTAATACAAGTCCGATCCTACACGGATCCAAATAGTATGTCCTCACACATAAATAAAATGCCTAAGAGGTTGCCAACCCCGGCTACAACCCCCGCCTGCCAGCACGATCCCCGCGGCTCACGCCGCCTAATTCACCGGATCGAAAAAGGGATGAGAACAAATGTATGAGCTTTCGGAGGGAAAGCCCAGTAAGCACCTCGCAAGGTGGGTGAGCAAGTCATGAATCAACAAAAGATAAGCAAAAGAGCAAATCAAGAGACATAACCAAATAAGCACATGGGGCTACACCCCGCACAACTAACCATCTAGGAGTCCCAGAGACAAGCAACCAAGTGGGCTCCTAATCTCAACTACGGCCTAAAAGCCAGAAAGATCATCCAACAGAAGAACTCTCAAAGTATCCCCCGGCGCCCATCACTCTCACTGATCGCCCCGTAGTCGGAATTTGGCAAATACAATTCCCTTCTTCATGTCAACACGACCAAAGATATCGTCCTTAATCGGTAAAGCCGGATCTTACAGTATCGCCCCTCCGTGGGGATAATGTAACGCCGTGGTGTCCTTTCTACCTAGACGCTCCAAGTTGGAGCACCCACACTCCACTGATCCGAGCGGATGATAATACAGAACACACACCCAACAGATGCCAACAACCAATGCACATAATTATGGAAACAAATAATCCAATAAAGTCATAAAACAGACATGTGCATATCATCAAACGATAATAGAGAGATATCAACTGGATAATCATACTAGATCACATCATCAACAAAAAAGGAAACAGGATAAGCAATAGCACTAGCGTGCACAAACATGGATATCGAAAGATTCTCGAGTAATACCAATAAAGCCCATGTTCGGGCAAGAACTAGGCAAAGATACTTACAAGCATAAAATCGAGAAAACAACCAGTCAATAAATAGGGCACGAGACAAGAGTACTTACCTTTAAACGAAATCCAACCAAACGATTAGTATCTATCCCGATGAAGCCCCACGCTCCTCGACAGTCTCTGTTAAACACAGATCTCTACTCAACATACACTCGAGTGTTCTTTCAAAATAATATCATCTATAATGCCCACGCACTAAATGGGCCCGGCCCATTAGTAAACCCTACACTTAGATTAAATTAACTTGACCGCTCAATGAAATAGAATAACTCTCTTAATTAAATCATAAACATCATTAGTTATTTCCCTTGCCTATAGCCTATCAATTTGGCCCAAGGCCCACTAACAAACTCAATCTTTGTAGCCAACTTGACTTAATTGTGTTTAGTAATCAAACGCCAACCCCAAGCCAAGTCTCGACCAAACCAAATGAACTAATAATAAATTAATCCACCTAACTGAATTTTCACATATATACTATCAACTAACAGCTTCATATAAGTTTCATCCACTCATGCTCACACACAGCCAACTACAAGAGCCGAACAACCATAAAATACCAAGTAAAACCTATTGCAACCCACAGCCATTATCCTTCTTATAAGCACCAAAATCCACCAAAAATCAATACAAGACCTGAGCCTCCATACTACTGATCAGAAACCCATACTCTCTATTAATGGCTTCTTAAACTCTCATCATCTCTTAAGTACTTAACAAGCTCTTGAAAATTACAACAGTCTGTGCTCATCTTAATTATATGAAACTCGTGTAAGCCCCAGCACACTAACACTTAGTAAAAATTAAAACTCATGAGGACATCTCTCACATCAAAGCCATGCATGCATGTCCTAAAACCTCAGGAATTCATCAAACTCCAGCAACTGAACCCATATTACAAGCTAGGCACTTAGTTATGAAGATCTTTCATGCTTATCCCTTTCTATTCATCAGATACTCAAAGGTATGCAAACTAAGATGCATATAAGTCAAGTTGAATATATGCGAGGGCTCTGCAAGGCAGCTTACCATGCCCAGGTTGGGTTATTCCTCTCACCATTCCCTATTTCATAATATAGTGGTAGTAGAGTCCTAAGGCTCCATGGACATCCCCTCTATCTATCCATAACTCACCAGGTTTGCACTAATGAATGTCTACACACCCAAACCCATGCATGATCATAGACAGAAGGAGAAGAAGGCTCACTATGCCCACATCGAGGCCACTGCGCTCGTGAGCCATGCTTGTTAGCCAATTGAACTCATGAAATGATCTCTGAAAGTCAGGGGTAAACTCACCAGCGGTCGTGTAGCAATGAAGTGCTAGTGGTTGACGACGCGGGGAAACGGCTCGCCGGAGTTTCCTTCTCCGCGACTTTCCGACCAACCTCGTGTGGTGGCGTGCCCCGAGACTCCGACGGTCGCCTGTCCCGTTGCCGGTGATGCTCGCCCGTCTCGGTCCTCCTCCCTTTGTCTATGTTCTCAGCTGACGGATGTGGTTGTCGAGACCGCAGGGGAAGCTGGTCCAGGGTTCTTTCGGAGGCTCTCCTTAGAAGGGAGGGTGCACCCTCGAATGGCCTTCTTATCAACGGCCAGCCACGGCGGTGGGCTCGAGAACGGCTACTCCCCATCCCGGAGGTACTGAGACGGGACTCCACACAGCTTCTGCCGCATCTCGTGTCAGAATAGTAATGGCGACGAGACAAGTCGCTGCTTCTCCATCCATCCCTGGGTGCGCAGAGATCTCGGCGGATCCTGGCCGCACGCAGTGGCGCCGCCCCTCCCTCATCGCTCGCTGGCCAAAGACGCTGACCTCGCATCTTGCCTCTCCTCCGCCATGGGCGGCCGGGTCAAGTCTTGCCACGCCTGTGAGCTGCCGCCTCCCTTTGCCTCGGATCCGAACTTCCACGATGAGCGGTGGATCGTCGCACGCGATGAGGGCGCTCGTGCATGGTCGCGTCTTTTGCAGTGAAGCCCTTGGTTTTTTTCGCAATTTTATCCATGCAGTGTCCACGTGAGGAGGGGTATTTTATCAAAGAGCCCCCTGAGTTTTCCCGTATTTCCTTTAATCAAATCATCAGAGCGAGAGGGAGAGAAAGAGAGACCCTTTTTCATTCCAGACCTCCATCTTCTCCTATCATCATTTAGGTCCCCCCTTGAAAAGCACACTTGCACTAAGCCCCCTGTCTCCTTAAATAATTATCTTTTCATAAACTTCATCATTAAACTTAATTAGGGAATAATTATATATATATATATATATATATACCTTTTTAAATATAAAAGCATGGCTTTTATATAGACTTTGTACTTATTTAGTATTCTCATTGATTCTAGGGAGGGGAAAAGGTCCAGCGGAAGCCGCCGAAGGACCCAGCGATTCTTAGGAATTTGCAAGGACGTGAGGTGAGGAGACTTTACCGTAGATCTGGATTAAAATTTGTGTATTCATCGGAATTTATGTTTTATCGTATTCTTATGAACTTTGATTCGCTTTGTGGATGCCGAAAGGTTTCTTATTATACCTCCATAGTGTTTTCATGCTTGTATAAGGAAATTATATTTTAGTGCATGAGATACGATCAAAGAAAACCCTACGGGGTAGTCACATGATTAAGGGAAACCTTAAAGGGGTAATGAAAGATTAGTACATGTATCATAAGCTGCACCTTAGTTAGTTAATGTATAAGGGATCCAGCAGGGGCTCATGATAGAGCCCGGGCATTGTTAGCAGAAGGGACCAGTGAGGAAGGGGTTTTGTTTCAGCCGTTGTTTTAAAACTAAAATGTTTGCGAAAGTCGTGTTTTTATAAAACCCCCCTTCCTGTCTCTGATACGGGATTCACCGGACTTATGTAGCGCCGGTTATCAGGATCATGTAGAGGCATACCGCTGTTCCTGATAGTTGTTGGAATCCTTCCGGAGACATTTTAGCTAAGGGTGCACGCCTGTATGATATGAGGCCATGGCATGAATATATGTTCATTATATGCTTGATATGATTAGAAACACTTATGGTTTTCTCTGGATTTTTGATCGCATTGCATTCTTATCAAGATTGAAGATAATTATGCCGATCTTCATGAGTTTTACTTGCATCGACTATGTTCAAATGCTTATTACAGGTATGTGTAATACCTGGCAGGGTAGTCCATACTCACTGAGCTCGTATAGCTCAGCCCTCTTCTATATTGTTTTTCTGTTTCAGGATCTAGACTTGGAGCGGGTTAGTGATTCGTGTCTCGAGCATGGATCGGGGTTTAGCTGGCTCTGGCGTACCTGTTCTCAGTTTATTAGTGTTGGGTTGTATTGAACTTTAATTATGTTATCTTTCGTTGTATTTGGGGCCGTAGTTGCCCATGACTCTGTGTGATGTACCTTATTATGACTTTTATTTGAGTATGATCTCCGGTGTGTAACCGGTTATGTTATGTCATATGCATCTTGATTAGGGTACATGACCATTGACTCTAGGTTTAACATTACAGCTTATGGGCTGGGTACACTCCCGGCCCAGCTGGTGTGACATCTGTTTCATTAGCGAAATAGGTGTCACAACATCAAACAAGTGGCATGCACATTCTTCTCTCCAAAGGCACATTTGGTCCTTTGGATGATTTGAATACTATTTCTTGTGGATGGCATGTAAGTCAACTGATCAAACTATTTGAGAACCTATTTCCTGTGGATGGCATGTAATCCAAATATAATATATTTTCTGTGGATGGCATGTAATCCAAATATACGGTCATCAAATTGTATTAAAAGTTATATGTTATCTTATTTTTCGATGTTTTTTTCATCCGTACGGTTGGATTTGTAAACACCACTCTCAAAATAGATGAAAATGAAGCGACCTTACTTGAATAGTAGTAAGGCTGACCTCATAGTAACATGACCATATATATATATATATATATATATATATATATATATATTTCTTGTCAAATATTCTTTACTCATATTTATGACTTTTAAATTTTCTAACTTCATTTCTTATTTCATTGATCTATAATATCTCCATTTTGATGTCCACTTTTAGGTTTCTCCAGAAGTAAATGGTGACAAAGCTTCAAGATTATATACATATTGGGCTGTAAGCTTTAAAAGCTTCACCGATGGATTTTTCCTCCATTTATTTTTAGTGACTTTTTTTGGGAAAATTTACACCGATCTATGTTCATACATTTTTCTAACATTAAAGCTATTGTCTTTCAGAGTGATTGTTTTCAA
The DNA here is from genome assembly GCA_026586065.1 of Dioscorea zingiberensis. Classification (NCBI taxonomy): domain Eukaryota; kingdom Viridiplantae; phylum Streptophyta; class Magnoliopsida; order Dioscoreales; family Dioscoreaceae; genus Dioscorea; species Dioscorea zingiberensis. Next base: position 83,966,614 of record CM048818.1, on the reverse strand, counting down.
AAAACAGGATGTTTTAATTTATATTGCCCAGGTTTTATCCAATTGAGTAGGACTTTTACTCTTGGTATGAAGTTATCAATTGGAAAAGGTGTGCTCAAATTAACAGTTTACAAGGTAAGACATCCCCACAATCTTTTCACAAATATTTATTTATAGAATAAATTAATTAGTAACGCCATGCAAGATGCAACATAAATGATGTGTCTAAGTGAAGTTTTATACACTACAAATTTAGAAATCAAGTCCTTTTTAAAGAATATTATTTGAAAAATGGAATTTCATGTTTAAATAAATAAAACTAGAACTTTGCTATGCAATTATTGACATAATTTATTTTACTCTTACCTTTTAATTTTATTTCTTGTGATTTGACATGACATAAAAACTTTAAACTGGTTTTTATTACTTGGCGAACAAGAAATTATAGGCTATTGGCCAAAAGAGATATTTAATAACTTGGTGTTATGATGTTGAGGTAGCTGGATATGTAAATTCGCCATGGAATGAAAATAGTCCACCTATGGGCAATGGTATATTTCCTAATCCATACCAGTCAAAGGCTTGTGAATTGAAGCACATCAAATTACAAAATGAAAATGGGGATTTTATAGTACCAAGAAGTGATTCCACCTATTCTTTATCGAATGACGTCCCTGATTACTATGGTGTTTTCATTGAGCATGTAATAGATGAATTTTCATGGAGTGTTGGTGGACCTGGAGGTTATAAAAGAAAATGAGATATAAATTTGATTTACATAACTTTTATATATCTAATAGCTACTTGGATTATCATTGATGATGATGAATTTTGAACATTTTAGGTATCATATTCTTTAACTAATTATATAGAGTAGCTATAAGTAGAAAATAAGACTATCCTATCACAACTATCAGTTATAAAAGACTTCTAAAAAATATTTAAAATACCGGTTTTGCTTTTTATTATTTTTATTTTCTAAAATTCTAAAACCTACAAACCAAAACTTCCTTTTGTGAATTCAGTGTCCTAAATGTTTACTTGGATTTAAATGATGATGCGACTAAATTTTATCCCAACCCTACTATCATTATGTATATAAATGTTTTTAAAAATACCATTATTTGTTTGTGATAGTGGAGTTTTGGGTTTTTTCTTCATTAATGTGCATGTGCCACTAAAAATATGTTTTGTGTGTGATTTGAACCATCAAAGCCCCTTTGTAGGAGAGAGTGGACTAACCAATTTTATTTATGAAAGTCAATAATTTATGGGTTTATTTAAGTACTTAGCTACTACGGTAATTTAATACTTTGGGACGGAGTAAATAATACAAAATTGAACTCGCTCAAACTTTAAACAAATGGATCTGTCACGCCCCGAACCACGGCCCAGGCACGCAGACAACCGGCCGCACCCAAACAGGAACCAGTTCCCATTCAGGTGCAAGGCCTTAGATACTCTTATTCAACAAGTGTTCAGAGTTAATGATAATAGCGGAATCATAGAGAAAAGAAGGAAGGAGTTTATACAACTCTGTACAAGTACAACACCGGGTTTACACAACCCAAGACTAGGATCTAGTCCAGTCACCCCTAGATATCCATACAACAAGAAATACAACATACAAGTCTCATACAGAATAAAAGAGGTACGCAGACCTCGAGACAAATAGAAATGGCCGAGTCAGCAACTCGGTATATCCCCCTCTAAGCTCGACCCTACTCCTCCTCGTCTGAACCTGAGAAATACACAAGTCAAGTGCATGAGCCTAAGGAATAGGCCCAGTAGGGTCGCATGAACAATAAAAGAGGCGGAGGCCATAAACAAAGAACAGAATAAAGCAAATACAAATATACAAGTGCAACAACAACACAAGTAATCAACAGGTAAATCAATATGCGGATAAATCCACGGATGTACTAAATCTCCGGCATATGTGATACTAAGATGTCTACGACATCAACGCGACACCATCGGTATCGCCTTCGCCTAAGTTTCTGACCGGAAGCTATAGCATACATGTGCACATGGTCAAAATGCCGCCTTTTGATCGAGCCCGGTGGCGGATATTATACACCCTCTGCCAGGGGTCTCCGGTAGATGGAGCACCAAGTGCTCGCGGGCCGATATTATACGCCCTCTCAGGGGCCCGATGGCCGAGATATTATACACCCTCGGCCAGGTCTCCGGCCCCAATGTATCATGCCCGAAAGTAAAGAGATTGATAGTACTAATACCTAACAACATGTATAAATATATATATCCAAGGCAAAGAACATCCTGAATATACAATGATCGGTGACCTCATCGAGATCGGGAGTCAATACGTATTTAAGAAGTAAACTCTACTCAAATACGCATAAGAAGAAAAATGATAGCAACAATCCCATCGAGATATAAAACCAACACCTATGAGGAAAACCATCTCAAATATATATTGGGAACCTCTCGAGGAAATAAGACTACAAAATCAAAGTGGAGTAGGATGAGGGAATACTCACAAACCTCCCGTGCGAGAGCCTACCTGGCTAGAAGTAAATCCCTGATTCCCGTTGCGCCTCACGCGTCAGAATCGGAATCTAATAGATGGATTGAAACTTCCAGTTTCAAAATACTTCACGTCTATTTATACGGATGCAGAAATCATATTCTTTTCTAAATAACACATACGTTCAACCAGAGTCTATAAGCGATCGATAAGAGAATACAAAGATATGAAATTCTCATTCATACGAGTTGTATTCTTTTCTATCCTTAGCATGAATCAGGGCTTCTAACATACCTTCTTCCAACATATAAACACCATCAACTTCATGGAGAATGTAATAGTGTATTAGTGCTTAATATTTTTTAACAAAAATCCGGCAGCACCTCCTCTATTTGGAGGGCCCCGAAATTAGTACAAACATTCTCCATAACAAATAATTTTACACATACATGTGTTAAAGACCAACATATGAATCATTTTACACTTAGACCACCAAGCAACTTAGTATACCATTCACCACCCTTTCTCTAATTAAACCATCAATTCATGCAATTATTCCCCCAATCATCAACTCAATTATTTCCTACCTGATTCCCAAGGGTTTAGTTGCTCGTCGATGCCGTTGGGATTCGTCGGTTTTTGTCCAAGTCTGTTTACGACCAAAGTTCACAGATCTGGTCTGTAACTAGGCGGACCTCGTCGGGACGGGGAATGTAAAACCCAAAATTTTAGAAATAAAGGGCTTGTTATTTTCCTAATTTATTAGTAATTTAATAATTTGCCAAAAGGGGCATTTTGGGAATTTATAATTTAAACCCGAGGGCATTTTGGTTAAATGGACCCAAGGGAAATTCGAAAATATAAATAAAATCATTTTATATTTTATTTATTCTGATTGATGAATGATTTAATTAAATTTGGAAATACCTAATTTAATTAAACTAGGAAAGTCCTCTAAATAATCATGATTGGGACTTAGAAGGAAGGGGGAAAAATAGTTGATTTTAATCAATAGTTTTATTAAAGGGAAAATCCTAAGTTTAGTATGGTTGGATTTAATTAAAAGGGGCAAGGAGAAACTAATTGGTTGAATAATTCAAATTGATAATTTGAATTTATTTGGCTGCAAGGGACTTAACAGGAAATTTATAAAATTTCAAGGACTGCAAAGTAAAAGTTATTGTCTCTAAAGGAGGACTTAGATGTAAAAAATAAAAAGAAAAAGGACTTGATGAGAAAGTGCGTTCTCTCACAGATAAGGACCAAAAAATAATTTTGGGAAGTTGGGGGTCTTCTGTGCTAAAGGAACAGAGAAGTTGTATAAGAAAGGAACAAACGGCCTAGATTGATCGATCTGACCTATGTCAAATCGCGAGGCAAGATGGAGGCAAAGGAGAGGGCCACGTGTTTGGTTAAAGGCCGCCCATCCGTATGCGAACGGATCTCGAAGCAGAGGGGGAGTAGATGGAAGGCGCAGGGCCGCGACCGCGGGGTGAACTCTGGACCGCTCTGATCTCGATCAACTTCTGATCACGAGACGAGCCATCGTCTCCCTCCTCCGCCAGCGCCAGATCACGATCACCTTGCCAAATCAGTGTTGCATGGATTGACGCCGGGAATGGCAAGTAGGGGGAGAAGATTGGCACACGATCTCCTCGCCAGCAGTCCTGATCCCGCGGGGATTCTCCTCGAGCCCTATAAAAGGGGGCGGGGGGACGGAGCTCGGGGAACCCACAACACCGCCAGCGCCACCAACCACCGTGAGAGCCCGAGGGAAGGGAGCGTGGCGAGAGGCAACCTCGCAGCGAAGACTCGGGGCTCAGGGACAGAGAGGAGGGAGGGGTTGCCTGCTTTCTCCGGCGAACGGCGAAGCTTCGCGAGCACACACCATCGCCGTCTCCGGTGAGTAAACTCTCCCTGTTTCTATCTCAATTAGCATGCATGGTAGGCCGGGGGTGGGGTGGCGAACGCCGGGAGGGGCCGCAGGACCTCCCGCCGGTCCCCATCAGGGGACTGGACGCCGGAGAGGAGGGCGCCGTCGGAGACCTGGAAAACAGTAGGGGAGGAGGACGGATCCCGGCCACAAGAGGCCCTGTTACCAGTCGCTCCGGACACGTGCCGCCTGGGAACTCACCGGCGACCCTCGGGTGGGGACGGCCGCTCTACCACAGCGTCGGACGCGTACGCAGCTCCGGCGAGGTGCTCGGCCTGAGAAAAGATAGAGAGAGAGAGAGTGGGGTGAGTGTTATTTAAGTAAATAACTAATTACATTAGTTAATTATTAACTGATTGTTAACTTTTAAGGTTAACTGGTTTAATTAATTAGTGATTTAAATGATTAACAAGTTAACTAATCGGAGATTTGTTAATTTGGGAAAATAATTAATTAACTAAATTAGTTAATTAATTAATCTATCAAGAATTTGATTAGTGAACTAATTAGAAAGTTTCTCTAATTAAAATTTGTTTGATATTTGATAGTTAAATGATTTGGTAAGCTAGCTAGACTTATCAAGTGAGATAATTATTTAACAAAATGGTTGGTTGAATAATGGCAACTAAATGGATAATTAGCTAGCTAGTCAAATGTCTAATTAGGTTTAGACTAAACAAAGGGTTAGTTGATTAGCCGATTAATCAAACGACTTGTTAATCAAAGTATCGAAAGTTAATTAAAATTTAATTAACTAGTTTTACGGCATTGAAAAATTTAATTAATCTAATAAAGGGTTAGATTAATTAAAAACATTGGCATGGTTTCAATAAATTGATTAGTCGGGAGGTTAATCTAATAACATGGTTAGATTAATTAAAAGAATAGTTGGAGCTTGGTTAATTGGTATTAATTAATCGTTACGGCTTGGATTAATTAATTGCTAACCGAATGATTAGTTAATTTGAAATTAACTACGAGATAACCAAATGGACTCAATCAAAATCAAAAGGGGTTGGGCTAACCAGGTAGACAGTATAAAATTATCTTGGTTAGGGATTGGGTCTAGACAAAGATATGGGCTAGCCTAACCAAGATTGGAGAGAAGGAATAAAAAAATAAAAATAATAAAAATAATAAAAAGGTACATAGCAGCAAGGGGGATTCGAACTCAACACCCCCCACCAGACATAGATGGGCCTTAACCACCAGGCCATCATAAGTTATTTATGGAAATGAATAAAAATAGTCATTTAAGGTAAAATGACGTAGGAACGCAAGGGGAGGCTCGCAAACAGAACTCGGGCCCGATAGAGCATGCGTCATAAATATAGTGTTTATAAATATGTACTTTTATTGAGTACAGACATGGTCTTGACAGATTTTGACTTGGATGCGTCGAGGAGTCCCATGGAATACGAGGCTTTGCGATTTTAGGTAAGTACTTCTGTCTTGTACCCTCCAGTCATTTTATGGATTGGTTTCTTGACTATTGTTTGCATGTTTGAGCATGTCTTGTTCCTCTCTTCGGAGATCTTTTTGACATGTCTTTATTTTGACATATTGCTTGTTACTCATACATGCTTCCATGATTTGTTGGATCTCCATATAGCATGTTTGATTATTTCGGGATGTTGGAATCCCTATTTGTTCTGTTCTTCGTCCCGGTTTCAGTGGAGCAGGTGAGCTCCGGATTTTGCGAGAGCGTTGGGGAAGGGACACCCTGACGTTCCGGCACTCCTGGTCAGAGGGAGAGTGTTCTGGTTGACCCTGCCACCGGGGGTCGATCACCGACCGCGGTTGACACGTAGAGAGAGTACTGGCGCTATCGACGCATTTCCAATTCGAGGGGTCAGTAGCGAATCGGATGGTCATTTTCTCAACAAAGTTTCGGCCGATGGTACCAATCGGGAGACGCTTTGTGGAGCTTCCGCTGGAACTCTTAGCTAGGAGTCATTATCTTGTTTATTTTGTGATAGACTCCTAGGGCTTGCTTTGAGGCGTGCCCGAAGCTTGCTTTGATATTCATGATTTATTGATATCATATTTTTCTTTGAACCCTTGAGGGTACTTACTGAGCTTTCCATTCGAAAAGCTCATGCACTTGTTTTCTTTCCCGCTTACGGATCCTCGAGGCGTAGGACTCTAGTTACATTTGAGCCGAGATCGTAAGATTCGGGTGATTTGCAGAGGTCCGAGGACCTTAGTTATCTTTCTTGTTCGAGTGAGATATTTTATTTTGTAGGACCCCTTAGGGCCTGGTATTTGTAGGGTATTTGAAACCCTTGTTATTTATTTTCCGCTGAAATTCTATTTGTTTGGAATAAATTAAGTTGTTTTTGCATTATCTGCTTTATTCACTTAGGCCTTGTAACCGTGTGGGGCCCGTCTCTACACGGCTACTACTGGTTCACACAGCACATCGCCTTCAGAGGTCCCGGATCGGGTAGGGGCGCATAGGAAGATGAAGGATTAGCCGCTACTAAGCCGGGGGAGGTCGACGCCGGCCGCAGGGCGCGAAAGTGTGGGTCACTACCGCCGGCCGGAGCTGCACACAGGCAACGGGCGTGGGAGAGGCTTGACCGGGGGTTGACTGCGTCCGGGGTGGTGGAGTGGCCTTGGCCGGGGTGGCCAGCCAGGTGCTCTTCGCCACGGATCTCGCCAACCACGGAAAATAGGAGCCGGTCGCAGCCCACAAGGAGGCGAAAGCGAGAGAGGTGTCGGCCAAGAAGGACCGTGTAGCCGACGCGGCTGGAGGTCGCATCACGTGGCCCGTGGTTTCACGGACCGCAAGGATCGAGCCCGCCGCCAGAGGCGGGCCGGATTGCGATCGCCACGCAGGTACGCGCCCGGAGAACGTCACCGGAGGGGGACCTGGCGATTTCCGGTGGTCGGGGCTCATGATTCCTCTCAGGTGCTTTCCCGGGTGGAAAGAGTGAGAGAGGGATCACGTGGGAGGCTCGGGCGAGAGAAGAGAATGAGAGCGAGAGTGAGAGAGATCTGAGAAAAGTCTCAGATCTCAATGTGAGAGAGAGATATTTTTCTCTCTCTCTCATTTCCCATTCTTATAAGTATTAAATATAATATGTTTATTTAATTAATAACTCATTTCCAATTCTTTTTATTTTTTAAAAAAAATCTAAAAGTTTTCACATGCCTACTGTTCATTCACTCAGCGAAAGTACATCGCTTTCTTGCCGGGGTCCAATCACACATGATTCTCTCGCTTTTCAGGGCCACCCGCATCCGCCAATCTCGTCAATGGTCTCTGGCATAGGTGCAATCAGATTGTCACCTCCTGCCTCTCACCGTGACTAGATCCAAGAATATCGGCTTTTAGTCAAATCCTTCACACGCTGCCACTTGTGGTATCCTGGGTCGCCTCAATCCCAAGGCGGTGATCTATGTATACCGGGATTTGAATATCTTTTTATTTTCTTTTCTCATTAATTAATCTTATTAATTAACACATAACTAACCTTGATTAATTAACTCATAATTAATCTGGATTATTCCGTCCAGTGGTTTTTCCCCAAAATCTCACTGTTCATCATATTAAATTGCCATTTAAAAAGTCTGAGGGAATAAATCTTTATTTATTTCGGGGCGGGTTTTACAGGATCTATTCATGTGTACCTTGAACTTCTCCTGAGACTTAGAAATGTTAATATTTCGTCGGTGTTGTGTGTAGCATAATATAGAGGGATTAAATTAACATTAAAAAACATAATTTATTTTTATTAAACTCCTTATTTGATGAAATGGATTTATTATGAACAATAGCTAACAAAAGCTTGTGAGGATTTTATTCTCTAATCTGTAGACAACATATTTTTTCCTCTCTTTTCTCTTACATCGTAATATGAAAAATAAATGAAATTAGAGAAAAAAGGGAAGGGTAGTAATAATAATTAATAAATAAAACTAATTATTGTTAATATGGTATTTGGATATATAATTAAATTTAGTAAATAATATGATTCTTATTATTATACATGTCAAATGGGCCAGTATGACAGGGCCCAATTTGTGTCGAACATTAGGCGTGCCCATACAGGCATAGCCCGCATGGCAATCATGTCGGGTTGGTATTGTCAGTGAAACCAAGGGGTTGGTCTAGCACAAAGCACTAATTCAACTAGTATGGGGCTCGTGGTCGCACAGTAAGCACGCTGAAATTTCCACTCAATTAATTTTAAAAAAAATAATAAGATAACCCCAAAATATAACAAATGAGGAAAAATTTTAAAAAAAATCCAAAAAATCACTAGAATTTAAAAAAGAAAAGAAAAAAATCTGAAAAAAATCTAAATTTTTTTCCAAAAACATCCTAAATAAATTGAGGAAATTGTCAAAAATAAAAAATCCCATAAAAATGAGCAAACTTATAAAAAAGGGTAAATTTTAAAAATAATCCATGTGGTTTCACAGATTTGCATAATATGGAATGGGATTTTTTTTTTTTGAAAAAATATCTTGTGGTTTCTCCGGTTAACAAAAAAGGGAAAAACCGTTAACTTCTATTAACGGTGTTAACCCATGCTTAGTTGGTAGGGGCATTTTGGTCCATTTTTTTGGTTTTGATATCTCAAATCGATGGAGATTTGAAAAAAAATCCAATTCTAGGCAATTTTCATATAACTGTCGGCATCAATTTTACAAAATTTGACAAAAATACCCTTGTCAACTTAACACTGTTAGTAGGAGTTAACGGGTTTTCCGTTTTTTTGTTAACTGGAGAAGCCACAAGATTTTTTTTTGAAAAAAAAAAAAACTACTTTCCCTATTATGTAAATCTGTGAAACCACATGGATTTTTTTTTTAAATTTACCCTTAAAAAAATGCAGAAAATCACTGAAATTGGGTTCGTCATGGACGTGGACCGTGGTCATGGGTGACAAGCGCCCTTAACCTCTCACCATGCACGTACAGCTGTTGGAGCACACTCAACGCGGGTTGCTCCCTCCTTTAATAGGAGACTGGGACTCGATCCTGAGATCACCCGAGAGAATAACCCAACGCATGGAACCCAAGAGTAGTCATAATTAGGTGTTTTTGTACGTATTGTGTGTGCATGTATGTTACTTATTTGATAATTTTTTTAATAAAGTGAATAAAATAACATCCTAATTTTGCAATCTTAGTCATTCAAAATATCCATAACTTAAAATCATATCATCTCATGAAGTATCTTGAATTTTCATTTGCTATCATAAATAAATTGTAACGAAAATTATATTGTCAAAGAATATAAACTAGGACTTAGATAGTGTCTATATTTTAAGGTATACATATTCTCTATGTCTCTCTCTCTCTCTCTCTTTTTTATGTAAGTAAGAAACTGTGGGATATTTGCTAATGCATGTGTATTTTTGCAAGGTAAAAATTTATAAATTTATGTTTTTATAATTTTACATGTACATACAAACATAACCATTAATGAGATTATACTAGGAGTTTGAAACATCAAGGAAAAACTTCTGATATGACTATAGGTCCAATTCCAATATATAGCAAATGAAACAAATGAAATCATATGATATTTATAAATAAATTATAATGATCAGTCATTTATTTTTTCTATTTGGTAAAAAGAAAATAAAATAAAGTTTGTTATGCTTCTGATTCATTGGCATTGTGGGAAAAGAGAATTACTTTTATAAAAACAAGGTCTAATACCCAAGTAAGTCACTCTCTTTTACCGAATCGGCCCTTTTGATCCCTTTATTATAATTTGAGCCCTGAGGGTTTCTCTATTTTCATGATTGAGAAATGTCAGTCTCTCCCTTCATCAATTTTGAGGGCTAAACAGGCCTTTAAATATGTCTTTATGGACTAACATTTCTCAATCGTTAAAGTAGAGAGACCACATGGCTCAAATTATAATAAAAACACCAAAAGGGCCGATTCGTTATAATAGAGGGACTAATTTGGGTTTTACACCTAAAAACAAAAGATGGATTATAACTTACATAGTCTCCGGGTTCAATATTATATGTGCGGTACGGAATTTGTGCATATGTTTTTAGCATTTGAGAATAATCATTGTGAGGTTGCATGATGAGCACAATTCCTTTTGGGCATTTTGTAGTTAGGCCAATGTTTGATAATATTTTGGTCTTTGAAATATTTTTGAGAATTCCATTTGGCAACATGGGAGTGATCTGCATATAAGTAACAATACAGTGCTATATAAGATATAATAGTATAATTAATTAATGAAATGTTTTTTTTTATAAACAATGAAACAATATTGTGAAAATACTATTTATTTTAGGTCAAATACCCTATTTAGTCTCTCTATTATTACTATTTGTCCCTTTGGGTCCCTCTAATATAAAACATGCCTTTTTGGTCCCTTTAATTTTACGTTTGTGTCTTTTAAATCCCTCCCTTTGAAGTTTATAGGGACCAAAAAGGCCTGAAAAACATAAATAAAGGGACCAAAAAGGCTTGTGGAAGGATTTAAAAGACACAAACGTAAAATTAAAGGGACCAAAAAGACATGTTTTATATTAGAGGGACCCAAAGGGACAAATCGTAATAATAGAGGGACTAAATAGGGTATTTGACCTTTGTTTTAAATAAGGAACTTTTTAAGCAGTACCTCTGGATATATAATATAAAAATATAAAATAATATTATATAATTTTAAGTTTATGCCTAGATACTTAGGAAATATCTTATAAAATAATATTTTAAATAAAGAATGTATTTTGGAGAGAGTAAATTACTACCGGTAATGCCAAATTAAAGGTTCTAATAAATAAAATAACAACTTATTCAATGATTTTTTTTTATTTTCGAAGATCCTTCATATCACCTAAGTTAATTAATAGTAATTTTATAATATTTACAATTACTATTAATATTTACTTAAAGGATATGATAATTTTACCTGATAGTATGGTTTTCTTTTAGAAATGGATTATCAAAAACTGGTTGTTTATACATATCAATGCAATCAAATCTTTCTCCATCTTTGTCTGAAAAAGAAAAAGCCACGTTTGTTAACTCATTAACTGTTAAAAAGAAAATATAGCAATATAAAAAAATATATATAACAACAACAACAACTAAGCCTTAATCCCATACTAGATGGGGTCGGCTATATGGATTCTCTGTCTTCATGTCGCTCTCAAATATGAAATAAAAATAAAATGAAATGAAATGAAATAAACTGAAATAAAATTAAATAAAATTAAAAATAAAAATACATAAATAAATAATAATAACAATAACAAATATATAATAAAAAAAATATATATATAAATAAGTAGTAATTAACTATTCATCCCTTTAATAGTGCCCAAATTGCTTATAGGTCCTGGGGGTTGGTAGAGGTGTAGTGTAATAGTGTTTTGGGTGGAGAATAGTGTCAAACAATACCAGGGACTAATAGGGAATTTGCCCTATAAATAAACCATCACCAAAATAATTATGGTAGTGTCACTTTATTCTCATGTAAAATGGATATTGTGTGAATTATGACTCATGCTAGTTGAGATATAAAACCATAATATCTTGATGTTAATATATAAGTTAAAAATGCCTTTATTTTTTTTATGATGATTAATTAGTCAAATGACAACTCTCTTGGTGAAATTTTAACACAAATTGTTGATTAATATATAAAAAAATATTAAATTAGTTATATATTTGCATTTGAAGTACATCATAAATGATAGCAAAGCATAAATTTTGATCTATAGAATATTGTGGTATTTCACAATTGTATCCAAAAAGACTTAGAGAAGTTATATAATTTTTATTTTTAAAGTAATTCAATACAACTTTTAATGCTTTAAGTTAATTTTATGGATGAAAAAGAAAATATGTGAAATGCATGAAATAATATGTTTGATAGTTCTTATCATGTTGTTCTAGTAACAAAGGAAATAGAAAGTATTCGAACAATATGGTATAATTCACATTATAAAATTTAATAATAATTTTAATAAAGCTCAAACAATACTCTCCAATGTGTGTAAAAAAAACAAAATACTAAATTTATTATAAATACCTTTATGGTCTTGATCGAAGTCTTACTTAATGGGTTGAGTTGCCACTTAGACCTCTCCTCTCTCTCTTTGGGACGAATTGATGTGCTTCCAACAAGTGCATTGCTCAACAAAAGAAGAATAAGCACAAATTGAAAATCATACCCTCCTTTGTGCTGTTCCATTGCTATACACAGAATTCAATACCAAGGACAAATACTTATATAATCTTCCATGTGCATATCTACCTCATTAATTATATACTTATTATAACTTTTATGACTTCATTAAATACGCATTTATTATCATTTATATTGGGTGAATTCTAAGATACCTTGGGGTAAGCCCTAAGGTAATCCCTACTTGGGGACATGTGACTGGCGCTGGCCGGTCACATGTCCCCAAGTATTTTTTTTTTAATACAATTCTAATAAATTTTTTTTAAAAAAATAATTAAACATAAATTATCATAAATATATCTTTACAAAATAATAAATTTAAACAATATCTATCATACAAATTAACAAATTAATGCTAGGTTTAGGAAACACACACTCATAAGTTTTAAAAAATATATTAAAAAAAACATTGACATTCACAAACTCCAAAATTAAAATTGCATTAATAGTATTACACCGTATATATTCTTGGTAGTAATAAGTCATGAATTGAACATATATCATAAATCTTCTTTTTTAATTTACCATCAAACTACTTTCAAAGATTGTGTGCGAGCCTTCACAGATTGTGTGCGCGGCTTCACAGCTTGTGTGCGGTGGCCCGCAAATCAAGGAGACTTTAATCTCGCACACAATCAGAAGGGTCTCGCACACAATATCTAGGCGTGCGCACACGGAAAATAAAAATTTGTGTGCGAGCCTTCACAAATTGTGCGAGGCTTCACAGCTTGTGTGCGGTGGCCCGCAAATCAAGAAGACTTTAATCTCGCACACAATCAGAAGGTTCTCGCACACAATATCTAGGCGTGCGCACATGGAAAATAAAAATTTGTGTGCGAGCCTTCACAAATTGTGTGCGAGGCTTCACAGCTTGTGTGCGGTGGCCCGCAAATCAAGGAGACTTTAATCTCGCACACAATCAGAAGGGTCTCGCACACAATATCTAGGCGAGCATTAAAAATAAAATTTGTGTGCGAGCCTTCACAAATCAGTGTCGCGAGGAGGCTTCTGACTTGTGTCGCTATATAAATCAAGAAGACTTTAATCTCGCACACAATCTGAAGGTTCTCGCACACAATATCTAGGTGTATGCACACGGAAAATAAAAATTTGTGTGCGAGCCTTCACAAATTGTGTGCGAGGCTTCACAGCTTGTGTGCGGTGGCCCGCAAATCAAGGAGACTTTAATCTCGCACACAATCAGAAGGGTCTCGCACACAATATCTAGGTGTGCGCACACAGAAAATAAAAATTTGTGTGCGAGCCTTCACAAATTGTGTGCGAGGAGGCTTCACAGCTTGTGTGTGATGGCCCGCAAATCAAGAAGACTTTAATCTCGCACACAATCAGAAGGTTCTCGCACACAATATCTAGGCGTGCGCATACGGAAAATAAAAATTTGTGTGCGGGCCTTTACAGATTGTGTGCGAGGCTTCACAGCTTGTGTGCGGTGGCCCGCAAATCAATGAGACTTTAATCTCGCACACAATATCTAGGCGTGCGCACACGGAAAATAAAAATTTGTGTGCGGGCCTTCAGAGATTGTGTGCGAGGCTTAACAGCATGTGTGCGGTGGCCCGCAAATCAAGAAAACTTTAGGGACCGTTTGGTTCGTTTTCCATTTTCCATTTTCTGAAAAGGTGGAAAACGCAGAAAATGGAAAACGTGGAAAATGGAAAACACAGAAACTGGAAAATGGAAAAGCTGTATGGTTGGAAACTGTTTTCAGAAACAGAAAATGGAAAATACGTTTGGTTTAATAGAAAACTGTGTAGTATGTTTTCTGGTGATTTTATCAAATATGTATAAACAGTTTTTTTTTAATTATTGTAAAACAATATAATAAATGTAAAATAAAATTATAAACCAACATAATAATTGTAATAACAAAAGTTCAAAATATAAAAAATAACAAATGACAAACATGATATTTTTATAAAGTTCAAAATATAAAATAATGACAAATATGATATTTTTATAAAGTTCAAAATATAAAAATAGCATAACATAATATTTTTATATATTTTATATATAATAAATAAAGTTTACAAAAACATATTTTAAGAAATAAAAAATGACAAACATGATATTTTTATAAAGTTTAAAATATAAAAAATAACAAACATGATATATTTATAATAACAAATTCAAGATAATATATTTTAAGAAATAAAAAAAATGACAAACATGATATTTTTATAAAGTTAAAATATTTTAAAAAATAACAAACATGGTATTTTATATATTTTATATTAATTAAAGTTCAAGAAAATGTATTTAAAAAATTTTAAAAATGAAAAATATGATATTTTATATATTTTTATAATTATTTTTGGTGTTTGGTTTATTTACGTCCATGCCACCGCGTTTTCCAGCTTTGGAAAACGACTTTTAAACGCTTTTCCGCTTTTCCATTTTCCAACCCCAAATCGCTTTTCCGCTTTCCGTAAAACAAATAACCAAACGCTGCTTTTTATGTTTTCCGTGTTTTCCGTAAAAATGGAAAATCTAATTTAAAACGCCGAAAAAACGCGAAAACTACCAACCAAAATGTACCCTCTTAATCTCACACACAATCGTAATGGCCCTCGACACAATATCTAAAGACGCGCATTACCTAAAAATAAAAATTTCATGGCCTTCACAGACATTGTACAAGGAAAGGCAGTATATTTAAAAATATTAAAATAGCATTTAATATAAAAAATATTTAATATCAAATATTAATTTTAATATAATAATAAAAATATGTAAACAAATGTTAAGTTCTATGTGGTTTGTAAATAAATAATTTTATTAAGTTTCAAAATATTATATTAATATTTTAATAAAAAAAAGTGTAAAAGTATTGTGACCGGCATTGGCCGGTCACAACACCCCAAGGAAGGATACCTTTCCATCAATTAAAAATATATTAAAATGCTGAAAATACAGATGGATAACGGTTTTTCATATTTATATGAATTTTAAATATTTTAACTCAATTTAAATATTCAAACTTTTAATTAATTATTATAATTAACAACTACTTATAATAATTGATTATTATAAGTAAATATTAATTATAATAATTAATTATTATAATTAACCATTTAAATATAATAATTGATTATTAAAAGTAATTGTTAATTTAATAATTAAATTAAAAAATTTGTTCTTAATTAAATGATTGGGTGAATTATAATCGTTGTTGCATAACAAATTGATCTTAATTATATTAATTCAATAAAAAAATTAATTTGAGACATTTTTATTATAATAATCATAATAATTAAATCAGATTATGCTAATCAATGTATTTTATAAAAAAAATCATTTTATATCAAGGATACAAAAGTAATTGTATCACAATCCTTTTCTTTACTTTTTCTCATTCCTAATAAATTACTTTCCTAATATTTTTCATAATTATTCTTCTTCCCATTGTTTTCCTTTTCATTTCTTTTTTTTTCTCTACATTCCATTCTTCGTTACTTTCCTTTCTTTTCCATTCCTAGAGAGGTGGAACTTCTGCTTTTTATGCAACCAAGGAGAATGTGTTTTAGGGACTTCGAGGCTATGGCGCTTTGACCCAACAAGACGCTACAAAGCTTCTCAGCGCTCGACGAGAATCTCGGTCACTCACACATCTCATATTTTCTCAGATCCGCTCCAGCTCTGATGGAGGAGAAGATTATTCGTGCCTCGGATTTGGACCGCTGCGAGGATGAACCGTGGATCAACGTAGCTTCTCCAGAGCCCTCTCACGCGTGTCCCCTCACTATGTTACTCAACCATGACCAAGTGTTTGGGTCCTTTCAGGCAGCTTCTTGAAAGACTAAGTGATCCTTCTGTGACTTTGTGATGGCCATACATGGGACCATGACTTTCGCAGTTGAGACTGCTTAATTTAGAGCTTCACATACCTGGAGTCTTGTAGTGGACCACTAGTGCATGTGGTTTCAAGGCTTATCTTCATTATCAGAACCTCAATATATGATAGATGTTTTGTGGCATGTCAAGTAACCCCGCCAACCACCAATGACACCCAGACCTATGGGTATATGAGTCCCTTAGTATGATGGGAGTTCTTTTGACGATCACCTAGGATCAAACCCCCACTCTTGAAAGGTGAGAGTCAGATCTCCTGTGGACTAGAACGACCACTCCTAGACACTTCCTTAACTTCCCCAGTCGGGTGCTTGTTGTCTTCGTCATAAAAAAGTAACCCCGCCTATCTTATCATGAGCTAACATCCACATGGTGGGTAGGTTAGCCCGTCAGGATTTTTTTGTTTTTCAAAATTTTTAAAGGCCCAAAAAAAAAAGAAAAAGGCTTTTTTAGATTTTTATTGGGGCGAATTTATGAACTTTTTACAAAATTTTCTGTTTTTCTTGGTTTTTTAGTATTTATGGGTTTTTTTTTATTTTTTCAAGATTTTTTGGGATTTTCTGCATTTTTGTACATTTTTTTATTTTTCTGTTTTTTAGATTTTATGGGATTCCTTTGGGAATTTCCGAGTTTATTTTGGATTTTTTGGAATTTCATGGATTTTCGGATATTTTAGAAGATTTGTAATTTCTAAGTTTTTTGGGGTTTTTTTAAAGGAATTTCAGTGATTTTTTGGATTTTTTTACAAGTTTTCTCATTTTTATGGGATTTTTTATTTTTGACATTTTCCTGAATTTATTTAGGATGTTTTTGGATAAATTTTTAGAATTTTTTCAGATTTTTTTATTTTCTTTTTTTAATTTTACCTCATTTGTTAAATTTTCGGGTTATTTGTTTAAAATTAAATGGTCAGCTCGTGTGCTTGCTTGACACGACACGAGCCCATACTAATTGGGTCATGCTTTGTGCTAGACCAACCCCTTGGTTTCATTGACAATGCCAACCCGACATGATTGTCAAGCGGGTTATGCCAGTATGGGCACGCCTAATGTTCGGCACAAATTGGGCCCTGTCATACTGGCCCATTTGATGTGTATAATAATAAGAATCATATTATTTACTAAATTTAATTATATATCCAAATATCATATTAACAATAATTAATAGTATTTATTAATTATTATTACTACCTTCCCTTTTTTCCTCTAATTTCATTTATTTTCATATTATTATGCAAGAAAAAGAGAGGAAAAAATATGTTGTCTACAGATTAGAGAATAAAATCCTCACAAGCTTTTGTTAGCTATTATTCATAATAAATCCATTTTATCAAATGAGGTGTTTAATAAAAATGAATTATGTTTTTTAATGTTAATTTAATCCCTCTATATTATGCTACATAACACAACACCGACGAAATATTAACATTTCTAAGACACAGGAGAAGTTAAGATACACATGGATAGATCCATTTGAAGATCATTTCCCCATTCGTTTAAAGTTTGAGTGAGTTCAATTTAGTATTGTTTATTCCGTCCCAAAGTATTAAATTACCTTACTAGCTAAGTACTCAAATAAATCCATAAATAATCCACTCTCTCCTACAAAGTGGGGTTGATCGTTCAAATCACACACAAGACATATTTTTAGTGGCACATGCACATTTATGAAGAAAAAACCCATAACTCCACAATCACAAACAAATAATGGTATTTTTAAAAAATTTATATACGTAATGTAGTAGGGTTGGGATAAAATTTGGTCGCATCATCATTTCAATCCAAGTAGACATTAAGGATACTAAATTCACAAACAAACTCTCTAGAGATAAGAAGTTTTGGTTTGTAGGTTTTAGAATTTTAGAAAATGAAAATAATAAAAAAACAAAACCAGTATTTTAAATGTTTTACAGAAGTCTTTTATAATTGATAATTGTGATATGATAGTCTTATTTCTACTCATAGCTACTCTATATAATTAGTTATAGAATATGAAATTTAAAATATTCAAAATTCATCATCATCAATGATAATCCAAGTAATCGTTAGATATATAAAACCTATGTAAATCAAATTTATATCTCATTTTTATTTATAACCTCCAGGTCCACCAACACTCAATGAAAATTCATCGATCCCCTTCTCAGTGACAACACCATAGTAATCAGGAAGGTAATTATATAAATAATAGGTTGAATCACTTCCTGGTACTATAAAATCTCCATTTTCATTTAGTAATTTGATGTGCTTCAGCTCACAAGCTTTTGACGGGTCTGGATAAGGAAATATACCATTGCCCATAGGTGGGCTATTTTCACCCAATGGCGAATTTACATATCCAGCTATCTCAACTTGAGAACTATCCACCAAATTATTAAATATCTCTTTTGGCCAATAGCCTATAATTTCCTGTTCGCCAAGTAGTAAAAACCAGTTTAAAGTTTTTACGTCCTGTCAAAACATAAGAAATAAAATTATAAAGTAAGAGTAAAATAAATTATGTCTATCAATTGCATAACAAGTTCTAGTTTTATTGAAATTCAAACTTGAAATTCTATTTTCCAAATAATATTCTTTACAAAGGAGTTGATTTCTAAATTTGTATTGTATAAATTAATAAACTTTATTTAATTATATAAAAAAATACTTCTACATTTATTGTGATTATTATATTATTTCTATAATAATAGATTTTAAAAACACTTATATCATATTATACCATATTATACCGAAACCTATTCCGGGCCTTCCGGCTAAGTATAAATTAAACTTCACTAAGACACATCATTTATGTTATATGGCCTTACTAATTAATTTACTCCATTAAAAAAAATTGTTAAAAGATTGTGAGGTTGTCTTACCTTGTAAACAGTTAATTTGAGCACACCTTTTCCAATTGATAACTTCATACCAGGAGTAAAAGTCCTACTCAATTGGATAAAACCTGGGCAATCTAAATTAAAACATCCTGTTTTTTGAAAACCATCACTCTGAAAGACAAAAGTTTTAATATTATAGAAATGTATAAACATAGATCGTAGTAAATTTTCCCAAAAAAAGTCATTAAAAATAAATCGAGAAAAAAATCTATTTGTGAAGCTTTTAAAACTTACAGTCCAATAGGTATATAATCTTGAAGCTTTGTCACCATATTCTTCCGGAGAAACCTAAAAGCAGATATCAAAATGGAGATATATAGATCAATGAAATAAGAAATGATGTTAAAAAATTTAAAAATATGAAAATACTTCATAAAACAAAGCCGATAGACAATGTGATGGTTCAAAAATAGAAGGTAAAAAAAAAAGTAGAGGTAAGCCGAGGATTACGTGGAGAGAAATAATGTTTAAAGACCTACGTTGATCCAAATCTTGTCTTTGATAGAGCTACATAGAGACAGAGAATTCATATAGCCAACCCCATCTAGTATGTTATTAAGGCTTAGTTGTTGTTGTTGTATGAAAATACAAACTTATGACTGGAAAAAAACTTTTGATTTACTATGCATATTAAGATATATCGGCCGCATACTATCATATTAAGATATGAAAAAAAAAACTTTTGATTTAAAAAAAAAACCACATATTAAGAGATTAATAATTTAAATAAGTGGCAAGAGTTGATAATATCATTTGTTAAAATTCAGTTTATTATTATTATTATATTTTTTATGGATGGATTGAATAGTTAGTTCATTTAAAATTTGAAGTACTACAGTACATATTTTATGAACATCAACTAAAATATCTAATCCTAAAATTTATATCAATAAATATATTATGTTTGGCCTTATATGCATGGGTAAAAGTAAAATTTTAAATGCTAATTTAAATATAATTATTTAAAAAAGGATGTAGGTTCTTGACAAATTTGATCAGTTGACTTACATGCCATCCAGAGGAAATGGTATTCAAATCATCCTTAGGGCCATCTTTTCCTTTCAAGAGAAGAATGTGAATGCCACTTATTTGATTTATTGAAATATTTGAAATATTAAATACGTCCATTATCAATTGAGCTCCATAATATTTCCAACTTGCTTTAGATCCAAATCCAATACCTGCAAACTACATAAAAATTTTGTTGCCAATTTGAGTAGCCATACAATAGGTGTCTTTGTAAGTATTGTGTGTGTGCATGTATGTTGTTTTTTTATATTTTTGTTAAAAAAAATGGATGAAAATAATATTCTATGAAATTTTAGTCGTTAGAAAAATCTATAATTGAAACCATATAATTTGAAGTATCTTGTATTTTTCATTTGGTACTAGAATAAATTGTAATGAATATTATTTTGTCAACTAATATAAATTAAGTTGGAGTTTGTTGATATCTAAATTTCAAGTAATACATATTCTCTCTCTTTCTCTTCTTGATGTAACCAAGAAACTATTGAATATTTGCTAATTATTAATGCATCTTAATGCAAGGTAAACTTATAAATTTAAATATTTATAATTTCTTAAAAGCATATAACCATATTCGTTGATGATATTATACTTGAGTTCAAAACATTGATTAAATCAACTAATATAGTTGTAGGTCAAATTCAAATATCTAGGATATTAAAATGACTAAATTTTAAAAAACTACCATGTGGTTTGTCATTTTTTCAATTCGGTCTTTGTGGTTCAAAATTGAACCATAAAGACCCTATGGTTTGCCCGTTAATCACTTTAGTACCGTACATTCACGGTCGAGTCCCGTTTGGCCCCTTGGAGCATGTTTGAAGGATTTCCAACCGTATGAATGAGAAGATCATCGAAAAATAAGCTAGCCTGTCAATTTTCATACAATTTGGTAACCGTTTGGTCCTCCCACTTGACGATTGAAATTCTGGACTGTTCAGATTCCTGTAAAATAAGAACCGTTAAGATGAAGATCCTATAAGTTCCCAAATTATATGAAAATTGACAGGCTAGCTTATTTTTCGATGATCTTCCCATCCATATGGCTGGAAATTCTTCAAACATGCTCCATGGGGCCAAACGGGATGCGACCGTGAATGCACAATGTTACAGGGTACTAAAGTGATTAACGGGCAAACCACAGGGTCTTTGTGGTTCAATTTTGAATCACAAGGACCGAAATTGAGAAAGTGGCAAACCACAGGGTAGTTTTTTGAAATTTCCCCTATTAAAATAAATGAAACCATACGAAGGTTTGCGAAAAGAGAATTACTTCTACAAAAACAAAAGATCGAATATGACTTACATAATCTTCTTGTTTTATCTCATATGTACGATACGAATTTTGTACATATGTTTCTAGCATCTGAGAGTAACCATGGTGAGGTTGTCTGATGAGAACAGTTCCTTTGGGGCATTTTATACTTAGGCCGATGTTTGATAATATTTTGGAATTTGAAATGTTTTTGAGAATTCCATTCGGCAACATAGGAGTAATCTGCATATAAGTAACAAGTGACAACAAAGTGTTATATAAGATATAATAGTATAAGTAATTCACAAAATATTTTTATAATAATGAAACTATCTTGTGAAAATGGTATTTATTTTAAATGAGCAACTTTTTTAAGTATTACATCCAGATATATAATGTAAAAATATAAATAATATTATTTAATTTTAAATTTATGCCGAGATACTTTTATAAAATCTTATAAAATAAAAATTTGCATAAAGAATGAATTTTGAAGAAAATAAATTACTATATGTAATGCCAAAGGTTCTAATAAATAAAATAACAACTTATTCAATGATACCTCGGGCATACAAAGAAAACTAGAACCATTGGGGCCAAAATCAAAATCAATATGTAATCAGGGATCTTATCTATCTTATCAATATACTCTTAACAAAGAATAAATAAAGAATGTGGTTTATCCACTTTTATTAAAAAAAAAAGAGAAAAACTTCTTCAATGAAAACTTTTTATTTTCGAAGATCCTTCTTATCATGTAAGTTAAATAATAGTAATTTTATAGTATTTATTTAAAGGATATGATAATTTTACCTGAATGTTATGATTTGTTAGAAAGGGATTATCAAAAGCTGGTTGTTTATACATATCAATGCAATAAAATATCTCTCCATCCTTGTCCTGAAAAAAAAAATATACATGTTTGTTAACTCATTAACTATTAAAAAGAAAATATAGTAATATAAAAAAGTAACATCTATATAAACTATCATCAAAATAATTATGATATCATCACTTTATTCTCAAGTAAACTGGATAATGTGAGAATTATGACTCATGCTAGTTGAGATATATAAAACCATAATATCTTAATGTTAATATATAAGTTTAAAATGCCTTTAATTTTTTTATGATGATTAATTAGTTAAATGACAACTCCCTTCTAGGTGAGGATTTAACACAAATTGTTGATTAATATATAAAAAATTATCAAATTAGTTATATATATTTGCATTTGAAGTACATCATCAATGATGGCAGAACATAAATTTTGGCTTTCAGAATATTGTGGTATTTCACAATGTTATCCAAAAAGACTTAGAGAAATTATTTAATTTTTATTTTTAAAGTAATTCAATACAACTTTAAATGCTTTAAGTTAATTTTATGGTTGAAAAAGAAAATATGTGAAATGCATGAAATAATATGTTTGATAGTTCTTATCATGTTGTACTAGTAACAAAAGAAATAGAAAGTATTCGAACAATTTGGTATAATTCACATTATAAAAATTTAATAATAATTTTAATAAAACTCAAACAATATTCTCCAGTGTTTATAAAAAAGAAAAATACTTAATACATTATGGATACCTTTATAGTGCTTGATGAAGTCTTAACTTCATTGAGTTGATTCTTGGAGTTAGGCCTCTTACTAACTTTTCTTTAGGGGCTAGCGTTGATATGCTTCCAACAGAGTGCGTTTTCAACAAAAACAAAATAAGAATAAATTGGAAATCATACCATTTGTGATGTTCCATTGCTATTCATAGAATTCAATACCAAGAACATCTACTTATATAATCTTCCATGTGCAAACCTACATTAATGGCATGAGATGTATCTTTAATTTCCCATTAATTATGTAATTATTATATAGTTATGCAACTTTTATGACTGCATTAACTACGAATTTATTACCATTTTTATTGAGCTTATATTTTGTGTGGTTATTTTTTTTTAATAAACCCATATAGTTTAAAGTTTTATTTAAAAAAAAATAGTTTCATAACTCAAAAAGAAAAACTCCAAATATATGACATGTGGCCCATGTGGGAGGTGCCGGCCCAGAACCATGAAGCTAAACCGTGTTTGCACGGCCCGCAACGGCCACCTAGCGGGCAGGCTGACTTGTTGGGATTTTTTTTTTGGTTTTTTACAAGTTTTTAAAGCCTTTTAAAGCCCAAAACAAATGTAATATTTTTTTAATTTTTGAAATTAGTGGACTTTTTGAATTTTTTTGTAATGTTTCTCTGTTTTTTTTTTAGTTTTTTCTCTGTTTTTTTTTTATTTAGTTTTTTTTGGCGATTTTCTGGGATTTTCTGCACTCTTTACACATTTTTCTGATTTTTCTGTTTTTTTTTATGGTTATGGGATATTGTAGATTTTTTTTATAGTTATGGGTTTTCAGATTTTTTTAGAAGTTTTTCTTGTTTTTTTTAGGGTCAAAAATTTTTATTGGTTTATAATTTTTTTTTGGCAAATTTCTTAGTTTATTTTTGTCTTTTTTGGAATTTCAACGATTTTCTGGATTTTGTAGAAATGTTTCTCTTTTTTATGGGTTTTGTAAAGATTTCTATTTTCTGGATTTTTAGAAAATTTTCATATATATTTTTTTCTATTTTTTTAGTGATGTTCTGGGGTTTCTTGATTTTTTTTATTTATTTTTTCGGATTTATTAGATTTTTTAATTTATTTACTATTATTTTTTAAAAATTAACAAGTGGGCCAATCTGCTTGCCCGGCATGGTACGAGCGAAAAACTAGCTTGGTCATGTTTCATGCTAGGCCAATCGTCACTTTTACGGGCCGTGCCGGCACGGACGCACAATGCTTGTCACGAGTAGAGCCAATGTTGTATCGACCTATTTGACATCTATAATATTCAAAATCATATTTTTTTTAATAAATTTAATTATATATCCAAATTTCTAAGTTTAATTTTGTTGTTTTTCGAAATTTCAGCAATTTTCTGAATTTATTACAATTTATTCTCATTTTATGGGATTTTTCAAGATATTTTTTTTTTGGTTTGGCATGGTTGACACAAATTTTTTTTTTTGATACATAATTGAGCTGATAAACAGCTAATAACAACACTTATGGTTATCTTGCAACTCCCGGACCATCGTTGAGAGCTCTTGAGGCATTCCATCACTGCTCTGAAAGCTCCAAGTTCTTCCACTCTTTCTACCCATCTTAGCCAAGTGATCTGTGACCTGGTTTTCCTCCCTTGGGATATATGTGATTTTCCAACTTCTTAGCATACTTAGCATTTTTCTGCAGTCTCTAATAGCTTCCTTTCTCTTTCCCTGCATATCTTCTTTTTCCTGTTGTATTGCTCTAGCTAAACATATATTATCAGTATGGACCAATACATTGCTGCTGCCCATGGCAATCAGCTTCATGAGCCCAGTCCTCATTGCTTTTCCCGTTGACACAAATTTTTTGGCGTAAAGTTGACAAGGCAAGTTCAGGCCAAGATAGAGAGCAACTTACTGCATAGACTGTAAAAATAAAGTAAGCTTATTCCCATGCAACAAAGTTTCATCAAAGATAGCTTCCAATGTCACAAAGAAAGTGAGGGTCCTTTAGACACATAAATGCAAGCACGGTTCGTTCGTTCGGTGGTTGACCCCGAAATTCTATCTATTGGTAGTCCAAGCAAGTCTAAAAAGATTTAAATTGAAAGATTAGAAAAGAAGACTTGGCGGGCCACATGCCGGCCAGGTCATTATACGAGTTGTTCCTCACACAACCCACACTGCGTGCCCGTGTCGGCAGCCGGTGTGCATGCATAGATAGTAGGGTTGCGCGGGACCAACCTAATATGGCCCAACACCCGACCTGTGCCTAGTCATGGCATGGTTGACACCTCTAACAAGCACACATAAACCCAATGCTGAAGTTAGCCAAACAAACTCCAATGGCTTCCACATAATCTTTGTCAACAACGAGTACAACCACCGGCGGATACTTCATGACAACGTACGAAGCTTCGATGGTTGGTTTTCATGACTTTTGTTTCGAAACAATCCTTGCAGACGACCTCCCCCCTTCGGACGAGGAAACCATGCACACAACATGTCCTCTCACTATGTTACTCAACCATGACCAAGTGTTTGGGTCCTTTCAGGCAGCTTCTTGAAAGACTCGGTGATCCTTCTGTGACTTTTGTGATGGCCATCCATGGGACCATGACTTTTGCAGTTGAGACTGCTTAATTTAGCGCTTCACATACCTGGAGTCTTGTAGTGGACCACCAGTGCATGTGGTTAATTTCAAGGCTTATCTTCATTATCAGAACCTCAGTGTGAGATGTTTTGTGCCATGTCAAGTAACCCCGCCAACCATCAATAACACCCAGACCTATTAGTATCTGAGTCCCTTGTTACGATGGGAGTTTTTTTGACGATCACCTAAGATCAAACCCCCACTCTTGAAAGATGGAGTCAGATCTCTTGTGGACTAATTTGGGATCTAGCAGTCACGCCTATATACTTCCTTAACATCCCTAGTGGGGCGCTTGTTGTCTCTGTCATAAAAAAGTAACCCTGTTTATATTACCATGAGCTAACATGGTGGGTAGGTTAGCCCGTCATGTTTTTTTTTTTGTTTTTCAAAAAATTTAAAGGCTTTTAAAGCCAAAAAAATAAAAAAGGCTTTTTTAGATTTTTATTCGGACGAATTTATGAACTTTTTACAAACTTTTATGTTTTTCTTGGGGTTTTTTAGTATTTATGGGATTTTTTTATTTTTTTCAAGATTTTTTGCATTTCTGCACTTTTTTTTTATTTTTCGGTTTTTTAGATTTTATGGGATTTCTTTTGGAATTTCCGACTTTATTTTGGAATTTTTGGAATTTCATGGATTTTCCGATATTTTAGAAGATTTGTAATTTCTAAGTTTTTTTGGGGTTTTTTTTAGGAATTTCAGTGATTTTCTGCATTTTTAGGGTAAATTTAAAAAAAAAATCCATGTGGTTTCATATATTTGCATAATAGGGAAAGTGGTTTTTTTTTCAAAAAAAATCTTGTGGTTTCTCTAGTTAACAAAAAGGGAAAACCGTTAACTCCTACTAACGGTGTTAAGTTGACAAGGGTATTTTTGTCAAATTTTGTAAAATTGATGTCAAAAGTTATATGAAAACTGCCCTAAATTGGATTCTTTCCAATCTCCATCGATTTGAGATATCAAAACCAAAAAAATGGACAAAAATGCCCCTACCAACTAAGCATGGGTTAACACCGTTAATAGGAGTTAACGGTTTTTCCCTTTTTTTATTAATTGGAGAAACCACAAGATTTTTTTCGAAAAAAAAAATCACATTCCCTATTATGCAAATATGTGAAACCACATGGATTATTTTTGAAATTTACTCTTTCTTTTATAAGTTTGCTCATTTTTATGGGATTTTTTATTTTTGACAATTTTCTGAATTTATTTAGGATGTTTTTGGATAAATTTTTAGATTTTTTGAGATTTTTTTTCTTTTCTTTTTAAAATTCTAGTGATTTTTTGGATTTTTTTTAAAATTTTCCTCATTTGTTAAATTTTTGGGTTATCTTAATTTTTTTAAAATTAACTAGTCAGCCGCGTGCTTGCTACGACACGAGCCTATACTAGTTGGTTTGTGCTTTGTGCTAGACCAACCCCTTGGTTTCACTGACAATACCAACCCGACATGATTGCCAGGCGGGCTATGCTAGTATGGGCACACCTAATGTTCGACACAAATTGAACCGTGTCATACTAGCCCATTTGACATGTATAATAATAAGAATCATATTATTTACTAAATTTAATTATATATCCAAATACCATATTAACAATAATTAATATTATTAATTAATTATTATTACTACCTTCCCTTTTTTTCTCTGATTTCATTTATTTTCATATTATTATGTAAGAAAAAAGAAAGGAAAAAAATATGTTGTCTACAGATTAGATAATAAAATCCTCACAAGCTTTTGTTAGCTATTATTCATAATAAATCCATTTTATCAAATGAGGTGTTTAATAAAATAAATTGTGTTTTTTAATGTTAATTTAATCCCTCTATATTATGCTACACAACACAACACCGACGAAATATTAACATTTCTAAGACACAAGAGAAGTTTAAGATACACATGAATAGATCCATTTGAAGATCATTTCCCCATTCCTTTAAAGTTTGATTGAGTTCAATTTTGTATTGTTTATTCTGTCACAAAGTATTAAATTACCTTACTAGCTAAGTACTCAAATAAATCCATAAATTATTGACTTTCGTAAATAAAATGGGTTAATCCACTCTCTCCTACAAAGGGGCTTTGATGGTTCAAATCACACATAAAACATATTTTTAGTGGCACATGCACATTAATGAAAAAAAAAATCCAAAACTCCGCAATCACAAACAAATAATGGTATTTTTAAAAAATTTATATACATAATGATAGTAGGGTTTGGATAAAATTTAGTCGCATCATCAATTAAATCCAAGTAGACATTTAGGACACTGAATTCACAAACTCTTTGGAGATAGAAAGTTTTGGTTTGTAGGTTGTTAAAGTATGGCTCATATTTACTACGAGCACACCATGCGGGGGACACCGAATAGGGTTGGGGGTGCGGGGGCAACGCCGCCCCCGCGGTACGGTACGGTACGGAAAAGGGCAATTTTGTAATTTCCGTATATTAGGGTTTTAGTATAAATACCTATGATGTAACCCTAATTTTTATATAGTGGAATTCCGCCGTTCGCTCCCGTGGATGTAGGCACATTGCCGAACCACGTTAATTCTCTTGTTTTTTTGCTTTTCTTTTTGTTTTTCTTGCTTGTTTGTTGCACAATCCTCAACATAGGTTTTAGAATATTAAAAAATAAAAATAATAAAAAAGCAAAACCGGTATTTTAAATGTTTTTTAGAAGTCTTTTATAATTGATAGTTGTGATATGATAGTCTTATTTTCTACTTAATTATAGCTGCTCTATATAATTAGTTATAGAATATGAAACCAAAAATGTTCAAAATTCATCATCATCAATGATAATCCAAGTAGCTATTAGATATATGAAAGTTATGTAAATCAAATTTATATCTCATTTTCTTTTATAACCTCCGGGTCCACCAACACTCAATGAAAATTCATCAATCCCATGCTCAATGAAAACACCATAATAATCAGGGATGTCATTCGATAAAGAATAGGTGGAATCACTTCCTGGTACTATAAAATCCCCATTTTCATTTTGTAATTTGATGCACTTCAGTTCACAAGCCTTTGACGGGTCTGGATTAGGAAATATACCATTGCCCATAGGTGGACTATTTTCATTCAATGGCGAATTTACAAATCCAGCTACCTCAACATCAGAACTATATATCCACCAAGTTATTAAATATCTCTTTTGGCCAATAGCCTATAATTTCTTGTTTGCCAAGTAGTAAAAACCAGTTTAAAGTTTTTACGTCCTGTCAAAACACAAGAAATAAAATTAAAAGGTAAGAGTAAAATAAATTATGTCAATAATTGCATAGCAAGTTCTAGTTTTATTTATTTAAACATGAAATTCCATTTTCCAAATAATATTCTTTAAAAAGGACTTGATTTCTAAATTTGTATTGTATAAAACTTCACTTAGACACATCATTTATGTTGCATCTTGCATGGCGTTACTAATTAATTTATTCTATAAATAAATATTTGTGAAAAGATTGTGGGGATGTCTTACCTTGTAAAATGTTAATTTGAGCACACCATTTCCAATTGATAACTTCATACCATGAGTAAAAGTCCTACTCAATTGGATAAACCTGGGCAATATAAATTAAAACATCCTGTTTTTTGAAAACCATCACTCTGAAAGACAATAGCTTTAATGTTAGAAAAATGTATAAACATAGATCGGTGTAAATTTTCCCAAAAAAAGTCACTAAAAATGTAACGCCCCGACTCGGATCCCGGGACCTCGGGCACGTTCACAGACCGGCCGTACCCGAGTGGAGACGAGCCCCGCTCGGATACAAGGCCTAAGTAAACAGTAGCAGATAACTAAATAAAATCAAAAGTTTATTAATGCAATAATAAACAAATACAAATCAGAGTACTATTGCGGAAAATATAGTACAAGGATCCAAAGTCCTAACAAATCCAGGCCCTACAGGGTCATAAACCAATATGTCACACAAGAACTGAAGAGAGATCCCCCGACCTCGACAAGTAACACACCCCGACTCTCGTGACGCCCCTCGAGCTCGAGTCAACCTACTCCTCGGGACACGAAATGAGAGAAGGGGAAAAGTGATGAGCTTTCAAATGAAAGCCCAAAGAAGTACCCCCGCAAGGATATCAAAGACATAAGATGAAACATGATATCAAAAATCAAAAATCATCAAGCAATGGGGATACACCCCTCAAGACAATCAAAACCCTAGGAGTCTACCACAAACAACAGCAACGGTACGACTCCTGTCCAATGGTAGCCCTCGCGCACAAGAAGAAACTCAAAGAAACTCGCTAACATCCCAGGTCCAAGAAACACACGCGACATGCTGCTTGCCGACTTATAACTCGTCAGCTCCCTCGGTAGCGCCACCTCTCTCTCATGCCGACATGGTCGCTGATCGACCCCAATCCACCGGGTGGACAGCGTAGTATCGCCCCTACGGCCGGGGAATGCCGGAACGCCGTGGTGTCCCGGCCCCCAACGCCTCTCCCAACATCCGGAGCTCACCCGCCCATCAATCCGGGTGGAAAAAGAAACTTCGGTTGGCGACACCTACCCGGCCAAAGACACAAGTATCGCGTATCTCCATGGTCTCATGCGGACAACAGAGGCTATGCTCGTGAGCCAAGCTCACTCCAATCGACGCATACCTACCTAGTCAGCATTACACAAGCACCACGAAGTACCTACAGGTCAAGTATCGGCCTACTCAAAGCGAAAGCAAGCCCAACAGAGCATTCCAAACAAACAGGTAGTAACAATACTACCACAAACACATCAATCACACACATACGAGGAAAGAGAGTAATAACTATCATGTATGTGCATATATTCAAAAACAACATGTATCACAAAGAAAGACATGCCAACAACCAGCATTTAGCAAATCAAGAAACCCAGACAATGGGTGGAATCTAGGCAAGAGTAACTTACCTTTAATCGCACTCCAGCCGAACGACTTGTGTCTGCCCCGACGAAGCTTTACGCTCTATTTCGATATCTGATAACCATAAATCTATTCTCAATATACACACAAGTGCTCGAAATAGTACCATCTACAATGCATGCGAAGCTAAATGGGCCTGGCCCGTAGATGAATGCATCAGTAGTCCCAACTCAAACTTACTCAAGCCCAAACCTCTCCAATCAACACTATCGGGGCCCAAAAACCCAACTAACAAACTTAAATCAAACTTCTAAATTGACTTGACCACCTACTTGACTAACCACTTTGGGCTTAAAGAAAACCAAGTCAATTAATTAAAGAAGTCCCTTATCCACAATTCTTCAAACCGGCCTACTCATAAAAATCAAATTAAATCAACACAAGTCCAAGTATGATCATAATACTCACGCCAACTCTACCATCTCCTGGGAACCGAGAGATAGGCAGCAAGGTAAAGCTAAGCCATTTTTAAAAAAAATAAAGCATATCTAAGCATCAACAGCCATCATGCAACCATTAACGCATCTACAAACCTCAGTGGAATCAATTAAGTACTTGTAAAACATAACAATTATCCTCTCTAAAACCCATACAAAATTCCTCTATTAAACAACTCATAGCTATTGGCCGCTAAATCCATTTAATTCCATAAATCATGATCATCAATACCTCTATTTATGCAAGCCTGAAGACCCAGATCTATGCTTGCTAATTTATACACCCAATAGTTCATTTAATCCTCTGAACAAACCCTCCAACAGCTGAGCTCTTTCAGCATGCCATCTGTCGTGCACCATTATTATCTCATTCATCAAACCATAGTCATGAAACTTCATGCAAAAACCTTTATAGAATATAAAAAGAAAACTCCATGATGCATGCACAGATTTAGACTCAACCGAGATCCGTGAACCTCATACTAAATCCCAAAGTTTATCCAAACCAGATCTTAAACCTTCCCTGAACCCAAGCTTCCTAGAGTACTACTCTTTATCGAGATCAAAGACTAGGACATTAATCCAAAAAAAATCAGCAGCTATGACCTGTGTGTATTGATCCCACTTTCATCACTCTATAACCACAACCTATAACTTAGATGGGAAGCATGCATGTTGACTTATCATCCACCTATCTCTATTCTTTATTAAATTTCTATCCATCCAGTCAAAACTCAGGCCATTTATGAAATATCAAACCTTCACACCAATACCAGTAATCCCACTCATCCTTTATCATGCATTCATGACCTTGAGGTCTTTCATGCCCACAAACTCCGGCCAGAGAATCAATAAAACTCCAAACAGAAACCCACAGATGCATGCATAATAAGGCATTAACTTAACTCATTCAAATCATCATACTATAGAATCATGCATGAACTTCATGAATCCGAGGCATGCTTTCTCTCTAATAACCCTCTATCTTTAACAACATAGAATCTGACAATACCCTTGTCATATCTTCATATGATCTCCATGCAGGTCTATAATAACGAGAAGGAAAGAAGGCTTACCAGTCGGTGTTCAAGTCCGACGGCCTCGGGCGGTGCAACTCTCCTGCGCTTCTTCTAGCAAACGAAGAGACCTTCTCTTCCTCGCTGCCTCTCGTCACGACGGGGCTGCGCTTAATCGACGGGCAGGGTTTCCATCGTTTGATATTCCTTATCAGGGACCTCGGCCAGTGGATAGAGCGGCCGTGATTCTCGTAACCGCGACGAAACAGATGCGCAATCCATGGAACGGTTCAACAAACGCGGAGTTATCCTCGTGCGGCGGTGTGCGTTACTCACCGGCGGGGATGGAGCCCTTCCCACGTAACCCTTTCATGCGAGCCTCACCATTGGATCACTTTAAAAACAAAACCTTTCGATCTCAGCCGCTTATTAATTCCCATGTGATCCCGCCTCTCAATCTTTGCCATTCATTTGAGTTAAGAATCTCGTGCATGGTTATCTTATTCATTATATACATATATATATATATAATACTATCTTCACAATCACAACGAGATACAAGATCGAATACTACCTTATCCGGACGATTTGCACGCGGAAAAGGTCTCCCGTGGCAACGCACGTGCTGGGGGAGTTGAGAACGCAGGTCGTTTCCAGCATTAACTCTAGCCGTTGGATTGAAATATTATAATCCAATCCTTAAATCCTTGCCATTCTACACAAATACGCATGCACGTGCATGCTCCGTATCTCTATAACTCTCTCTCTCATTCTCTCTCTCTTTATCATACTATATCTCCCAACATTTACATGATTATCTATTAAAATACCCTCATGCATAAACCCACCCACGTGACTTTCTCCCCTCATTTACTTTATCCCATCCAATCATGTTCTTTTATATATCATCCATTGCTTTTATTTATTTGAATCATATAATATCAACTTATCATGAATATGTAAGATATAATATAATATATCTTCTATCACATCAATTTTAAATCCCATTCTTATCTTTATCTTTTTATATAAATTTGATTTCATATGACATGTTAACAAAATCTCATCTATAATGTATATATATATATATATATATATATATATATATATATATCAAATCATATCCTTTTTACGTTTAAGCCCCCTTTATTTCCAATTTTCATTATAGATGAGAAACACTTTTCCCTCTAAACCCTCACTTTTCCCTGAATTTACCAAAAGGTCTTTAACAACCCAAATTAACCATAATTTAGGAGATTAACCTACTTAATTCCTCTTTTCTCGTAAAGTTCAATCAGCTCCAACATTGAAGACTTTATTTATTAACCAAAGATTTTAAAACCTAAAATTTCCGGATTTTACAAAAAATAAATTGAGAAAAAATCTATTGCTGAAGCCTTTAAAGCTTACAGTCCAATATGTATATAATCTTGAAGCTTTGTCACCGTTTACTTCTGGAGAAACCTAAAAGTAGACATCAAAATGGAGATATTATAGATCAATGAAATAAGAAATGAAGTTAGAAAATTTAAAAGTCATAAATATGAGTAAAGAATATTTGACAAGAAACATATATATATATATATATATATATATATATATATATGGTCATGTTACTATGATGTCGGCCTTACTACTATTCAAGTAAGATTGTCTCATTTTCACCCATTTTGAGAGTGATGTTTACAAATCCAACCGTACGGATGGAAAGAACATCGAAAAATAAGATGACATGTCAATTTTCATGCAATTTGGTGACCGTATGATCATTCATCTTAAAGGGTGGAAATTTAACCCGTTAAGATTTCTATAAATTTTCACCCGTTAAGATGAATGATCATACGGTCACCAAATTGTATGAAAATCGACATATTATCTTATTTTTCGATGTTCTTTCCATCCGTATGGTTGAAAACTCTAAAAACACTCTCAAAATGGGTGAAAATGAGATGACCTTACTTGAATAATAGTAAGTCCGACATCATATATATATATATATATATATATATATCATCATCAATATGAGTAATGAACATATCGATATGATTTAAAGTCATAAATCATTAGTTTGGGGTTTCAAAAACATAGAAAATGGCTTCCAAATCAAGATTTAACAGAATGTTTAGCTCTCTTCCTAATATCAGCTTGTGCATGCTATCAATTTTTCAAATACATGTTAATTCTCAACACCTTTTGTTGAAAGTTCTCACATAATGTCTAAACTACCCTTTAGGAGAAGTATCATGGTGTTTACATATTAAATTATTAATAAATGTTTTCTAAATCTAATTAAGAGATTAATATTTTTTAAATGGAGACTAAATTAAAGTGGCAAGAGTTGATAATATCATATGTTAAAATTCAGTTTTATTTATTTATTTATTTTTGGATGTACTGAATAGTTAGTTCATTTAAAATTTGAAGTACTACTGTACATATTTTTAAACATCGACTAAAATATCTAATCCTAAAATTTAGTAGGAGTTTTGTAAATGGCTTTATAAATATCAATAAATATATTATATTTGACTTACATGCCATCCATGTGTAGAAATTTGGATTTCAAGACGAGGGCAGACCTTGCTGGCCATATTTTCATGCCGGTACGACACGCATCGTAATTAATTTCTTTGTGCCGGCACGGCTAAAATTTTAGAGTTGGCCCGGCACGGAGCACGGCCCATCCCGGGTAGGGCCGTGCCGGGCCGAGTCAGGTACGGGTCAAGCACAACCCATTTATTAAAATATTATTTAAATTTGAAAAAATCTTAAAAAATATAAAAAAAATCTAGAAAAATCTAAAAAAATCTAAAAAAAATTATAAAATAAATCTAAATTAATCAAACACTACTGAAAAAAAAGAAAGCAGTGAAAATCTTTTTACTTGATCAAAGCTTCAACTTTATGTTATTTAATACTTCTTTTACTAATGTTTTGTTTGTACATGATCATGAGAAACAAATCACAAGCTTATCTACTTCCCAAGATTAATACTACTATATATAAATCTTTTAAACTTTATATATATATATATATATATATATATATATATATA
Source organism: Dioscorea zingiberensis (assembly GCA_026586065.1). Lineage (NCBI taxonomy): Eukaryota > Viridiplantae > Streptophyta > Magnoliopsida > Dioscoreales > Dioscoreaceae > Dioscorea > Dioscorea zingiberensis. The sequence continues at coordinate 83,931,329 of CM048818.1, read as the reverse complement.
CATATTAAATTAGTTTTTTTCATATCTAATGAGACCTCTCACAAATTATAAGCACTCATCATGAGCACCACAAACTCGGTACTCCTTCAATCCTTATTGTATGATTACATGAGTGTTTTCAGATGTGGACAAGAATATTTATAATTTTTATGTTTGGATAAAAATACATTTTTTTTCTGTGAGCATGAAAAAAAGATGGAAAGGAGGTTCATCTTCTCATCTGTTCCCCATCCTTGCATATCAGATAACAGAAGTACAAGTAAATCAGCATGCTTTACTTGAACATATTACCTATTCAAGATTAGAGGCTACATATAAAAGATGGAATCTATAGAAGAATACGTTCAATTGATCAGGCAGATCAGCTTTAAGCAAGTGTGTATCTTATATTTCATTTGGAGTTTTACATTTTATCTAAAACATATTACCTCTCTAGATTAGAGGCTACATTTAAAATTCAAGGTAAATTATAAATAAATCTGAAACAGGGAGCAAAATGCCAAAGAAAAAAGAACAATTTAAGAGAAAATTAAAACTTGTTCGTGGAGGGTGTGGAACCGAAAGATTAATAATCGAAGAAAAATCAACATAAAGTGACTGTCTAACACCTAATTAATTTTAAGTTTTAAATTAATAAATTTAAAACATGTCAACGGCTCCATAAGAGTTGCCCACTTTTTTTAAAAAAAATAAAATAAAATTTAAAATCCGCCACGTGGCAAAATATGGTGCTGCCATTGTCCGATTTCGCCGACCAGTAATGGGATAGCACGGCGCATGAAATATTTCGTGTCTGCGCGGTGTCGACTGCGGTCATGGGGCTTTGGCCCGTCGAACGCGCACGCAGAACGGAACGGGCGTGCACCGCACCTCTTATCGATGCGGCCGTGCTGTGCACGCCGGATCGGCCGGCGCGTTCGGGCACGGCCCAGAATCCAGCTCTATCCACAGAAAATAGTATTCAAATCATCCAAAGGACCAAATGTGCCTTTGGAGAGAAGAATGTGCATGCCACTTGTTTGATTTGGTGAAATACTTGAAATATTAAATACGTCCATTATCGAGCTCCATAATATTTCCAACTTGCTTTAGATCCAAATACACAACACCTGCAAACTACATCAAAATTTTGTTGCCAATTTGAGTAGCCACACATAAAATAATATTCTATCTAATGTTAGTCGTTCAAAAAAACTATAATTGAAATCATATAATTTGTTATAAAATAATATTCTATGTAATTTGGTAGTTATAAAAGTGGAGTTTGTTGATATCTCAATGTCAAGTAATACATTTTCTCTCTCTTTCTCTCTCATTGCATCTTAATGTAAGGTAAAGTTGTAAATTTAATTTTGTATAATTTCTTAAGTGCATATAACCATATTCATTGATGATATTACACTTGACTTTAAAACATTGATTAAAATCAAAGATATTAAAATTAATGAAACCATAGGAAGGCTTGTGAAAAGAGAATTACTTCTACAAAAATAAAAGATCAATTATCACTTACATGATCTTCAGGTTTCACCATATAATATGTACGATATGAAATTTGTGCATATGTTTCTAGCATTTGAGAATAACCATCATGAGGTTGCCTAATGAGAACAGTTCCTTTTGGGCATTTTGTACTTAGGCCAATGTTTGATAATATTTTGGTTGTTGAGATATTTTTGAGAATTCCATTTGGCAACATAGGAGTAATCTGCATATAAGTAATAACAAAGTGTTATATAAGATATAATAGTATAAGTAATTCATAAAATGTTTTTTATAACAACGAAACTATCTTGTGAAAATGCTATTTATTTTAAATGAGGAACTTTTTAAGTATTACATCCGGATATCTAATGTAAAAATATAAATAATATTATTTAAATATAAATTTATACCTAAATAGTTTTTTTTATAAAGTGGATTAACCACGTGTCATTTTATTAATTTGGTAAAAGGTTCCTAGTTGATCCGAGGGTAATGGTCACACGGTGGCTTCCGGGAAAAATCTTATAAAATAAAATTTTGAATAAAGAATGAATTTTGGAGAAAATAAATTACAAGATGTAATGCCAAAGGTTCTAATAAATAAAATAACAACTTACAAATAAAGGAAACTAGAATCACTGGGCCAAAATCAAAATCAATAAGTAATAGATCTAAGGGGATCTTATCTTATCTTATAGATGTACTCTTAACAAAGAATTAAAAAAAAAAAAAAACAACTTCTTCAATGAAATTTTCTTATTTTCCAAGATCCTTCTTATTATGTAAGTTAATTAATAGTAATTTTATAGTATTTACTTAAAGGATAAGATTATTTTACCTGAATGGTGTGATTTCTTTTTCTTCAGAAAATGATTATCAAAAGCTGGTTGTTTATATATATCAATGTAATGAAATATCTCTCCATCCTTGTCCTGACAAAAGAAATAGACATGTTTGTTAACTCATTAATTATTAAAAAGAAAATATAATAATATAAAAAAATTAACATATATATAAACCATCACCCAAATAATTATGATAGCGTCATTTTATTCTCACATAAAATGGAAAATGTGAGAATTATGACTCATGCTAGTTGAGATATAAAACCATATTATCTTGATGTTAATATATAAGTCTAAAATGCCTTTAAATTTTTTTGATCATGATTAATTAGTTAAATGACAACTCACTTCTTGGTGAAGATTTAACACAAATTTCTTATTAATATATAAAAAATTATCAAATTAGTTATATATATCTGCATTTGAAGTATATCATCAATGACAGCAAAACATAAAATTTTACCTTTAGAATATTGTGGTATTTCACAATGTTATCTAAAAAGACTTAGAGAAATTATAGAATTTTTATTTTTAAAGTAATTCAATACACTTTTAATGCTTTAAGTTGCCTTTATGGATGAAAAAGAAAACATGTGAAATGCATGAAATGATATGTTTGATAGTTCTTATCATGTTGTACTAGTAACAAATGAAATAGTAAGTATTCAAACAATTTCGTATAATTATAAAAATTTAAGGAAAAATTTCACTAAACTACAATGTGGTTTCCTTCTTTATCAATTCAGTGCATGTGGTTTAACTTTGAGCACTTTAGTACCCTATGTTGTGCCCCATGAGCATATTGGTCCCAATCTATTAAAATTGTTGACGTGGCATAAAAAAATGATATAAAATAACTTTTTTACCCCTTATATAAAAACATGATATCAATGGCATACTAAAGTGACATTTTTATATAAGGGATAAAAAGGTCATTTTATATCTTTTTTTTAATGCCACATCAGCATTTTTAATGGGTTGGCACAATATGCCTAAATATGCACCATGTAAAAGCATCTAAAGCGCTTTCAAAGTCAAACCAGGCTGCACCTAAACGATAAATATAAGAAACCATAGGATAGTTTAGTGAAATTTTCCCAAAATTTAATAATAATTTTAATAAAACTCAATCAATACTCTCCAATATCGTGTATAAAAAACAAAATACTAAATACATTCTGAATACCTTTAGGGGGCGTTTGGTTGGGGTAATGTTTTCACATTCCCAGGAATGAGGCGGTAATGTGAAACATTACCACGTTTGGCAAAGATGATAATGGGAATAAGTTGGTAATCCACATTAACAACTTACTCCACATTACCACATTGGTGGTAATATGGATTATCACCAAAATAGGTGTCTATCCACATTACCAAGTTGATGGTAATGTGGATCCCCATTTTGCCCTCCATCCTTTTACCATATTATTATTATTATTATTATTATTATTGTTGTTGTTGTTGTTGTTGTTGTTATTATTATTATTATTATTATTATTATTATTATTATTATTATTATTATTATTATTATTATTATTATTATTATTATTATTATTGTTGTTATTATTATTATTATTATTATTATTATTGTTGTTGTTGTTGTTGTTGTTATTATTATTATTATTATTATTATTGTTATTATTATTATTATTATTATTATTATTATTATTATTATTATTGTTATTATTATTATTATTATTACTATTATTATTATTATTAATTATTACTAATTACTATTATTATTGTTTTTTATTATTATTGATTAATATTATTTATTATTTATTATTTATTATTACTAATTACAATAATAATAATAATAATAATAATAATAATAATAATAATAATAATAATAATTGTTATTATTATTATTATTATTATTATTATTTGATACTTAATCAAAATTTTAGATGCAAGTTTATTTCAGAAAAATGAGCCATAATTAATTTTTGTTATTAAAATTTAATTATTTTTAATTAAAATTTTATTTTAATTTAAATTTAAATTTACTCAAAATTTTATATAGGAAGGGTATTTTGGGAAATTTGGAACATTACTAAGTTGATTAGCTTGACCAACTAAACATGAACCAAACATGGTCATATCACATTACCACAACATTCCCAGGCATATAGCATTCCCGATTCCATTCCCAGGCATATCACATTACCGTGGTCATATCTCATATCTCGAAAAATATAATCAATGACAATTTAAATAGCCGATAGAAATATGAAACTTATCTAAATAAAATTTATAGCTCATGTTTTTTTTGTATAACCTCCATAATTTTAAACCAGATGCCCACTCCTGTCCAACTGCATCAACATCAAAACTATCGGCGCCCACCAAAGGACCTTTTTTCTAGCGGTATCTCGGGTTCTATGCATTGGATAATTCGCTTGATTGAGTAAGCTCTGAGCCCTTAAATGGGGGGAGCAATTTAGGTAATTCACTTAGTGCACAAAGCTCTCAGTTTTAAGTCCCCACATCTGTATGTGCACGGTGAGGGGTCAAGGGTGCTAATCATCTAACACCATGTCCTCTGATGAGATCTTTATGGCCTATGCCAAAAAAAGAAGAAAAAAAAAACTCTATGCGCCCAAGTTGTTAAATAGTCTATAATTTCCTGTTTGCCAAAATACCAATTTGAAGATTTTACATTGGGTCAAAAGACAACAAATAAAATTAAAAATCTAGAGTAAAATAAATCATTTGTGATTTGCATTCAAGAATTCAAAAAGCCATGCTTCTCCGAGTAATGAATTCTTTTCATGTTATTTTGTCATCTTCTCCAAGCCTGGCTTCATGCCACCTGCATAAATTGGATTAGTGATAAAACTAGTAAATAACCCTTCGCAAATGCTCAGGATTTAAAAAATAAAAAAAATCTAATAAAGATAAATTTTTAAAATTAAAATATCTAAATTTCTGAGAAAATTTCAAAATCCCAATTTAGTTTTTATTTTTATTTTTTTAGAATTCAAATTATATGTAGCCTATAGAGTAATAGACTCTCATAAATATATATAGATAATTAGATATTTTTTAAAATAAAAATAATCTTGAATATAGATAGACTTTTTAAATTTAAAAAATAATTTTTTTTTATAAAATTTCAAAATCCTAATCTAATTTATTTGAATTTTTAAAAAATTAAAATTATGATAGACTCTCATAAATATATAGATAGATACTTTTTAAAATTAAAAATATTCCCACTTAGTAATATAGATATTTTTTTAAAGTTAAAAAATCTTAAATTATAAGAAAATCCCAAATCCCAACTTAATTTTCTTAATTTTTTTGGATTTTCTACAAATTAAAATTAGACTAACTTTGTTTCAGCTAGATACTTTTAAAAATTAAAAGGGGAAATTACATTAAACAACCCAGTGGTTTACCTCTATATCAACTCAGGGTCTGTGGTTTAAGTTGTAACAATTTAGTACCATGCACTTTTACTCCGTGAGCAAAAAGGTGCCAAAAACTTAATTCCGTTAATATTTGCTGATGTGGCATTAAAAAAGTAGAAAAAATTCAAAAAAAAAAAATTTCAAAAGATACTAAAAACATAGGAAAACAAAGAAAAATTTCTAAAAAATTCTGAACAACAGAAAATCCCAAATACTAAAAACTTCATAAATAAAATCAGGAAATTACCAAAAGAAACACAAAATCTTTAAAAATCCAAAAAATAGAAAAACTTATAAAACCCCCAGAAAATCACTTAAATTCAAAAATAAATAAATAAAATAAAATCTTTAAACCCAAAAAATTAGAAAAAACTTCTAAAAAAATCCGTAATCCATGAAATTCCAAAAAATAAAAATAAAAATAAAATAAGTTTATAAATTTCCCAAAAAACTCTTTAAAAATAAAGAAAAATATGAAAAAATTTGTAAAAACTGCAAAAAATCAACAAAAAACAACAAAATACCCTAAAAAACTAAAAAACCTAGAATTTTTTTTTAAAATAGCAAGAAAATTCATGAAAAATCTAAATATATTTGCCAAAAATTCCAAAAATAATCATAAAATCCCAAAAAAACCCCATAATATTGAAAATTTTGAAGTTTATATACATATTTTGGGTTCTAATTATATATTTATTTTTGAGAAAAGTATCAAAAAAACCCTTGATATTTTCCAAATCCTCAAAAAACCCCTCAAATTTTCCAACTCCTCAAAAAGTCCCTCCTTTTTGACCGAACCCCACGTCGCCCCACGCCTCTCAAGCAAAGACAGCTTTGAAAAAGTCGTGAAATTACGGAGTCGCCTCTCTTGCAACCCAAAACCACTCTCTTTGCATCCCAAAACCGCTTCATCACAAAGGTTCATTTCTCTTCTCCCCACCTTTGCAAATGGCGTCCATCTCTCTCCACCGGCCACCGCCGAAGAGCATCTTTGCAAAGCTTCCAAATGACTATCTCCAAGGCGAGTGACGATCTCCCACATTTATGCTCAGCGGTTTTGGGGTATTTAGGGTTTAGGGTTAGGTTTAGGCACAACCTGCGGCGTGATTCAAGCCGTGTTTAGGGTTTAGTGTTTAGGGTACCGACCGGTTGTGAGAGCTAAAGGGTGTATTTTTGGAGTTTAGTGTGTATCTCTCGTGGTTGCGCTTTATTTCATGAGCTAAAAGCGTGTATTTTTGGAGTTGATTATTATGTCTCTCTCGTGGGTTGCGTTTATTTCTTGAGCTAAAGCTGCTTAGTTTTATGGGGTTTTCGCTTACTTTCAAGGCGTAGCGCTTATCGCCTATTTGTAACAACAGTAACAAGCTGCTTATTAGTCTGTTTGTAATGAGGGCGCTTATTATTTGGCCAAAGCGTTTAGTTTCGGGGGTTGTCGCTTTATTTCGTGAGACAAAGCGCTTATTAGTAGCGGGGCCAAAGCGCTTAGTTTTCTGGGGTTTCGCTTTATTTTGTTTCCAAAGCATTTATTGTTGTCTCAGAACGCGTGTGTTGCGATTACATATTGTGCGCTTCTCTAAAGGATGGGAAAAATGTCAAAAGGGTCGTCAAAAGGGTCTTCAAAAGGTCAAAGAGGTCAAAAGGTCAAAGGGAAGTGTGCCCGCTCATCAACGCCAAAGTGCGCAATTCGGTTCCGACCGTGGTGTCGTTTCGTGAGAGTCGGCATGTAATTTACCGGCATTGGGAGTTGTTTGAGAGAACTCCCTTTGCCCATTTCATGGAGCTGGAGCCTATCATCCAGGAGAGGGGGGTCCTGGATTCCATCCTCTCGATGTACGACGAGAAGACCGGAAACTTCAACATTGGTTCATCTCAGCTGGAGTTCCGGGCAGAGGATGTCGCTATGATCCTCGGTCTCCGATGCCACGGTGCTGCGGTAACCTTCAAGACGAAGGCCGCAAAGAGTGATCTCGAGCGCAGGTTCCTGAGCACCGCGGCTGACCGAAACCGCCACTCCATCCAGAAGACCCTACGCGATCTCGTTACGAAGGGCAAGGGCGAGGAGGAGAATTTCGTCAAGATGTTGGTAGTCTACATCCTCGGGAGCTTTCTGTCATCAAGACTCCCCCGCAAGAACCCTGCCAATTGGGTTGCCTCGTACGCCAACGACCTGGAATCGCTTGGAGTCTACGCATGGGCGCAGGCCACCCACAGGTGGCTGATGGAGGAGGTCCCTGATGCAGCAGGTCGTGTGAGGGCCCGTGCCGCAGGGAATCGAAAAACGTCAGGCTACCTGCGAGGGTGCGTCCTCGCACTTAATCTGTGGTTCTACGAGTTAGTGAGGACCGCAAGAGGATACACTTCAAGAAGATGCCGCGCGATTTTGTGCTACGGCGAAAATGTACCAGTAGCGTAAATCGAGATCCGAAGGTTTGCCAAAAAGTGGAGGGAAAGAAGGTGGGCAATGTTAGTTGTTTTCGAAGTGTTTATGAATTTTGTAATGCGCTTATCTTTTTACTTATAATCGCTTATTATTTTCGTAAAGCTGCTTATTTTAATGCTAAAGCACTTATTTTTCCGTTGAAGTGTTTTTATTATTAAACTTAAGCACTTATTTTTCCGCTGAAGTCTTTATTATTCCGTGTAAATCGCTTTTATTATGTTGGTAAAGCTGCTTATTATTTATCTTAAGCTCTTATCCGCTCAATTTGAATGAAGTCTTTCTTTATCGCTCTTACGCATGTATTTGATTGTCCCCGCCACCCCTCTAATTCGGGCTGAGTCCGAAGTTTATCGGGTCCAAGAAGTCCACCCACAAAGAATGGGCCCTGCGGCGTTCCTTGGAAAGAAACCTCCCCTCGAAGAGAGGGAGGAAGATCAAGAGGTGGAGGTCCCAATCAAGAATGTTCGTGCAGCCTTCCGCGGCAGAGGACAAGTCGGAGTTCCTCATGGAGGAGATGAGAGCGCCGATCGATGGTCAAACAAGAGTCGCTGCGAAGGTGAATGCCCGGCAGCATACAATCTAACCCGCCGAAAGCTCCTCGTGACTGCAGACCGCAATGATGCACCACCTCCGCATCGAGAACCACCGGAAGCACCTGCACCTGCAACAGATGCACCACCGGTTTCACCACCAGAAAAAGATGCACCTGCAACTGAAGCACAAGCACCACCGGTTTCAGCAGCAGCACCCGCACCGGCGGACTCTTGGGATACGTTGCTCGCAGAAGGGAAAGTGGCAAAAAAACCACGAATCGCACGACGAGCAGCAAATACCGCTGGCGGGGAACCGTAAAAAGCAACATCGACCCGCGACGGGCGCAGGTCAAAAAGACCACGCCCAAGAACACGCTGGGCGCACGGGCAACCCGCAAAACAAATGCAAAATTTCGGCGCGACGCTGCCCCCGCTCTCCGCCGCAGGGTGGGCAGGCCAAAAGGAAAGTCACTGAGGCGAACGTTGGCCCCAGCGGGAAGGAGACGAAGGAGGCGGTTCATCCGGAGGACCAGGTGACGTCTGATATCTCGAGCGTTCTTGAGTCCCTTAAAGAAACAATTCCGGAGGTCACCAACGATGAAGGTGTCTTGTCCGATAAAGCCAAAGACGCCATTATCCCGTTTGCCCCTAGTGCTCCCGAGCCTGTGGATAATACAAACTTCTATTTACCCGCGAATAAGAGGCCTCTTGGTTTCAAACATCTGAACCAGATGGAGCGTACGGCAATTTCACTGTTTTTGAATCACAGGATGGACAAGTAAGACACATGCTAAGAGAATATGATTTTTTTTAGTTTTAGGCTTTGTTGCCCATATTTTTATTGAGTGTATTATTTACCTTAAGCGTTTATTAGCATAGTTTTCTGCTTATTATTGGAGGTTTCCGCTTATTATTTGCATTAAGTGTTTATTATCAATTTGTTTTCGCTATTAGTTTCCTTAAAGCGTGCAAATGTTTGATTTTCGCCATTATTTTGATTCAAGTATGTATTTGCTCGACTTTTTAACTTATTAAACAGCCTTTTATAAGTTAAATAAGCGTATTCTCCTTAGCAAAGACTCGCCCGGAAGAACGACTTGGACGCTCGCCACACGCAAGCAACTGCATCGCATGATCAATGGAGAGTTCGCTCCCGGCGACGCGTGATCGACGCCTTCGTGAAGTTATGTTTCAAAATGAGCTTAAGAAGTCGGACAACCCATACAAACGGAGGGCTTCCATTATCGTGCCCATAGCGTATCTGTGTCACAATTTTGGGAAATCATCGCGACAATGGTGAGTGGATTGATGAAGAAAGGAATAGAAAACTTCCATGACCTGGGCGTTGTCCTAATGCCGATAATCGGCCATGAAAGCACTTCCACCTCCACGGTACCGGAACGGGAAAGACGAGAGTATCTCCATTACTCGCCATTAACGAGCATAAGTTACGACATGGACGCGATGGCCATGGTAAGACTTTCCCCTTATTATTATTTGTATTATTATCGGTCGGTAATGCTATTGATCTAACAATAAAACCCCATGTTTGCGGCGTAAATTGTGCGACCAAGACTTGCCTCCACAAAGGAGTTACCGACAAAGGAGAAATGGCCCCATTAATAATAAGAGGAAGAGGCCTCTAAGAAGAATCCGGCACATGGATTGTGGAATTTTTACCATCCATTTCATGGATCAGATTCTCCGTGGGCAAGAGCTTGAACTCGACTTGGAAGATGTACCGAGGGTGAGGCTAAAGTGGGTGGCGAAGTTAATATGTTAATATTAGATGGGATTGCACAGAAGTAATATTTTATGTATGGCGAAACATGTTTTGTTAATTTTACATCTGTTCGAGAACAAGCGCCAGAAGCGTGTATTATATTGTTCTTTTCACTTATTATACGCGCGTAAGCTGCTTATTCTATCAGCCAAGCGCTTATTATACGGCTGCTTATTATACGGGCCAAGCGCTTTATTATATGGCGAGGCATTTATTATACTCTGGAGGAAGCGCTTATTTTCTTTTAGTTATCGCTTACTAAGGGAGTTTGAGCGCTTATTATTTATGCGATTAAGTGTATTGTCTTTGCCGAGTGTCGTGGAGTCAGTCATCGTCCCGTATAATATGCGGAAAGACACACTTCATATTTATATTAAGCTGAAACGCTTATTTAATATATTTTTACGCCTCGCTCACTATAAATTGAGACAACAAAAATAACTTCGCAATGTCTTGGGACCCGAACTTTCGCTTTCATCGATCATACGATAGCGTTGCATGTAATTCTATTATGCCCGGCCTCATGATACCGACTACAATGAAGTGGTCTAATGTCGAATACTTGCGACTCGATCCTTCTCCGTCTGGCTCTAATTCGCCCTTTTCTTGGTCAAGGTGGCCTCATACGAAGTTCAGTGAGGCACCGTGCTGGTCTATCTATATCCGGATTGGAAATATAGGCTCCTCGGTATCTTTACTTATTTGTATCTGACATACTGATGAAGAAGTCATCAACATAAGAATGCACACTTGTGTCTTTTTGCATAATCGTCAGCAGCATGCGTGTTTGCATGGTAGTCCATCAACTTCCCAACGACGGCATGAGCAGGTCCTATTGCTTAAGTTCACACAATTACTATGATTGTCCATCACTTCAAATTGAACCCCATCTGAACGACCCACTTTCAAGTACCTGCTTTGCTCCACGGTTTCTTCAATCCGCTTATGTATCTCAGGACAAAGATGACCTTCCCATAGCTTGCATTGCTCTCACGATGATACATCATGTTCATCATCTTATACCTACAACATAATAAACGACAACTCAAAAACGATATAAACGCCCGTAGCTATAATAAGTGAAAACGCCGAAAACTAAACATTAGGTCATTTCGATAAGTTTAAACAACAAAACCATAAGCTGCCAGAAGACGCTTAATAAGCCGGAAAGACTCATAAATAAAGGCTTAGTCTGTTATAAAAAGCGAAAACTAGGAAAAATAAACGCCGGCAAAACCTTATGGAGTCCACCATGTTTGTCATGTAGGTGACGGGCGTCCCGTATCCATGCGTTGAATGACTCCGCCACGTTGGAGTACATCTCACCCCATCGAGGCCCTTTGAACAAATAATTACACCAATGGTCCATGTCAGACTTGTGAAATAACCGGCCAGGTGTTCATGATGACGGCCAGACCTCATCGACAAAGATCATTGTACTCCTTCCATGTGTAGGCATATGCAACCTTAAGCAACAGTTCCAACACTCATCCTTCATCGCCTCTACCCATCAAGCATTTGCCTTCAAGAAGTTCGCATGAAGATGTCGTAGCAATACGCATGGGGAGGAAGGAAAACCCTAGCGATGGCATTGATAAGCCCCTTCGATCGGTCCGATATGAACGTAAGGATCTTCTAAATGCGCATCGTTCGCCGTTGTCGCATATCGCGCCACCCGCCGTTGACACAAACCATGTCCAATTATCATCGGCCTAATTGTCAACAATGGCGTAACGCTAGGTGGAAGAATCCTTCATTACCGTCTTTACCGGGCCATTCGCCAAGCAACGTGCCAATCAGATTTCCCCATTAAGTGAGTCCCATCAAGGAATAACAAGGGTCTACACCCCCTCCTGAAACTATCAAGTGAGGCCCGAAAACAAAAGAAACCTCGCTTGAATCTTTCACCTTCCTTTTCCAAAATCACAATGCTACTTGGGTTGGTCTCTGCCACCTTCTCCGCATACCACATCAACAGATCGTAGCTTGCAGCGTCGCTTCCGTGGAGCATCTCCCTCGCGACCTCTTTACCCATCCAGGCCTGCTTGTACGGCAGGTGAACTCCATGGTCACGTAATATGTCCAGTTGCATGTCCACGGCCCTATAGAGTGGTCGATCTTTGAGTTTCTGTATCACATGTTTGCTGACCCACTTCTTAGAAGCCTTTGGATGGGATGTAGTGCCAATCCCCCCTCCACATGTATGCGAGGTTGTTATTGTTTTGATACGGAATTCTTTAATATTACCAACCATCGATGCATGGACACGCTTTAATCGACAATCATCCATCGCGCATGCAACGTCACTCTTTCGATCATTCTTAATGAACCGATAGTCGAAATTACGCGATGGCAAAGTCCCGTAAAGAATCCACGAAGTGTTCAAAGATTGTGGAAATCTCTGACCGACGGTGCCGATCACAACGGAGTCTGATTCCAAGTGCTCTGGCATGCGCATGCGCAAGTCCACTTCTTCACTTTGTGATGACAGCATTGGGACGGAAACCCTGTGTAGAAGACCAAAGTCATGAAATACACGCTTAGTCGTTTAACAGCGGGAATACATGCTTTACAGAAAAGGATAAACGATGCGATCGTATAGTAAGCGGAAACTCCATAAAATAAACGATCGGCCGTTAAATGAGTGAAAACCGCAAATAATAAACGCTTAGGTCACATAATATCACGAAAACTCAAAATAATAAGCGGTTCGTCGTTTAGTCAACCAAACTCCTAAATACTAAACGCTTTCAAGCCAGTACAATAAGTTTAAAACCATTAATAATAAAGGCTTACACATAATAATAAGCGAAAATACAAAACATAAACGAAACAAATCAAAAGAAATTCTTCATTACGGGGCAACAGATGATTCTGCCAGGTTCCCTATTGTCACATCCTTGTCCTCAACGATCATGTCCACCACCATCTTCTTGAATATTCGATGCACCCCGCACATCCGCAAGAAATCCCCATCTGAGTCAACTAAACATATAGCCTTGTGCTCGTCTGGGACGACATACTTCACTCTCACTCGTGAAGCGTCGAGGCTCCAACGATTGAGGATTTCCTCCAACACAGACTGCCACGAGGACAACATGGTGAAATCAAGAACATGGCCTTCTTCTTTGTACCTTGCTACAGCAAAAATGGTTTCCATTAGCGAAGGTAGGTGAAGATCTTCAACTGCAGACGCTAGAAGGGAAGGAACGAGGAGATAGTATACTAAACAAGGAAGCGAATGTGGGTGAAGATCTTCAGCTGCAAGGTATGGCGAGTTCGACGTGACCGGGCGGGAGATCTCCCGCCAAAATCACCCAATAGGGACAGGGGCATTACGGGCATTTTTCAGAAAATAGAGGCGGGATGGAGAGGGGAGGGACTTCTTGGGAAGATTTGCAAAAAGCAGGGACTTTCTATGAAGCTGGAAAGTCAGAGGGACTGTCCGGGAATTCAGAAATATGTCGGGGACTGTACAGTAATTTTCCCTTTATTTTTCAATATTTTGGGATTTTTGAAAAATTTTTGGAATTTTACAAATTTTTCTAGGTTGTTTTAGTTTTTTAGGGGATTTTGTGGATTTCTTTTTGGAATTTTCTACACTTCTGAAATTTTTTTCAAATTTTTCATTTTTTAAATAGTTAATGAACCTTTGGACCCTTAAATAGTGCCCAAATTTTCAAAAAGTCCTTGGGTAGGGGTGTGTAGGGGTGTAAAGTAAATAGGATTTTGGGTGGGTTTTGGTTAAAGGTGAAACAGTACCGCATAGTGCAAATGACCTATAAGTAATTACCTCTTTTTTAAAATAGTTTTGTGGTTTTTTTTTTTTTGTTTTTTTGGGAACTTTCTAAGCTTGTTTTATTTTTATTTATTGGAATTTCTTGGATTACAGATTTTTTTAGAAGTTTTTTATAATTTTTTGGGGGTTTAAAGATTTTTTTTATTTATTTTTTTTAATTTAAGTGATTTGATTTTCTGGGGGTTTTATAAGTTTTTCTATTTTTTGGATTTTTAAAAATTTTGTTTTTTTTTTGGTAATTTCCTTATTTTATTTATGAAGTTTTTAGTATATGGGATTTTTTGTTGTTCAGAATTTTTTTTGAAATTTTCCTATGTTTTCCTTTTTTTTAGTATTTTTGAATTTTTTTTGTTGATTTTTTCTATTTTTTAATGCCACATCAGCAAATATTAACGGGGTTAAGTTTTTGGCACCTTTTTGCTCACGAAGTAAAGTGCAGTGTACCAAATTGTTATAACTTAAGTCACAAACCCTAAATTAAATTGAGATAGAGACAAACCACAGGGTAGTTTAGTGTAATTTTCTCAAATTAAAAATACTCCTTTTAAAAAGATAATTTTTTTAATATTTTAAAATTAAAATTATATGTCAAGCCCCGACCCGGTTTCCAGGCCTCGGGCACGTGAGCAGACCGACCTTAACCAAGTAAGGCGCACCTCACTCGGATACATGGCCTAAGTAAGCAACAAAAGATAACATAATATTAAGATAATAAAACTCAAATAACAAATTAACAGAGTCTCAGCGGAAAATAAATAAAAGGGTCCAGATGCCCTACAGAATGTTAGGCCCTATAAGGGTCCTACAATAATAGTCTCTCACACACAATGGAAATAAAAAGAGATCCTCGGACCTCTCGCAGAAGATAACTTGGAGCCCTCGATTACGGCCTCCCCGAAGCTCAAGTCTCCTACTCCTCAGGATTTGAAAAAAAAAAGAACAAGTGCGTGAGCTTTCGAATGGAAATTAAGCCCAGTAAGTACCCCTGCGGGGTTCACAAAATCATCATAATATCAATAAAATGATCATCAAATCAAGCAACGGGGACATGCCCCTCAAAAGCTATCCCTAGGAGTCTACCACAAACAATCACAACGGTACGACCCCTAACTACAGTAGCTTTCAAGCTATGCAACGAGTTCCAAAGGAAAGCTTGACAAAAGTCTCCCCCGACCAGCATCATCAGCAACTTGTTGGAACTCGACTATCCGGTCGTACGACCCTCAGGTCGTATATATGTCGGTAGAGAATCATCCCCACTAACAGGCATGTAACGCCCCGACCCGGATCCCGGGACCTCGAGCACGTCTACAGACCGGCCGTATTAAAGAAGTGATAAACTCAACTCTAATACAAGGCCTAATAATGTGATAAGCAGATAACAATCCATAAATAAACACAAACTCAAGTTCATAAGAACATAGAGTCATTAGGGTCCATAGGCCCTATAGAAGTCTGGTCCCTATACGGGTCCTACAAATAACAAAGTTATAAAAATAAAGATAACTGAGACTCCTATAAACCTTGATCTCCCGGAGTCCCTCTCTTCAAGCTTCTTCCCTCTCTAAACCTCGGAATCTGTAAAAGGAGGAAAAGAGAAAACACGTGAGCTTTCGAAGGGAAAGCTCAGTAAGTACCTCTGCAGGTCACAGTGTCATCAAAATAAAAATGACAATCATCTGGATCATAGAATCAACAACAAAGTTCTAGGAGTCTACCACAAACAAGTCAAAGGTACGACTCCTGCTACAAAAGCCCTCGGGCTCTGTAGTGAGTTCTAAGAGAACTCAGAGTTTACTCCTACCGGTATGTCCAGCTTTTGGATATAATTACGACCTAGATGGTCGTTTGACTCTCCAGAAAAAATATCGGTAGAACTACATCTTCTTCATGTTAACACGGTCGATTAATACCATGCCCATCGGGTGAGACCTCGAGGAGATTTGTTTCTCCTAGGGTTTGCCAGTGAAAGTCGGGGTCCTATCCACGAACGTTCCCAATATTGGAGCTTCCTAGCTCCACCGAGTCGAGCAAGAGAACATAGCAAATAGGGACACCAACGTCCGTAAACAAGCATACATGCTTAGCGAGATTCAAGAACAAATAAGAGCGGCATGTATGGCAACAACGATTGCATGTATCAAGATTACATAGCAAGTTCAAGAAATCCTGCACGGGTGGAAACTAGGCAAGTGAACTTACCTCTGGTTGGTACTAGATGTCCTTCTAGCTTCCTCTAGGGTGCCAACAACTTCCCGAGAGTATCTGGCATGCAGAGGTCCTATTAGAAACAGTATTCCCATAATATTTCTATGTCCTTAGGTGTTCATACATGCCTTACATTCTTATTGGACTTAGGCCCACTAACGGGTCCTTTGGACCATCTCTCGGGTTACCGGCCCTTATCCCCGTTTCAGTGTCCCTTAGTCGACTTGTAGATTTACTTTGGTCTAATCTAGTCAACGCTAGTCTACTTGTCGAGTCCGGACCTTTTTTTTTTAGTCATCCCTAGTCATTCAAGTTGAATTGGGCCCATTATTAAGCCCAATAAGAAATCTAGCTTGACTTAGCCCTTTTTAATTGAAAAAGGGGTATTTTAGTCATTAGGGTAATTTATGACCCTAGGGTTTAAGGTCCTTCCCTGTTTAGGGTTTAGTTCCCTCCCAGTTTCCCCTATTTCTTATTCTTATTATCTTAAGAGCAAAGTTTTATTTATTTGAGCCCAGCTCCTTGGGCCTTTAAGCCATTGGACCTAATTCCTACTCAAATTAGTCCATGGTTTAACTTAAGTACCTTAGGTTAATTAATCTAATTAACCTCATTAGTCAACTTGGCTCAATAGGTTGACCTACTTTATCTTGATTAACTCTCTTAGTTAAATTCTTTGTTTAGTTTACAAGCCAAGCCCACATTTTTAAATTGATCAAGATGACTAGTATTTCTCCAATCGACTGAGCCAACACAATTTGGACCCAAATCACCTTAAACCAATTTAATTTGACTAAGTAAACTAACTCAACCTTATTTCTTTAATCATGATGATTAATCCGACTTGATAGCTAGGTTAGACCCAAGCCCAAAGTGGTTTAGTCCAACCCGAGTTCATTTACTAACTCCAATGTCCACACTAATCTAACTAACTAGATTAGCTTAATTAACTAATTAAGCATTCCCACTACATTAGTTAACTATATCAATTTCATGTGACATTTTATAAGGTTTCAAATGATCAATTATTCATTATCACCAATATTTCCTTTTATAACTAACTTGATTATACTAAATAATCAACTTGATTTTGTCACACTACCAAAGCTTTTAAAAAAAATTATTCTATCAATAGTAAACAATTAAATACTTTAATTGTCACACTACTAATGTTATACAAATCAATAAAACTATACCAAGTTAATCAACTAATATTCTCATTTAGAAGAGAGGAAAGAAAAATATTTATTTTAATTAACTAAATCAGTGTCACACCCCTAAGTTAATGAATGTTTAATTAAACATAATTAAACATTATTCTTTTATTATTATTATTATTATTTATTTATTTTTTTAAAACATCATCTTCTTCTCTCTTTCGCGCGACCGAAGGCCACCAACATCCACCTTCTCCGCCGGCGAGCTCCGAGCACCTACCCATGCTCGGTCCCCGACGCCGAGAGTTCCACGCATCAGCGGCCCTACTGAGCTTCAAATTCCTTCATCGTCGGCCGAAAAACTAACAAATTCCCCTGGCCAGATCAAGCTCCTCTCCTCGGCGAAGCTCTCGCCGTCGACCATATGCTCGCGAGAATGACTCTAAAATACTCTACAGAGTTTTTAGATGCTTACCGAGGGATTTGTCGACGACGGGGGTGTCGGTGTCGCCGGTAAACGCCTCCTGTCTCCACTCCGACGAGCTCGGCCGGTAAAGATTTCTTCTCCTCCTCGCGTTGTCACAGCGCTGCCCTTCCTTTCCCCGTGAGCCGCATCCTTGGTCCCCTGACTCGCCTGGATTCCTCGGCCAGAGCTTCCAATCGAGCTCCTTCCCTTCACCGTCCGGCCACCTCACCGGAGAATAGAACGAAGCTCGACTCGTGAGTCGGGACCGATGGGTGTCACGCCTTTATAGGGCTCGGGAGACCAAATTTCAAACGCCGAAAAACGCCACCTTTAATGTGCTGCCAAGGCCGTCTCAACTTCATGCGCATACAACGGCCGTGAGGGGCGGTGTTCGCTGGCGTCCGCTCCAACCGGGTCAAAGGAGAAGGGTGAGTTCTCGCCGGATCCCGGTTTCGAGGATAAAGGCCGTGATCATTCCATTATGATCAAAGGCTATGATTTAATCTGGTTCCTCGTGATCCGCCGCTCTTCCGTGATTAACCGCCGGTGATATCTTTGAGATCGATGGTCAGATGTCAATCCTTTGTCTCGCGATATGGTCAACCACAAGATGAATGGTTCACACTCGCCCGCACCATGGGTTTACTCCCATAAAAACCCTCTCTCTCGCCAGATCCGCTCCACGACGGATGGATTTCATCTGGGCTCGCCACGTGGCTCTCTGTAAACCCTTATAATGCCTCGCGATTTGCTACAGTCTAAGATCATTTAATCTCAGCCGTTCGTTCTCTCTGCTAGGGTTTTCTCTCACGAAATTTTATGAGAGGTCCCTGATTCTTTTATAATTATACTTAGGTCCAAATCTGTGAGAGAGGAAAACTTCTGTAAGGTCCTTATGTCTTTCAAAATTACTATTAGGTCCCTGCAGACCCCATAATAATTTAAATTTCCTTTTAAATTAAATAATTCATTTAATCCCACATCTACTGTAAAACCCACTGATTCTATGGATTTATTAAATCTATAATTGTATTTATGGTTATTTTACTATAATTAATAGTAAGGTCACATATATATATATATATATATATATATATATATATATATATATATATATATATATGAACAGGTTAACTAGTAAACTCATCATAAACATGATGGAGGCCAGGAGGAGATGATACTATATATTGTATAATCTAATATATTAGGACATATGACATTATATAATAATATCTTGTATTATATAGGCATATAAAGATATACAGATGTATAGTTGGCCTTGGTAGGGTTGACTGGACATTAGAAACATTAATGGAATGATTAGACACGTGGGTAGTAATATATATATATATATATATATATATATATATATATATATATATGGCTCAGCAAGAGGCAAGTAGGCACGTGAATTTTAAAGGAAAATACTCACGTGCATGGCATTATAAGCAGATGGGAGCTATTGAAGAAACGTGTGGTCGTGTCATGCGAGGCCACCAGCTACTCCCGTACTGCAGAAGAAGCATTGCTGCTCATCGCCACGCCACATGATCGAGATCCTGCTATCCATCTGAGACATGTTACAGATCCAAGGCAGGGAGGTGAGTATCTTAGGGACCCTTGCCACGAGGAACCCCTGAACCAGATCTGCGTGGAGTCACACCATGCGTACGGGCGCGCAACCCGCCGGGTTTACTGTACCGAGGTACGGCGGGGGAGGGGGAAGGCAGTGAGTTGTCTCATCCATCGCCATCACCTTGAGCCCACCGTCACAGACCCCCGGTGAAAAGGAAAGCTAATAAGTAGGACATTGGGGGATAACTGTGTTTCAAAACAAGACAAGGTTGTAGGAAGAGAGACAAAAAAAAAATGATGAGCTCCATTGTGCTGTGACGACCTAGCTCCCCGGCATCAAGCTACCGGCATCGGTGCACCACCACGGAGAGGAAGGCCGACGCGACCGCCGGGAACCGTCGCAAGCTTGGTGAGTTTCTTAGTAGCTCTGTGAATTAGTGTATTTGAATCATGCATGAATGTTTAATCCATCACTAGGGACGAGAGGGATTTCATGCATGGAGGACTTGATGCCTTAGTGGGTCAGGGGGTGGAGAAGGTTTAAGTTTTGATTAATGGGAGTTAGGAGTGAGTTGGGTAAACACTGGAGCATAAGCTGTTAGGAAGGTAGTTCATCTCCCTCTCTACACCCATTGAATCTACTCCCACTTTTCCTTCTAGTCAACAGAACTTGGTTGGTTAGCATGACTTGTTACTAGAGATGCTTACACTTGAAGGAACTCCCTTGTTTACCCTTGGAAGACAACCCTCGTCCATAGGGTTATTGCCTTTTAGTGTGCCTTAGATGATGAAGGAAGGAGCTGGTCTTAAATTAACACATGAGGTCTGTTGGAGCCTCTCATGGCTTCTTAGTGGGTTGGTAACCACTTGATGAATAGGCCCCATGAGAAGGTCAAGCTACTAGAGAAGAAGACATGCATAGAAACTGAGCATGTTTACGGCTCCTAGTTGGTACGCACGGTTATAGGATCGGTGGAAGGCACCCAGTGCATGGATTAGAAGGAGAGAGTTAAGTAAATGACTGTTACAAGGGAAACACAGGCATGTATGTGCAACATGAGTTCATGGCCTCGAGAGCCGCATGTATGGATTGTGGGGATGACTTATGAGCCATACAAATATATTTGATGAAGAACCTGGTCCTAGATCTAAGTTTTCTTTCCTTTGAAGACTCCATAATCATTAGACGGCGGACATGCATGAGGAGGACTGTGCCATTAGTGATGCATGGGAGAAGGCAGCTACATGACTTAGAAGAATTAGTGAAAACAGGACCCAAGGGGTTCAATGGGCAGATTTAGATGAACTAAACTGAGTAGACTCCGGTCCACTGATCAGAGCAGACAACCTATGAGTGAGTGTAACTCCCAATGGGTTGGGACGTTAATGACTAACTATATCATTTCATAGGACACATATCTCATGGTACTCATATGCATACTAAGTGTAGATTTGCACTGGCAGATACTGACATAGCGCTGAGGACCACGTCAGGTGAGGCACCAGCCGACAGTTAGATATTTCTACACGGACATGTAAGTACCTCTGCCTAGTTCCCGCCCGAACATGGGCTTCATTGGTATTACTTGATATTCTTTTGATATCCATGTTCGTGTCCGTAAGTACTATTGTTCATTTTACTTCCCCTTTTTGTGATGACGTATGATTTACCTGGTTAATATTCCTCTATTATTGCTTGATGATATGCACATGTCTGTTTTACGACTTCATTGGATTATTGCTCCTATATTTATGTGCATTGGCATGTTTGGTTGTTGGCATCTGCTGGATGTTATTTCTATACTATCTTTCTGCTCGGATCAGCGGAGCGTGGGTGCTCCAACTTGGAGCGTCCAGGGCCGAGGACACCAGCGTTCATCATCCCCACGGAGGGATGATACTCTGTCTGGCCCAACCTTGTCGATTGGGACGATAATCGGCCGTGTCGACATGTAGAAGGGTAGCGCCAATTCCACTCTGGACGCATTTCGATTGAGGTGATGGCCAATCGGGGATACTTTGAGAGTTCTACACTTGGATGATCTTTCCGGCGTTGAGGCCGTAGTTGACATGAGGAGCCCTCTTCATTGCTTGCCTCTGGGTCTCCTAGGTGGTTGGTTGTGCGGGGTGTAGCCCTATGTGCCTATTTAGTCATGTTCTTTGATTTGCTATATTTGCTTATCTCTTGATGTTCATAACTTGCTTACCCACTTTGCGAGGTGTTTACTGGGCTTTCCATTCGAAAGCTCATACATTTGTTCTCATCCCTTTTCAGATCCAGCGGAGTAGACGACGTGAGCCGCTGAGGATCGGGGACATGTGTATGGCTGGTAGGCCAGGTTGGCTTAACCTCTTAGGCATTTTGTTTATGTGTGAGGTCATCTTATTTGGATCCGTATAGGATCGGACTTGTATTAATTATTAGGGTGCATGTACCCTAGGCTCTCATCTTCCGCTGATACTATACTCTAATTTATGTCATCTGACTTATTATTACTATTCCGCTGCTTTCGTGTTGTTGCTTTGTGATCACTTAGGCCTTGTGCCCGAGCGGGGCTCACCTCCGCTTAGGTACGGCCGGTCTGCTCACGCGCCCGAGGCCGGGGACTTTTGGGGCCGGGGCGTGACATCTACACTAATCGCGTTAAGGAAATATTTTAAATATTTTTCCCTAATAAATAAAATTCGTGGATTTTACAAGGCAGGACAACCAGAATATCGTCCCTCTGGCACGGCAAGCCGAAACGCTAGGGTGTCCCGTCCCTGAGCGTTTCCCAAACGGAGCCCCCACGCTCTACTAAATCCGGGAGGAAGACCAATAACAAATCAAGGATACCAACATCCCGAAACAAGTCAATCATGCTCAACAGAATTTCAAAGAAATCAAGAAAGCATGAATGATCTCAACAAGGCAACAATATCATCAACAAGATAATGACAAGCCAAAGAAAACTCCGAAGAGTGGGTACGAGGCAAGTGTACTTACACAAGTATGA
The DNA here is from genome assembly GCA_026586065.1 of Dioscorea zingiberensis. NCBI lineage: Eukaryota > Viridiplantae > Streptophyta > Magnoliopsida > Dioscoreales > Dioscoreaceae > Dioscorea > Dioscorea zingiberensis. The sequence continues at coordinate 83,908,629 of CM048818.1, read as the reverse complement.
AATCAAAGAACGAATAAACAACTATCCAACGATAGGGTACTAGGCATAAGTACTTACATTGAACCGCCATGAGGTGGCCAGATTCTCGAACAGAAGCTTTGTAGCGCCTTTGTTGTGTCAAAGCGCTGTAGCCTCAAAGTCCCCAAAAACCTTCTCCTTGATTGCGTAAAAGCACCGCCTCTCAGGAATGGAAAAGAAAGGAAAGGAATGAAGAAGAATGGAATGAAGAGAAGAAAGAAATGGAAAGAAATGTAATGGGAAGGAGAATAATTACCTTATTTGGATGGAAATTATTAAAAAAATAACTTATTGGGAAGAACGAGAAAAAGTAAAGAAAAGGGTTGTGATACAATTATTTTTATACCTTTGATATAAAAATGATTTCTTTATAAAATACTTTGATTAGCATACTCCGATTTAATTATTACGATTATTACAATAAAAATGTCTCAAATTAATTTTTTTATTTAATTAATATAATTAAGAACAATTTGTTATGCAACAACGATTATAATGCACCTAATCATTTAATTAAGAACAATTTTTTAGTTTAATTATTAAATTAATAATTAATTTTAATAATCAATTATTATAAGTAAATATTAATTATAATAATTAATTATAATAATTAATTATAATAATTAATATTTACTTATAATAATCAATTATTATAATTAGTTGTTAATTATAATAATTAATTAAAAGTTTGAATATTTAAATTGAGTTAAAATATTTAAAATTCATATAAATATGAAAAACCGTTATCCATCTGTATTTTCAGTATTTTAATATATTTTTAATTGATTTTGAATTTTTTTTGTTTTTAAAAGTTTCCTTAGTTTATATAATTCTTTTTGTATGACGTGATGGAAAGGTAGATTTTGTTATTTCATCCAATATTTTCATATTAATCTATTTTCGGAATTTTTTAAATTATTTTTTTATTAAAAATTTCAAATTAATTCTATAATTATTTAGAAGTGTTTATATTTTTATTTTTATATAAAGGTAAGTTTGGTGTTTATGTGGCGAGTAGAGGGATTAATTAAAAAAAAATATTCAACTATTTTTTTTATAATAAATGAAACTATTTTATTTAAAAAAATTAAAGTAGAGGGGTTTATTAAAAAAAAATAACCACACAATATATTAGCCCAATATAAATGGTAATAAATGCGTATTTAATGGAGTCATAAAAGTTATAATAACTATATAATTAATGAGGTACTTTAAGATACATCTTATGTCATTATGTAGGTATGCACATGGAAGATTATATAAGTATATGTCCTTGGTATTGAATTGTGTGTAGAGCAATGGAACATCACAAAGGAGGGTATGATTTCCAATTTGTGTTTATTCTTATTTTGTTGAGCAATGCACTTGTGGGAAGCACATCAATTCGTCCCAAAAAAGAAAGAGGGGAGATCTAAGTGGCAACTCAACCCATTGAGTAAGAGTTCGATCAAGACAATAAAGGTATTTATAATAAATTTAGTATTTTGTTTTTTTGATACACATTGGAGAGTATTGTTTGAGCTTTATTATAATACTTTCTATTTCCTTTGTTACTAGTACAACATGATAAGAACTATCAAACATATTATTTCATGCATTTCACATATTTTCTTTTTCATCCATAAAATTAACTTAAGGCATTAAAAGTTGTATTGAATTACTTTAAAAATAAAAATTATATAACTTCTCTAAGTCTTTTTGGATAACATTGTGAAATACCACAATATTCTAAAGATCAAAATTTATGTTTTGCTATCATTGATGATGTACTCCCAATGCAAATATATAACTAATTTGATATTTTTTTTATATATTAATCAACAATTTGTGTTAAAACATCACCAAAAGAGTTGTCATTTAACTAATTAATCATCATAAAAAAAAATTAAAGGCATTTTTAACTTATATATTAATATCAAGATATTATGGTTTTATATCTCAACTAACATGAGCCATAATTCTCACAATATCCATTTTACATGAGAATAAAGTGACACTATCATAATTATTTTGGTGATGGTTTATTTATATGTTTTTTTTTATATTGCTATATTTTCTTTTTAACAGTTAATGAGTTAACTAACATGCCTTTTTCTTTTTTTCAGGACAAGAATGGAGAAATATTTCATTGCATTGATATGTATAAACAACCAGCTTTTGATAATCCATTTCTAAAAGAAAACCATACTATTCAGGTAAAATTATCATATCCTCTAAGTAAATACTATAAAATTACTGTTAATTAACTTAGGTGATATGAAGGATCTTCGAAAATAAAAAAAATTTCATTGAATAAGTTATTATTTTATTTATTAGAACCTTTAATTTGGCATTACTGGTAGTAATTTATTCTCTCTAAAGTACATTCTTTATATTACTTTATAAGATTTTTCCTAAGTATCTAGGCATAAACTTAAAACTATATAATATTATTTTATATTTTTGTATTATATATCCAGAGGTACTGCTTAAAAAGTTCCTTATTTAAAATAAATAGTATTTTCACAAGATAGTTTCATTGTTTATAAAAAAAACATTTCATTAATTAATTATACCATTATATCTTATATAACACTGTGTTGTTATTTATATGCAGATCACTCCTATGTTGCCAAATGGAAACATTGGCCTAACTACAAAGTGCCCAAAGGGAACTGTGCTCATCAAGCAACCTCACAATGATTATTCTCAAATGCTAGAAACATATGCACAAATTCCATACCGCACATATAATAATATCGAACCCGGAGACTATGTAAGTCATAATCCATCCTTTTTTTTAAGGTGTAATACTCAAATTAGTTCCTCTATTATAACGAATTGACCCTTTTGGTGCTTCTATTATAATTTGAGTCATGAGGTCTCTCTACTTTCACGATTGAGAAATGTTAGTCCATAAAAACATATTTAAAGGTTTGTTTAGCCTTAAAATTGACGAAGGGAGAGACTGATATTTCTCAATCATGAAAATAGAGGAACCATCAGGGCTCAAATTATAATAGAATTATCAAAAGGGCTTATTTAAAAGAGAGTGACTTTCTTGGGTATTAGACCTTATTTTTATAAAAGTAATTCTCTTTTCCCACAATGCCAAGGAATCAGAAGCATAACAAACTTTATTTTATTTTCTTTTTACAAAATAGAAAAAATAAATGAGTGATCTATTATAATTTATTTATAAATATCGTATGATTTCATTTGTTTTCATTTGCTATATATTGGAATTGGACCAATAGTCATAACAGAAGTTTTTCCTTGATGTTTCAAACTCCTATTATAATCTCATTAATGGCTATGTTTGTATGCACATGTAAAATTATAAAAACATAAATTTATAAATTTTTACCTTGCAAAAATACACATGCATTAGCAAATATCCCACAGTGTCTTAGTTACATAAAAAAATGAGAGAGAGATAGAGAATATGTATTACTTAAAATATAGGTATTATCAAACTCCTAGTTTATATTCTTTGACAATATAATTTTCCTTACAATTTATTTATAATACCAATTGAAAATTCAAGATACTTCATGAGCTGATATGATTTTAAGTTATGAATATTTTGAATGACTAAGATTGAAAAATTAGGATGTTATTTTTATTCACTTTATTAAAAAAATTATCAAAAAAAGTAACATACATGCACACGCAATACATACAAAAACACCTAATTATGACTACTCTTGGGTTGGGTTATTCTCTCGGGTGATCTCGGGATCGAGTCCCCGTCTCCTATTAAAAGAGGGAACAACCCGTGTTGAGTGTGCTCCAACAACTGTAGACGCACGGTGAGAGGTCAAGGGCGTTTGTCACCCATGACCACGTCCATGATGAACCCAAAAGAGAGTGCTTGTTATCCATGTCAAAAAAAACAAAAAAACAAGAAACAAAACTATGCCTACTCATGTTGACAATAAAAACTTTTATGTAGTTAACAGGTATTAACTTCGAATCTAAACAAAGTTGGAAATACTATGGAGCTCAAGTGATAATGGACGTGTTTAATATTTCAAATATTTCAAAAAATCAAAAAAGTAGCATGCACCTGGTTCTTTCGAGAGGATCATCAGGCCCTTCAGATAAATGGAATTCTATCATTTGCGGATGGCATGTAAGTCAATTGATTAAACTTATCAAGAACTTTTTATACTTTTGAATTATTTTATTTAAATTAATAATTATTTTTTATTCTATAAATTAAAGATCTCTCATTTAAAATTTATATAAATTAATTTAGATTTACCTATGCATTTTAGAATATAATATAGTCATTGATATTCATAAAAAAATTTACAAAACACTTACGAAATTTAGGATCATAGTATTTTAGTTGATGTTCAAATTAAAATATTTAATGTAGTACTTCAAATTTTAAATGAACTGACTATCCGGTCATTAAAAAACTCAATTTTTATAATGATATTATCAATTCTTGTCATTTTAATTTAATCTATTTAAAAAATATAGATTTAGAAAACATTTATTTTAGTTATTTAAGATGTAAAAACCATGATACTTGTCGTAGAGGGTAGTTTAGACATTATGTGAGAATTTTCAGAAAAAGGTGTTGAGAATTAACATAGTATTTGCAAAATTGATAGCATGCACAAGCTGATCTTGTTGCTAAACATTCCATCAAATTTAAATTTGGAAGCCATTTTCTATGTTTTTGACATTATTCATATTGATAATATATATATGCATAGCAAATCAAAAGTTTTTGACTTTTTTCCAGTCATAAGTTTAAAGTATGAGGAATTTCCATATTTTTAAATTTTCTAACATCATTTCCTATTTCATTGATCTATATATTTTCATTTTGATATCGGTTTTTAGGTTTATCCAGACTCATATGATGACAAAACTTCAAGATTATATACGTATTGGACTGTAAGCTTTCAAAACTTCACCAATAGAATTATTCTCCATTTATTCTTAATGACTTTTTTTTGTGAAAAATTTACAACAATCTATATTTTTGCATTTTTCTAACATTAAAGTTGTTTTCTTTCAGAGTGATGGTTATAAAAAAATAGGATGTTATAATTTATATTGCCCAGGTTTTATCCAATTGAGTAGAACTTTTACTCCTGGTATGAAGTTATCAATTGGTAAAAGTGTGCTCAAATTAACAGTTTACAGGGTAAGACAACCTCACAATCTTTTAACATATATCTATTTATAGAGTAAATTATTTAGTAACTCTATGCAATATAAATGATTTGTCTTAGAGAAGTTTTATATGTAGCCGGAATAGATTTTGGTGTAATATGATATAAGGTTTTTAAGAATTTATGATCCTAGAAATAATATAATAATCATAGTAAATGTCAAACTATTTATTTATATAATTAAATAAAAATTTTTAATTTATACACTATATTAATTTGGAAATCAACTCCTTTATAAAGAATATTATTTGGAAAATAGAATTTCATGTTTGAATTTCAATAAAAGTAGGACTTGTTATGCAATTGACTATAATTTATTTTACTCTTACTTTTTAATTTTATTTCTTGATTTTTGACATGACGTAAAAACTTTAAACTGGTTTTTACTACTTGGCGAACAAGAAATTATAGGCTATTGGCCAAAAGAGATATTTAATAACTTGGTGGACAGTTCTGATGTTGAGGTATCTGGATATGTTTATTCGCCGTTGGATGAAAGTAGCCCACCCATGGGCAATGGTATCTTTCCTAATCCGGATCCAACAAAGGCTTGTGAACTAAAGCACATCAAATTATTAAATGAAAATGGAGATTTTATAGTACCAGGAAGTGATACCACCTATTTTTTATTTAGTGATCTCCCTGATTACTATGGTGTTGTCATTGAGCGTGGGGTCGATGAATTTTCATTGAGTGTTGGTGGACCTGGAGGTTATAAAAGCAAATGAGATATAAATTTGATTTACATGAGTTTCATATATCCAAGGGTTACTTGGATTGTCATAAATTATAGTGTTGATGAATTTTGAACATTTTAGATTTTATATTTCTACATCATATAGAGTAGCTATTAAGACTATCCTATCACAACTATCAATTTCAAAAGTCTTATGAAAATCTTTTAAGATACCGGTTTTTTTTTCTCTAAAATATTAAACCTTACAAACCAAAACTTCAAATCTAGAAAGAGTTTGTGTATTCCGTGTCCCAAATGTCTATTTGGATTGAATTAATGATGCGTTTAAATGTTATCCCAACCCTTCTATCATTATGCCTTATGACAAATATTTTTTTTATTTATTTGATTTTTAAAAATCATCATTATTTGTTTGTCATTGTGTGGTTTTTTCTTTTCTTGTTAAATGTGCACATACAACTAAAAATATGTTTTATGCATGATTTGAAGCATCAACCTCTCATTGTGAAATAGAGCGGGCTAACTTTGTTTATGAAGCTTAGTATGTTATTGGAAAGAGAAAAAGAAACTTGAGCTGGAAAAGCATTGATGCTAAAATCTCTATTTGAATTATTTCGGAGGATGATAGTTTCATGTTTTGTTGGAAAGAGAGAATTTTCATCGTACCACTAACCATAAATAGGTTGGTCAATGAGGGAAGCTTTGTTTAAAAAAAAATATTGGTTTCTTGGGGGATACTAACTAGTGGTGGATTACTACTAAAATAAAGGCAAAAATGCATTTTTGGTTAATGAATTATAGTATATTATTCATTTTGGTCCCTGTATTATTAAAATATTCATTATGATCCCTGTATTTTCATAGATTTGGCAATTACGGTCCCTAGGGCTGACGTGGAAGCCACCTAATATACGCTTTAAATACATATATATTTTATGATGACGTGGCGTGCTGACGTGGCACATAAATAAAATTTTGTAATATGTTACTAAATTAATGCTGACAGCATACTGCCGTGGCATGCCACGTGGCGAAAAAAATATAAAAAATATGAAAAAATAGAAAAAAATCTAAAAAATATGAAAAAAATTTAAAAATATGAAAAAAATCAGGAAAAAAAATCTAAAAATTATGAAAAAAAAATCAGGAAAAATATTCATATTTTTTTCATATTTTTGAAAATGTTTCCTGATTTTTTTCATAAATTATAGATCTTTACTGATTTTTTTTTTCATATTTTTTTTTTCTGATTTTATTCATATTTTTTTCTGATTTTTTCTGATTTTTTCTTTTTTTTTTTAGATTTTTTCTGTTTTTTTCATATTTTTAGTTTTTTTCTTGATTTTTTCATATTTTTTATATTTTTTTACGCTTGCATTGGCATGGCGTGGCGTCATCATGCATCGCCAAGACTGGCTACGGACATGGCGTACCAATATCAACATTAATTTAGTAACATATTTCAAAATTTTATTTATGTGCACTTTCAAATTGTAGCGCCACGCCACCGCCACGTCATCATAAAATATATTCGTATTCAGGAAGATACTGCAGCGGTGGTACGCCAGCCATGTGGACCGTAATTGCCAGATCTATGAAAATATAGGGACCGTAATGAACATTTTAATAATACGGGGACCAAAATGAACAATATACTATAATTCAGGGACCAAAAATACATTTTATCCTAAAATAAATGCATTAATGGTGATATAAAAGAAATGCATTAAAAAAAAAGTGTATATGCTTAGGCAACGTTAATGGTGTCAATTAGGTGGTCTGTGGATTTTTGTTGCTTGCCACAATGCTATAAGGAACAAAGCAAACAAGCAAAGCAAGAGAGCCTTTTCCCGTTCTGAGAAGGTTTTCATATTCATTTATTTACGACATTAATTCAAAAGAGAGGTTGAGTGTTCAGTTCAGTGCATAACATTATAATTTCTTAAAAGGGTTAAGTCAGGCTTTCTTTCCTTCCAGCTGTAACTCAATGTTGAGATTGAGATTCCTCCTTAAAATAAAAAAAAAAGTAGTTCTTTCCTCCATGAAAGAATAGCTTGCTGCTTGTCATCCGATTTCTTCCTATTTTCCATTTTCTTGCGTCACCTATGTTTCTTTAAGGAAGTACTGGAACTTTTTCCTAGGGATAGGAGAGAAAACGAGGACTTCTGGTCCATGAAGGCCCTACTTTTTTCTTAACTGGGCCAGTCAAGCATATGTGTATTAATTTTGATAATTAATGTGTAGCATTTCGGTGAATAAAAAAAGTTTATAATATTTATAAAAAAAAGCCGGCGTAGGGGGGTTTTAATTTTTCATTTTTTTTCCTTTTTCTACTTTTTAGTGATTTTTTTGGTTTTCCTATTTTTATTTAATTTTTTGTGATTTTTTAGATTTTTTAGATATTTTATTTTATTTTTTAAATTAATGCGGCACTTGCGTGCTTGCCTAACACCGTATGAGCAAAAAACTAGCTAGGTTGTGTTTCATGTCGGGCTAATCTTCGATTTTATGGGTCGTGTCGGCACGCACATGCACAATGCTCAGTACAAGTGGGGCATGTGTCGAACCTGTTTGACATGTATAATAATAAAAATCATATTATTTAATAAATTTAATTATATATCTAAATATCATATTAATAATACTACCTTCCCATTTTTCTTTAATTCTATTTATTTTAATATTATTATGCAACAAAAAAGCATGGAACAAAATATGTTGTCTCCGATTTAGAGAATAAAATACTCACAAAACTTTATCAATTTTTATTTATAAATAAATCAATTTTATCAAATAGTTGTTTAATAAAAATAAATTATGATTTTATTTAATATTAATTTAATCCATCCATATTGTGCTACACAGCAACATGGTCGAAATATTAACATTTCAAGATAGTGGAGAAATTTTAGAAACACGCAATAGATCCATTTAAAGATCAGTTCCCCTATAAGTTAACCAGTCAACAAAGTTTCTTATTTATAGTTTGAGTGAGTTCGATTTTATAATGTTTGTTCAGTCCCAAAGTATTAAATTACCTTAATTAGATAATTAAATAAAGGCAAAAAGTCATTTTTGGTCCCTAACCTATGGTATATTATTCATTTTGGTCCATGTACTATAAAAATGTACAATACGGTCCCTGAACTATGGGGCTTTTGGCAATTACGGTCCCTGAAAGTAATCTTTAAATACGTTTATTTTTTTATTGTGACGTGGCAGCCTACATGGCGGGTCTTTGCTGACGTGGCGTGATGACGTGGCATAAAAATAATTTTTTGAAATATTAAAACAGGCTTACTGGTGACTCATCATGCCACATCAGCATGCTGACGTGGCATGCCACGTGGCATGCTGACGTGGCACATAAAATAAAAAAATCCAAAAAAACCAGAAAAAACCAGAATTTTTTTCCTATATATTTTGTACCTTAATCACATTAGCAACATGGAAAATTGTTTTTAAAAATAAAAAAATCATAAAAATCAGAAGAAAAAAAATAACAATGTAAGCAACCTAGAAAAAATCTGGATTTTTTATCACAAAATTAATTACTTTTAAATAAAAATAGATATTTTTATCACAAAATTAGTGATTTTAATCTAAAATTAATTTGCTATTTAAGTAATAAATTAAAAAATATAAGTCTTTGTGACATTATTAATTAATAGATTAAATTAATGAGTTGCTACTTAACACCTAATGTGGTATTATTTATTAAAAGAAATTGAAAGTATGGTTACATTATTAATAAACATTATAATGCTGACTTATATAAATTAAGGTTTTTCTTACTTTGCCTGTTTATTAATAATGAATATTTTTATCACTAATTTTGTAATAAAAAATATCCATTTTATTGAAAAAATAATATTTAAAAAAATTAATTTTGTGAAAAAAAATCCAGATTTTTTTTCAGGTTGCTTACACTGTTATTTTTTTTTTCTTCTGATTTTTATGATTTTTTTATTTTTAAAACCAATTGTTCAAGTTGCTAATGTGATTAATGTACAAAATATATAGGAAAAATTTTCAGTTTTTTTTCTTATTTTTTTCTGATTTTTTCGGTTTTTTTTATTTTTATGTGCCACGTCAACATGTTGGTGTGGCATGATGTGTCACCAGTAAGCCTGTTTTAATATTTTTAAAAATTATTTTTTATGCCACGTCAGCAAAGACCTGCCACGTAGGCTGCCACGTCACAAGAAAAAAATGATCGTATTTAAAGATGATTGCACACGTCGCCAGTATAGGACCGTAATTGCCAAAGCTCCATAGCTTCAAGTGGGGACCGGTATTGACAACATTTTTATAAAGACAAGACCAAAATGAACAATATACCATAGGTTAGGGACCAAAAATGGCTTTTCACCTTAAATAAATCCAAAACTTACTGCCTTTCACAAATAAAGATGGTTGGCCCACTCACTCTCTCTCTCACACAAAAGAAGAGAGAGGTTAGCACTTAGCATGTGCACATATATATAAGAAGAAAAGAAAAGCACAACTCCACAATCATAAGCAAATAATGATGATTTTTAAAAACCAATAAATCAAAAAATTAAAAAAATATATATTTTCATGACTTACCCACCTTATCAGAACCTCATTGACAGGTTTTTAGTGGCACTCGGTGGTAACATTCATGTCAATTAACCCCGCCTACCTTATCATGAGCTAATTTCCATTAATTTTCTGGATTTTTATAATTTTTTCATTTTTGTTTCATTTTTCTACTTTTTAGTGATTTTCTTTGTTTTCCTATTTTTTATTTGTTTTTTTTGTGATTTTTGATATTTATTATTTTCTTTTTTAAATTCATGCATCGCCTACGTGCTTGCCCGACACGGCACAAGTAAAAACACTAGCTGGGTCGTGATTCATAACGGCAGATCCTTAGTTTTACGGGCCATGCCGGCACACATATGCACAATGCTCAGCACAGGTAGGCCCATGTTGAACCTGTTTGACATGTATAATAATAAAAAACATATTATTTAATAAATTTAGTAATATATCCAAATATCATATTAATAATACTACCTTCCCATTTTCTTTAATTCTATTTATTTTCTTATAATTATGCAAAAAAAAAAACAGGGAACAAAATATGTTGTCTCCTGTTTAGAGAATAAAATACTCACAAAACTTTATCCGCTTTTATTCATAAATAAATCCATTTTATCAAATGAGTTGTTTAATAAAAATAACTTATGATTTTATTTAATATTAATTTAATCCATCTATATCGTGCTACACAACAACATGGTCGAAATATTAACATTTCAAGATACTGGATAAATTTCAGAAACACATGAATATATCCATTTAAAGATCAATTCGCTCACAAGTTAACCAGTCAACAAAGTTTCTAATTTATAGTTTGAGTGAGTTCCATTTTATACTGTTTGTTCAGTCCCAAAATATTAAATTACTTTAACTAGGTAATTAAATAAATCCATAACTTACTACCTTTACAAATAAAGATGGTTGGCCCACTCACTCTCTCACACAAAAAAAGGAGAGAGGTTGGCATGTGCACATATATATAACAAGAAAAGAATTGCACAACTCCACAATCATAAACAAATAATGATGATTTTTAAAAACCAATAAATTAAAAAATTAAAAAAAATATTTTCATGGCTAACCTTTATTATCATAACCTCGTTATTTTATATATGACTGTAAAGGTGTTTTTAGTCATATTTTTTTTTCATAAATATAGATTATATATTAGTCATGTGTAGATTTATATACTTGCCTCATAGTAGTTTATGGTCATAGTTATTATATTTGTAATATAATTCAAATAAAGAAAAAAATTCTATTTTATTTTATTCAATTTTTTTACTAAAAAACCCCATATATTTTAAACATAAATATCATTTTTAATGATAATTATAAGAGTAATTCTTTATTTAAAAAATAATTTATAAATAAAATATTTGTTTTTTTAATAAAATATTTGTTAATCTTACCTCACAAACAAAGTAAAAAAATTTCTAGAGAGTAAAATATAAAAACACAAAAAAAGACCTAAACTTTGAAAGGCGCGGATGAGATCTCCACTCCCTTCTCTAATCTCTCCCTCGACCCCGATTTTTCCTCATAGAAACCCTAGCCCTAATCTCTCATCTACTCCACCGACGAGACCGCGAGACTGCGAGACTGTCGATCCCGCTGTGCCTGCAAGCGTGGAGGTCGCTCCTGGGACTCGAACGCAGAGTCCTTCCGTGCCGGGAGGTTCGGGCTCCGAGATGACGCCGGTGGGGGATTTTGGAAGAGAGGGAGGTGGAGATGGTGGCCCGATGAGTCTTCATCCGATGAGGCGGAATTCGGCGATGATGTTGACGACGACGATGATGACATTGAGCCGCCATGGGAAATATTTGGATCTTCAAGGTAATTCCTCGTTTTCTCTTAGCTAAAGTTCATCTTATGCCAATGGGTGTGGATGGTGATTCCCATTTCATGCTTGTAAAGAGGGAAGTTCAAGTGATTCAGGGATGACTGCAGCAAATGTTGATGAACAGCATTTATTGGCTTCTGCTTGGGATCCAATTGGGTCAATGGATCACAGTAAGATTTTCAATGATTTTACTGGTTTTTCTTCCTACATCCCCAATGTTTCAGACTTCCACAATGGTGATAATAGTTTTCTGCCTTTTCATGGATCAGAGCTAGATGGAATGCCCAAAGAGCTCATCTAGAGCTTCGCAGAAATTGAAAGTGGAAAACTGAAGGTTGCTTAATTTGAAAAGCTATAATGTTTCTGCAGTGCTTGAGCACTGTAAGGTGATATATCATTCTAATTTGAATGCATCCATATTATTCTTTCCAAATTACTTTAGAGCTCATTAGATATTTTAAGGATAAATATGGGAAGGGTTGTCACATTCTTGTGAATCTAGTAACCTTAATTGACTAGGTGGTCACAAGAAGTATTGTGTGTGTGTGTTTACTGCTGACTGCCGGTTTGATTCTTAACTTGTTGAAAGGTCCTGCAACTATTCCTAGATTTCCCCAGTTTACATCAAATAGAAATTTTGCATTCCCAAATTGATATTGTGAATATTGTCATTGCCTATTTGTACCTTGAAGCAATAAACTTGAGTCAACTTTGTGTAACTGATGCCATGCCATGAAAAATAAGTGTTAGAAGACTCTCCTAGGAAAGCTACTGCATTCTAATTATGCTCAAGCAGATGTATTTGCTTCCTGATGCATTTCCCGGCTCTCGATGTCTCGTTTCCCTGCTCAGATCATCGGCTGTTGATGCGTTGTTCTACAAATCTCCGATTCCTTGTGTATGAATTTCTCACTTTTCTTCATGTATTAAATTTCTTTTCCTTTTTTTTCCTGTGATTCTTGACCATGTAGATCTTTGGTTTTTCTAAAATCTTCGATACTTAAGAAAATTTCAAATAAAATGGAGGTTCTTGGAGTTTTAGGTGAAAAGGTTGAAGATATATCGAAGCTCTCAGTTGTGTTTTTAAGCAACCTCGGATTTCTTGAAATTTCTATGAAGAATTTTCTGAGGGTTGAATAGGTGATTTCAGTTGTATTTTAATAAGACTGGGGTTTCTTGAAGCCTTTCGTGGTGATTTGAGATTCAATGAAAGTTTTGTTGCTTGATTTCCAGTTCAGTTGATTAAAGTTGAGTGTAGAAGAGAAATGGAAAAGAAAAGAAAAGAAAATAGAATTCTATGAATATATTTTGTTTCATTTTCTTATCTAGTTTGTTTTCTTTGTCTTAATATTGTCCCAATTATTAATAAAACATGTATTCAATCTTCTTTTTGTTTTATTTTCTTTTCTCTCCATGTGTGGTTGAATGACTCTTCGAGTTTCTAAAGAAAAATTTAGACGAATTTCACTTTTCAATTTTGATGCTTATTCGGGCCATTAAAATCTCTTCGAGCCTAATTCAATTTTATTGTGGTCACTACCAGGTTTTTCTTTCCATTACTAAATAATTATCTTGAAGAACTTCTTTAAGGATTGATGTTTCTCTCTCATTATGTTAAATATGTTGTCTACTAAAATTTGAAGGCTATTGCAAAATTAATTACAGGTGAAAGACAATTGGAATGACTGTTAACTTTCACATTGTTGCAACAATTGATGTTGTGTCATGTGTTCTTCTGAAATCTTTTCTTTGTGCATGTGATTCTTATCCTTTCTGAGGTCTTTCTATGTCATGAGTAGAACAAAGCTCAGTATCTTGATCACATTCATCTATGCTTCTGTGTTGTTCTTATGCTTTTGTTACAATTAAGATACTATTATTCCCATCTCCTTCCTTTTCTTATCAAAATTACTTCTCCAGGACTCATCTCTAGTCTCCACACTTTATTTTTACTGACTTACTTGATTGTATTTGGATATTGGTGCTGAATTTTCAAAAGCAGATCAAATTATTATAGTGGATGGATCTGTGAATACTAGCCCACTTCCATGTGAGAACATAAATGTGTATATATGGGACATTGGATGAGACACTTATACCACTAAAGTCCTTGTTGGATGGGACTTGCGCCAAAGCATGCATATGATGGTCTAAAGGATTCAAGGAAGGGAACAGAAATTGGAAAGTGTTGGGAAAATCACATTTTGCAAGTTTGTGATGATTATTTCTTTTATGAACGAGTATCTGGCTTTGAGATTTTTGAGCATTTCCCTGTTCTTTCTCATATTGTTATAAATTGGATTGTACAGTCCCTTTTGGTTGACCTAATTATGTGTTTGTCTGATGACACTAACCCTTGATGTAAGTTATAAGTTTACCAATATAATCCACATTTACTTGTTTATCTCGAAAATACAGGTTTTTTCATAGATGCCCGTCATATCCTGTCATCCCTGACTTTTGATTTGCACATATTTAACTTGGATAAAAACATAAACTACTGTAAAGCCAAACTATTGTCAACTTTATGTTTTTGTGTAAATTGCATCCATGATTACTTCTTGTTGCTTGGTTTCTGTTTGATTTTGACATATAGTTTTGTTTAACTAGCCAAAAAAATTCTGCTTCAAATTTTGGGTTCCCATGGTTACTTTGGCATTTGTAGATTTCGGAAAGTTCCTACAGAACATAACTAATTATTGTCTCTGATTTAGTTATTCTTTAGTTTGATAGGTAGAGGGTATGGATATTTGGATCAATTTGGTAATATGATGATTTCCCAAATGTTACATTATCAAAGTGATTATCATCAAGAATTTTTACCGTTTTGCTGTCTAAATGTGCTTACTAGGGCCTGTCTCTATTCTACTTATAGCTACTCTATATAATTAATTATAGAAATATGAAACCTAAAATGTTCAAAATTCATCATCACTATAATCTATAACAATCCAAGTTGCTATTAAATATATGAAACTTATGTAATTCAAATTTATAATCCTCCTCCACCTGCGAGTAAAGCTTGTGGTCGACCTCACCTGGGCTGAGCCCCAAGTAGCTGGGAGCTGAAGGAGTTCAAGTCATAATCCAGTAGTAATATTGGAGATGAAGGAGTTGAAGCCCTTCCAAGAAGAACCACCTTCTGAAACTCCAACCCTAATTTGTTCACCAAGTGCCACATTCCTCTTCCTCATCTCCATCCCATCATCACTCACCATCAATCTCTTCACCACCTCCACAATCTCCATTGATGTCACAACTTCCTTTCTATGAACTCAGTGACAGCCATGGCATTCCTTGGCTGGTCTGAGTGCATGGGCCATGCAAGCAATGGCACTCCAAAGCTCAAGCTCTCCATGCATGAGTTCCACCCACAATGACTCATGAATGCTCCAATGGCTTTGTGTGCCAATATCTCCAACTGTGGAGCCCATCCTCTCACCACGTACCATTCCCATCCCTTCAATCCTTTCTTCATATCCTTCTCGCAAACTACTTCTCATCTTCTCTGCTTTCTTCTCATCAGCAAACACATCACCACCATGGCCGACTCCTCCACCTGCTCGTCCGACAAGGTTGTCGTCGATCCAAATGACACATATATAAACAACACTCTTATCTCTCTGCTTGTCCAACCATTCCAAACACTCATGTCTCTGATCATGATCACTGTCTTTGTTTCCAGAGACTGGATTAACAGGACTGATAACGCAGAGTTTTTTGTTTGTCTCTCTTTAGAGTGTGTCGATGAACTCGTTGTCAAAAACCCGGGTATAGTTGATGAGTACTCCATGTTCGAGGTCTTGAGAACCGCATTGGTCTCTGAAGTGGATGAACTCTTCAGTGAAGCAGTCGTCAAAGGAAGCATGGATGAGATTGAAAGTGGAGATGTTGTATTGGTTTCAGGTGAAAATAATAAAGTCTAGCGAGATTCTCGTGAGATGCATGGTTATGAGTCCATGAAGTTCAACACACCGGGGAGCAACGGCGAGCTTCTCCTCCGATCCGAGAGATGGCAGTCGAGATCCTCCACAAGGATCACCGATCTCAGGGTCGTCTGCAAGACAAACGCCCTCATCTCGACCACAAGCTTTACCCGCAGGTGAAGGAGATTTTCCAGAGCGGCGTGCGGCTCAACCCGGCCGAGGTCGGTGAGATCATGATTGCCAACCGCGCGTCGCCCAGCAGAGCTCTCAAGTCCGTCATCAACGCGCTCCAGCAGTCGTCCTCGTCCTCGTCCTCGTCCTCGGGGAGCAGATGGAGGTTAACCACGTCCGCCACTCGCCACCTTAGCGACAGCGCCTCCACCAGCAAGAAGGAAGGTGTGCTCACCGTGGATGCCGCTGGAGCGGCGGCGACCAATGCAGGAGACAAAGATGCCCATGCAAACCTAGTTAATTTTTTTTTTAATAATATTTTAATAATATAAAAAATCATATCAGCCTTAAACAACGGAAAAACTAACACATGTTAAAGTTGGGAGCTCATTTTATCCAATCTAATTTATCTAAACAGAAGAGGGATTAAGTTCGGACAAAATGAAAAACAGGGACTAAAAGAAAAAAAAAAAAAAGAGAAAAATTTGGGTAATTACACCTAAATAAATCCATAACTTACTAACCTTCATCAACAAAGTTGGTTAGTCTGCTCTATTTCACAATGAGAGGTTGATGCTTCAAATCAGGCATAAAACATATTTCTAGTTCTATGTGCACATTTAACAAGAAAAAAAACCACACAATGACAAACAAATAATGATGATTTTTAAAAGTCAAATAAATAAAAAAATATTTTTTTATTTATTTGGATAAACCACATTTTATTTAAATTAGTTAAGATAGTTCGTTACATTGCTTGACCAGAAAGGCAAAAAAAATACATATAGTGTATTTTCTCATTCTTTCTAGCAGCGATCCACCTGATCTTCTCTCTGTCTCATACTTGGGCTAGGTCTCCCCCAGGTATTCCCCTCCATCATCATTTCATTTCGGCGTGGCAGATGAAAATTCTAGATTTAAACGACGGGTTATTTGCCGCCTCGCTTTTGCTCTTTTAAGCATGGATGCATTCAACCAAGATATGATGAGGAAAGAAATATCCCGAATATTTCTTAAGAAAACACGTTGTTTATCTTGAAAACATCTTCTATTTCTCTCCCCCCAAATACTCCATGTGATTGCCATTGCAGTGATATCCCATCCTTCTCGTAGGGTATTGTCCACCCCCGAGGAGGTGCCCCTGGCGCCCCAAAGTGTCTGGATATCCATCTCACCGCTTCGCGTTCCGAACAATGTCCTGAAGTGGTTCCAGATTTGTCTCACGAAGGGGCAAGAGATGATGATATGATATGTACCGATTCGTCCTCCATCTAGCAGAGGTAACATCTGGTGCGATCCCCTCTCCACTTCCTCTTGTACAGGTTGTCGAGGGTAATGATTCTATTTTCCCTTGCTAACCATGCAAATAATTTTGCCTTGAGCGGGCATGGCTGCTTCCAGAATTCCTTTTTCAGGTCGCTTTTGATACCTCCATCAATTCTGAAGCGGTATAGAGATTTGACTGTGAATTTTCTATTAGCCGTAAGTCCCCAGTGCCTAGTACCCGTTGCTTCAGAATCTGCGACGGGTTCAGCTAGCGCTCGACGAAGTAGGAGAAGACCTTCAGCCTCCCTAGCCGATATGAGGCCTGGTTTGAGGATCGGGTCACCCCTTTGGAACCTGGTTCTTGCACCTTGGATGGTAAGGTATTTTGTTAGGGATAACTCTTGCAGCCCTGGGTAGGTGTTTTCCAGTGAGTTCTCCATCCACCACTTGTCCCTCCAGAAGTTAGTGTCGGTGCCAGATCTTGGAGTCACCAGAATGTTCGCTAATACAGGGGAGCTTTCCCGGCAAAGGCCTTTCCAAAAGATTGATGCGTGCTGCACGCGGGGCCGGTCTGTGAGGGTCAATGTGTCCTCTTCTTGCATATGTGTCATGGAATATCTTCTGGCAGATTCCCGCGCGTCCGGTGAGAATCCTCCACCACCACTGCCCTAGTAGGGCCCCATTGAATACTCGGAGATTTAAAATCCCCCATCCGCCATTTTCTTTGGGTCTGCAAATTCTACCCCAATTTATAAGGTGGTAGCAATGCGTTACCCTGTCCACCCTCCCCATAGGAAGGTCTTTCGGATACCGTCGATCTTCTTGATGACCCAATCAGGGAGTCGGAAGGCTGTCATCCAGTGAATCGGTATGGTCGATACGACTGCGTTTAACATTGTGAGTCTTCCCCCCAACGACAGTAACTTCCCTTTCCAGGATGCCAACTTCCCTCTGATTTTTTCAATTAGAGTGTTCCAGTCTTCCTTCCTTGGGCGGCCTCCCGATAACGGAATCCCCAGATATTTTATGGGGAGGTCGGCTGTTGCGCAGTTTAGCACCTGTGTGAATTCCTCGATGTTATAGTCGACCATTTTAATCGGGATGATGACACTTTTAGTGTAGTTAATCTTTAACCTAGAAAAGCCCTCAAACAGGTAGAGTATTAACTTCAATATGCGGGCATCTGTCGCTCCTCCAGTACAGAAAATCAGGATGTCATCCGCATATTGCAGTGTTGAGATTGAGTCTTCCCTGTTAGGCCCAATGGGTATACCTCTGTAAATATTGGCGTGAACAGCATTCGATAGCATCGTGGGTAGTGCATCCATTGCCAGAACGAAGAGTAATGGGGAGAGCGGGTCTCCCTGTCGCAATCCCCTTTTACTTCTGACATATCCCGTCTGCGTACCATTAACGAGGAATCTCGCCTTTGAGGATTGGAGTAAGCTTTCAATCCATCCGATCCATTTGGGGCCAAAGCCCCTTGCCTGTAGTATGTCTAGGAGATAACTCCAGTCCACCGAGTCGAATGCCTTCTCTAAATCGATTTTAATAAGGGTTCCATTTGTGTTGCCTGTCTTCATTTTGTGTATCAACTCTTCTGCCGCAATGATGTTATCGTGGATAATTCTATCTTGAATAAACGCCGTTTGGGACTCCTCCACCAGTTCTCCCAGAACCCCTTTCAACCTATTTTTCAAGACTTTGGAGATGATTTTAACTGAACAGTTGATTAGGCTAATCGGCCTATAATCCTTTATATTCTTTGGTGCCTCATTTTTGGGGATAAGCAGGATATGTGCCCAGTTTAGGCTTTCCATGTTGGCCGTTCCCTGGAAGAAGTCTTCAAACAATCTAAGCATATCCTCCTTAATCACATTCCATCCCTGCTGGTAGAAGGTCATCGGGAAGCCGTCTGGGGCCGGTGCTTTATCCGCACCTAGTTCATTTATTGGTCTTCTAATTTCCTCCTCTCTGAAAGGTTCCTCGAGATAATTCAGCTCCACCTCCCATTTGTGTATAAACAGACATTCCCATTAGGTCTTATACCTCACCTCTCTCTCTCGACCGAAGAGGTCGGTGAAGTACCTTGAGATGATATCTGAAATTTGTGTTGGCTCAGTAATAGTTGATCCCTCATGATGGAGCTGTGTTATCCAGTTTATGTTCCTTTGTTGATTGGCAACCGCATGAAAGAACTTTGTGTTTTGATTTGTTGTAGCCAATTAATTCGGGATCGCTGTCTCCAATATGCTTCCTCTTCCGAGATCATCTGTTCGTATTCTCTCTTGTGTGTTGCTTCCTCTTCCATCTCGTTTCGTGAGAGTGCTCTTGTTTCCTTGTGGATGTCTAGAGTGTTGATTGCGTTGAGAATTTCCTTCTTCCTCTCCATTCTTTGATTAAGGTTTTCCTTCTTCCATCTGCATAGTTTCTGCTTCAGGAATTTCAATCTCTTTGCCAGCTGATATGCCCCATCACATGTTAGTGTTTGTCCTTGACATGCTTCCCCGACCAAGTCCCAGAACCCTTCCACCTTCACCCATTCTCTATTGAAACGGAACGGGGTGGTTAATGAATATTTGTCACAAGGCGTAATGATAGAAGGGTTGGGATAACATTTAACCGCATCATTAATTCAATCCAAGTAGACATTTGGGACACGGAATTCACACTCTTTCTAGATTTGAAGTTTTGGTTTGTAAGGTTTAATATTTTAGAAAAAAAAAATAAACAAAAACAAAACCGGTATCTTAAAAGTTTTTCATAAGACTTGAAATTTTGTGATATGATAGTCTTAATAGCTACTCTATATAATGTAGCAATATAAAATCTAAAATGTTCAAAATTCAACATCGCTATAATTTATGACAATCCAAGTAACCCTTGCATATATGAAACTTATGTAAATCAAATTTATATCTCATTTGCTTTTATAACCTCCAGGTCTACCAACACTCACTGAAAGTTTATCAACCCCAAGCTCAATGACAACACCATAGTAATCAGGGAGATCACTAAATAAAAAATAGGTGGTATCACTTCCTGGTATTATAAAATCTCCATTTTCATTTAATAATTTGATGTGTTTTAGTTCACAAGCCTTTCTTGGATACGGATTAGGAAAGATACCATTGCCCATAGGTGGGCTACTTTCATCCAATGGCGAATAAACATATTCAGATACCTCAACATCAGAACTATCCACCAAGTTATTAAATATCTCTTTTGGCCAATAGCCTATAATTTCTTGTTGGCCAAGTAGTAAAAACCAGTTTAAAGGTTTTACGTCCTGTCAAAACACAAGAAATAAAATTAAAAAGTAAGAGTAAAATAAATTATGTTAGTCAATTGCATAATAAGTCCTACTTTTATTGAAATTCAAACTTGAAATTCTATTTTCCAAATAATATTCTTTAGAAAGGAGTTGATTTCCAAATTAATGTAGTGTATAAATTAACAAATTTTATTTAATTATATAAATAAATAGTTTGACATTTACTATAATTATTATATTATTTCTAGGATCATAGATTCTTAAAAAACTTATATCATATTATACCAAAACCTACTCCGGCTAAGTATTAAACTTCTCTAAGACAAATCATTTATATTGCATAGCGTTACTAAATAATTTACTCTATAAATATATATATGTTAAAAGATTGTGAGGTTGTCTTACACTGTAAACTGTTAATTTGAGCACACCTTTACCAATTGATAACTTCATACCAGGAGTAAAAGTTCTACTCAATTGGATAAAACTTGGGTAATATAAATTATAACATCCTATTTTTTTATAACCATCACTCTGAAAGAAAACAACTTTAATGTTAAAAAAATGCATAAATATAGCTTGTTGTAAATTTTCACAAAAAAAGTCATTAAGAATAAATGGAGAATAATCCTATTGGTGTAGTTTTGAAAGCTTAAAGTCCAATACGTATATAATCTTGAAGTTTTGTCACCATGATTCTGGATAAACGTAAAAACCGATATCAAAATGAAAATATATAGATCAATGAGATAGGAAATGATGTCAAAAACTTTTGATTTGCTATGCATATATATTATCAATATGAGTAATAAATATATCCATAGGATTTAAAGTCATAAAATATTTGTTTGGGGTTTAAAGACATAGAAAATGGCTTCCAAATTTAAATTTAATGGAATGTTTAGCAAGAAGATCAGCTTGTGCATGCTATCAATTTTGCAAATACTATGTTAATTCTCAACACCTTTTTTTGAAAATTCTCAATGTCTAAACTACCCTTAGGACAAGTATCATGGTTTTTCATCTTAAATAACTAAAACAAATGTTTTCTAAATCTATAATTTTTTTAAATAGATTAAATTAAAATTGAGTTTTTTAATGACTGGGATAGTCAGTTCATTTAAAATTGGAAGTACTACATTAAATATTTTAATTTGAACATCAACTAAAATACTATGATCCTAAAATTTCCTAAGTGTTTCGTAAATTTCTTTATGAATATCAATGACTATATTAATTATATCCTAAAATGCATGGGTAAATCTAAATTGATTTATATAAATTTTAAATGAGAAATCTTTAATTTATAGAATAAAAAATAATTATTAATTTAAATAAAATAATTCAAAAGTATATAAGTTCTTGACAAGTTTAATCAATTGACTTACATGCCATCCGCAAATGATAAAATTCCAATTATCAGAACCAGGTGCATGCTACTTTTTTGATTTTTTGAAATATTTGAAATATTAAATACGTCCATTATCACTTGAGCTCCATAGTATTTCCAACTTGGTTTAGATTCAAATTCAATACTTGTTAACTACATAAAAGATTTTATTGTCAATATGAGTAGCCATAGTTTTTCTTTTTCTTTTTTTTTTGACATGGGTAACAAGCAATCTCTTTTGGGTTCGTCATGGACGTGGTCATGGGTGACAAGCGCCCCTGACCTCTCACCATGCATGTACAATTATTGGAGTACACTCAACGCGGGTTGCTCCCTCCTTTAATAGGAGACCGGAACTCGATCCTGAGATCACCCGAAAGAATAACCCAACGCATGGAAAGAGTAGTCATAATTAGGTGTTTTTGTACGTATTGTGTGTGCATGTATGTTACTTTTTCGATAATTTTTTTAATAAAGTGCATAAAAATAACATCCTAATTTTGCAATCTTAGTCATTCAAAATATCAGTAACTTAAAATCATATCCTCTCATGAAGTATCTTGAATTTTCATTTGGTATCATAAATAAATTGTAACGAAAATTATATTGTCAAAGAATATAAACTAGGACTTTGATAATGTCTATATTTTAGGTAATACATACTGTATCTCTCTCTCTCACTCTCTCTTTTTTATGTAAGTAAGAAACTGTGGGATATTTGCTAATGCATGTGTATTTTTGCAAGGTAAAAATTTATAAATTTATGTTTTTATAATTTTACATGTGCATACAAACATAACCATTAATGAGACTATACTAGGAGTTTGAAACATCAAGGAAAAACTTCTGATATGACTATAGGTCCAATTCCAATATATAGCAAATGAAAACAAATGAAATCATATGATATTTATAAATAAATTATACTATGTCACTCATTTATTTTTTCTATTTGGTAAAAAGAAAATAAAATAAAGTTTGTTATGCTTCTGATTCATTGGCATCGTGGGAAAAGAGAATTACTTTTATAAAAACAAGGTCTAATACCCAAGTAAGTCACTCTATTTTACTGAATCGGCCCTTTTGATTCCTCTATTATAATTTGAGCCTTGAGGGTTCCTCTTTCTTCATGATTGAGAAATATCAGACTCTCCCTTCATCAATTCTAAGGGCTAAACAGGCCTTTAAATATGTCTTTATAGACTAAAATTTCTCAATCGTTAAAGGAGAGAGACCACATGGTTCAAATTATAATAGAAACACCAAAAGGGCCGATTCGTTATAATAGAGGGACTAATTTGGGTATTACACCTTGATAGGGGTAAAAGTGGGAAAATACGTGGCATCCATCCAGACAACCACATGGAAGGATCATAAACTATTTTCTACTCGGAATCCGAGGAGCCTCTCAGAAGAAGAGGAGCCTCTCAAAAGAAGAGGAGCCAGAAGAAGAGGAGGCTCTCAGAAGAAGAGGAGCCAGAAGAAGAGGAGCCAGAAGAAGAGGAGCCTCCTGAACAGAATTCCGAAGTGCCTTCCGAAGAGCAATCCGAAGAGCCCCCCGAAGAGCACTCCGAAGAGTCTCCCGAAGAGCAATACGAAGGGTCTCTCGAGCTGATCCCAAACGAAGAGAAGCTTCCAAGCAGCCTTCCGAACAGCCTTCCAAATGGTCTCCAAAGCAAATTATTCAAAGAGAATTCCGAAGAGCCTACCGAACTGACTTCCGAACAAGACTCCTCTTCTCCTCTTCCCGAGGAGCCATGAACCCTTCTAGAAGAAGCAATAAGTCGAACTGAAAAACCGAAGAAGTTGTGGCCAAGGCCTATAAATAGCCAAGACCTCACACTTATAAAACAGATGGAATTCCTTTACACACAGACTCTCCCTCTCTCCCCTCCCTTGTAAGATCGCTCATAGTGGAATTCTCTCTCCAAAGCTTGGAGACCCGTGGTTTTTCCCCGATTCAAGGGGTTTTCCACGTTAAAGCCATGGTGTCTTGTCTTCTTGATTCTTTCTTTCTCGATCTTCTTGGATCTTTTCCCCAGAAAAACTCTATAAATTTAAGTGTTGGCTAGACTCTTGGGATCCTCCTGAAAATCTCGTTAACACACCTGAAAACAAAAGATGGATTATGACTTACATAGTCTCCGGGTTCAATATTATATGTGCGGTATGGAATTTGTGCATATGTTTCTAGCATTGAGAATAATCATTGTGACGTTGCATGATGAGCACAGTTCCTTTTGGGCACTTTGTAGTTAGGCCAATGTTTGATAATATTTTGGTCTTTGAAATATTTTTGAGAATTCCAAGTACCAACACAGTGTTATATAAGATATAATAGTATAATTAATTAATGAAATGTTTTTTTATAAACAATGAAAAAATCTTGTGAAAATACTATTTATTTTAAATAAGGAACTTTTTAAGCAGTACCTCTGGATATATAATATAAAAATATAAAATAATATTATATAATTTTAAGTTTATGCCTAGATACTTAAGAAAAATCTTATAATATAATATTTTAAATAAAGAATGTATTTTGGAGAGAATAAATTACTACCAATAATGCCAAATTAAAGCTTCTAATAAATAAAATAACAACTTATTCAATGAAATTTTTTTATTTTCCAAGTTCCTTCATATCACCTAAGTTAATTAACAGTAATTTTATAATATTTACTTAAAAGATATGATAATTTTACCTGAATAATATGGTTTTCTTTTAGAAATGGATTATCAAAAGCTGGTTGTTTATACATATCAATGCAATGAAATATTTCTCCATCCTTGTCCTGAAAAAGAAAAAGTCACGTTTGTTAACTCATTAACTGTCAAAAATAAAATATAGCAATATAAAAAAAAAGGATTAATTACACTTTTCGTCCATGAAAATGGTGTCATTGTTCACTTTTATCCTTGTATTTTAAAAATGTTCAATACAGTCCTTGTGTAATGCGTAATACAATGTTAGGGACCAAAATAGAACAAAATACGCAATACACAAGGACTATATCAAACATTCTTTAAAAATACAAGAATAAAAGTGAACAATGACCCCATTTTCAGGGACGAAAAGAATGAAATACGCAATACACAAGGATTGTATTGAACATTTTTAAAATACAAGGATAAAAGTGAACAATGACACCATTTTCAAGGACGAAAAGTGTAATTAATCCAAAAAAAAACCATATAAATAAGTAATAATTAACTATTCATCCTTTGAATAGTGCTCAATTTGGGTGGGTGGGAGGGTGGGGGGTGGTAGTAGGGGTGTAGTGTAATAGTATTTTGGGTGGAGAATAGTATCAAATAGTGCCAGGGACTAATAAAAAATTTGCCCTATAAATAAACCATCACCAAAATTATTATGATAGTGTCACTTTATTCTCATGTAAAATGGATATTGTGAGAATTATGACTCATGCTAGTTGAGATATAAAACCATAATATCTTGATGTTAATATATAAGTTAAAAATGCCTTTAATTTTTTATGATGATTAATTAGTTAAATGACAACTCTCTTGGTGAAGTTTTAACAAAAATTGTTGATTAATATATAAAAAAATATCAAATTAGTTATATATTTGTATTTGAAGTACATCATCAATCAAAACATAAATTTTGATCTTTAGAATATTGTGGTATTTCACAATGTTATCCAAAAAGACTTAGAGAAGTTATATAATTTTTATTTTTAAAGTAATTCAATACAACTTTTAATGCTTTAAGTTAATTTTATGGATGAAAAAGAAAATATGTGAAATGCATGAAATAATATGTTTGATAGTTCTTATCATGTTGTACTAGTAACAAAGGAAATAGAAAGTATTCAAACAATACGGTATAATTCACATTATAAAATTTAATAATAATTTTAATAAAGCTCGAACAATACTCTCCAATGTGTATAAAAAAACAAAATACTAAAGTTATTATGAATACCTTTATGGTCTTGATCGAAATCTTACTCAATGGGTTGAGTTGCCACTTAGAACCCTCCTCTTTCTCTTTGGGACGAATTGATGTGCTTCCAACAAGTGCATTGCTCAACAAAAGAAGAATAGGCACAAATTGGAAATCATACCTTCCTTTGTGATGTTCCATTGCTATACACAAGAATTCAATACCAAGGACATATACTTATATAATCTTCTATGTGCATATCTACATAATGGCATCAGATGTATCTTAAAGTACCTCATTAACTATATACTTATTATAACTTTTATGACTTCATTAAATACGCATTTATTACCATTTATATTGGACTAATATATTGTGTGGTTATGTTTTTTTTAATAAACCCCTCTACTTTAATTTTTTTTAATAAAATAGTTTCATTTATTATAAAAAAAATAGTTGAATAATGTTTTTTTAATAAACCCCTCTACTCACCACATAAACACCAAACTTACCTTCATATAAAAATAAAAATATAAACACTTCTAAAAAAATTATAGAATTAATTTGAAATTTTTAATAAAAAAATAATTTTAAAAAATTCCGAAAATAGATTAATATGAAAATATAGGATGAAATAAAAAAATCTACCTTTCCATCACGTCATACAATATATATATATATATAAACTAAGGAAACTTTTAAAAACAAAAAAAAAATCAAAATCAATTAAAAATATATTAAAATACTGAAAATATAGATGGATAACGGTTATTCATATTTATATGAATTTTAAATATTTTAACTCAATTTAAATATTCAAACTTTTAATTAATTATTATAATTAACAACTAATTATAATAATCGATTATTATAAGTAAATATTAATTATAATAATTAATTATTATAATTAACCATTTAAATATAATAATTGATTATTAAAATTAATTGTTAATTTAATAATTAAATTAAAAAAATTTGTTTTTAATTAAATGTGAATTATAATCGTTGTTGCATAACAAATTGTTCTTAATTATATTAATTAAATAAAGAAGATTAATTTGAGACGTTTTTATTATAATAATCATAATAATTAAATCAAAGCATGCTAATCAAAGTATTTTATAAAAAAATTATTTTTATATCAAAGATATAAAAGTAATTGTATCACAATTTTTTTTTTTACTTTTTCTCATTCCCAATAAATTACTTTCTTAATATTTTTCGTAATTATTCTTCTTCTCATTACTTTTCTTTCCATTTCTTTTTTCTCTCAATTACATTCTTCATTCCTTTCCTTTTTTTTTTCCATTCCCGGAGAGGTGGAACTTGTGCTTCTTATGCAACCAAGGAGAAGGTGTTTTAGGGACTTCGAGGCTATGGCGCTTTGACACAACAAGACGCTACAAAGCTTCTCAACGCCCGACGAGAATCTCAGTCACTTGCACGGCTCATCATCCGCTCCAGCGCTGATGGAGGAGAAGATTATTCGTGCCTCAGATCTGGACCGCTGCGAGGATGAACCGTGGATCAACGTAGCTTCTCCAGCGCCCTCTCATGCGTGTCCCCTCACTATGTTACTCAACCATGACCAAGTGTTTGGGTCCTTTCAGGCAACTTCTTGAAAGACTCAGTGATCCTCCTGTGACTTTTGTGATGGCCATCCATGGGACCATGACTTTTGCAGTTGAGATTGCTTAGAGCTTCACATACCTGGAGTCTTGTAGTGGACCACCAGTGCATGTGGTTTCAAGGCTTATCTTCATTATCAGAACCTCAGTGATATATAGATGTTTTGTGCCATGTCAAATAACCCCGCCAACCACCAATGACACCCAGACCTATTGGTATCCAAGTCCCTTGTTACAATGGGATTCTTTTGACGATCACCTAGGATCAAACCCTCACACTTGAAAGGTGAGAGTCAGATCTCCTGTGGACAAATCTGGGATCAACGGCCACGCCTATACACTTCCTTAACTTCCATAGTGGGGCTCTTGTTGCCTTTGTCATAAAAAAAAAGTAACCCCGCCTATCTTATCATGAGCTAACATCCACCTGGTGGGTAGGTTAGCCGGTCTGGATTTTTTTTTGTTTTTTCAAAAATTTTAACGGCTTTTAAAGCCAAAAAAAAAATGAAAAAGGCTTTTTTAGATTTTTATTGCAGGCGAATTTATGAACTTTTTACAAAATTTTCTGTTTTTCTTGGTTTTTTAGTATTTATGGGATTTTTTTATTTTTTCAAGATTTTTTGGGCTTTTCTTCATTTTTTGCACTCTTTTTTTCTATATTTCTGTTTTTTAGATTTTATGCGATTTCTTTGGGAATTTCCGAGTTTTTTTGAAATTTCATGGATTTTTGTATATTTAAGAAGATTTGTAATTTCTAAATTTTTTGGGTTTTTATTAGGAATTTCAGTGATTTTCTGGATTTTTTATAAGTTTGCTCATTTTTATGGGATTTTTTATTTTTGACAATTTCCTGAATTTATTTAGGATGTTTTTGGATAAATTTTTAGAACTTTTTCAGATTTTTTTTCTTTTATTTTTTAAATTCTAGTGATTTTTTGGATTTTTTTTTAATTTTTCCTCATTTGTTAAATTTTTGGGTTATCTTATTATTTTTTTTAAAATTAATTGGTCAGCTCGCGTGCTTGCCTGGCACGACACGAGCCAATACTAGTTGGGTCGTGCTTTGTGCTAGACCAACCCCTTGGTTTCACTGACAATACCGACTGGACATGATTGCCAGGCGAGTTGTGTCAGTATGGGCACGCCTAATGTTTGGCACAAATTGGGCCCATTTGACATGTATAATAATAAGAATCATATTATTTACTAAATTTAATTATATATCCAAATATCATATTAACAATAATTAATATTATTTATTAATTATTATTACTAGCTTCCCTTTTTTTTCTCTAATTTCATTTATTTTCATATTATTATGCAAGAAAAAAGAGAGGAAAATATATGTTGTCTACAGATTAGAGAATAAAATCCTCACAAGCTTTTGTTATAGCTATTATTCATAATAAATCCATTTTATCAAATAAGGTGTTTAATAAAAATAAATTATGTTCTTTAATGTTAATTTAATCCCTCTATATTATGCTACATAACACAACACCGAGGAAATATTAACATTTCTAATTAAGACACAGGAGAAGTTAAGATACACATGAATAGATCCATTTGAAGATCATTTCCCCCATTCGTTTAAAGTTTGAGTGAGTTCAATTTTGTATTGTTTATTCCGTCCCAAAGTATTAAATTACCTTACTAGCTAAGTACTCAAATAAATCCATAAATTATTGACTTTCGTAAATAAAATGGGCATTCTCTCCTACAAAAGGGGGTTGATCGTTCAAATCACACACAAGACATATTTTTAGTGGCACATGCACATTATGCACATTTATGAAGAAAAAACCCCATAACTCTACAACCACAAACAAATAATGGTATTTTTAAAAAATTTATATAAATAATGATAGTAGGGTTGGGATAAAATTTGGTCCCATCATCAGTTCAATCCAAGTAGACATTTAGGATACTAAATTCACAAACAAAATCTTTAGAGATAAGAAGTTTTGGTTTGTTGGTTTTATAATTTTGGAAAATGAAAATAATAAAAAAATTTATGTTCAAAATTCACATCATCAATGATAATCCAAGTAATTGTTAGATATATAAAACCTATGTAAATCAAATTTATATCTCATTTTTATTTATAACCTCCAGGTCCACCAACACTCAATGAAAATTCATTGATCCTCTTCTCAGTGACAACACCATAGTAATCAGGAAGGTCATTAAATAAAGAATAGGTGGAATCACTTCCTGGTACTATAAAATCTCCATTTTCATTTAGTAATTTGATGTGCTTCAGCTCACAAGCCTTTGACGGGTCTGGATTAGGAAATATACCATTACCCATAGGTGGACTATTTTCATCCAATGGCGAATATACATATCCAGTAATCTCAACTTGAGAACTATCCACCAAATTATTAAATATCTCTTTTGGCCAATAGCCTATAATTTCATGTTCGCCAAGTAGTAAAAACCAGTTTAAAGTTTTTACGTCCTGTCAAAACATAAGAAATAAAATTATAAAGTAAGAGTAAAATAAATTATGTCAATCAATTGCATAACAAGTTCTAGTTTTATTGAAATTCAAACTTGAAATTCTATTTTCCAAATAATATTCATTTCAAAGGAGTTTATTTCTTAATTTGTATTGTATAAATGAATAAATTTTATTTAATTATATAAACAAATAGTTTGACATTTACTAATTAAGAAACTTATATCATATTGTACCTAAACCTATTTCGGCTAAGTATAAAACTTCACTAAGACAAATCATTTATGTTACATAGTTTTACTAATTAATTTACTCCATAAATAAAATTTGTTAAAAGATAAATATTTGTTAAAAGATTATGAGGTTTTCTTACCCTGTAAACTGTTAATTTGAGCACACCTTTTCCAATTGATAACTTCATACCAGGAGTAAAAGTCCTACTCAATTGGATAAAACCTGGGCAATCTAAATTAAAACATCCTGTTTTTTGAAAACCATCACTCTGAAAGACAAGACAAAAGCTTTAATGTTATAAAAATGTATAAACATAGATCGTTATAAATTTTCCCAAAAAAAAGTCATTAAAAATAAATAGAGAAAAAAATCTGTTAGTGAAGCTTTTAAAACTTACAGTCCAATACGTATATAATCTTGAAGCTTTGTCACCATATTCTTCCGGAGAAACCTAAAAGTAGATATCAAAATGGAGATATATAGATCAATGAAATAAGAAATGATGTTAAAAAATTTAAAAATATGAAAATACTTCATAAAACACATCCTATAGACAATGTGATGGTTCAGTAATAGAAGGTAAAAAGAGGGGTAGAGGTAAGCCAAGGATTACGTCGAGAGAGATAATATTTAAGGACCTACGTTGATCTAGATCTTGTCTTTGATAGAGCTACATGGAGACAGAGAATTCATATAGTCAACCCCATCTAGTATGGGATTAAGGCTTAGTTGTTGACGTTGTTGTATGAAAATACAAACTTATGACCGGAAAAAAAAAACTTTTGATTTACTATGAATATTAAGATATACTTGCCGCATACTATATATATATATATATATATAGTTTGGGGTTTCAAAAACATAAAAAATGGCTTCCAAATTTAAATTTCATGGAATGTTAGCTCTCTTCTTAAGATCATCTTGTGCATGCTATGAATTTTGCAAATATTATGTTAATTCTCAACACCTTTTTTGATAGTTCTCACATAATGTCTAAACTACCCTTTAGGAGAAGTATCATGGTGTTTACATCTTAAATAAAAATAAATGTTTTCTAAATCTAAGAGATTAATAATTTAAATGGAGACTAGATTAAAGTGGCAAGAGTTGATAATATCATTTTTTAAAATTCAGTTTATTATTATTATTATATATATTTTTTATGGATGGATTGAATAGTTAGTTCATTTAAAATTTGAAGTACTACAGTACATATTTTTTGAACATCAACTAATATATCTAATCCTAAAATTTATATCAATAAATATATTATGTTTGGCCTTATACAGTTATATGCATGGGTAAAAGTAAAATTTTAAATGCTAATTTAAATATAATTATTTAAAAAAAGGATATAGGTTCTTGACAAGTTTGATCAGTTGACTTACATGCCATCCAGAGGAAATGGTATTGAAATCATCCTTAGGGCCATCTTTTCCTTTCAAGAGAAGAATGTGAATGCCACTTGTTTGATTTATTGAAATATTTGAAATATTAAATACATCCATTATCAATTGAGCTCCATAATATTTCCAACTTGCTTTAGATCCAAATTCAACACCTGCAAACTACATAAAAATTTTGTTGCCAATTTGAGTAGCCATACAATACAATAGGTGTCTTTGTAGGTAAATATTGTGTGTGCATGTATGTTATTTTTTATATTTTTGTTCAAAAAATGGATGAAAATAATATTCTATGAAATTTTAGTCGTGAGAAAAATCTATAATTAAAATCATATAATTTGAAGAATCTTGTATATTTCATTTGGTACTAGAATAAATTGTAATATTATTTTGTCAACTAATATAAATTAAGTTGGAGTTTGTTGGTATCTAAATTTCAAGTAATACATATTCTCTCTCTCTCTCTTCTTGATGTAACCAAGAAACTATTGAATATTTGCTGATTATTAATGCATCTTAATGCAAGGTAAAGTTATAAATTTAAATATTTATAATTTCTTAAGAGCATATAACCATATTCATTGATGATATTATACTTGAGTTCAAAACATTGATTAAATCAACTAATATGAATGTAGGTCAAATTCAAATATTTATAATATTAAAATAAATGAAACCATACAAAGGTTTGTGAAAAGAGAATTACTTCTACAAAAACAAAAGATGGAATATGACTTACATAACTTTCCTGTTTCATCTCATATGTACGATACGAAATTTGTGCATTTGTTTCTAGCATCTGAGAGTAACCATGGTGAGGTTGTCTGATGAGAACAGTTCCTTTAGGGCATTTTATACTTAGGCCGATGTTTGATAATATTTTGGAATTTGAAATGTTTTTTAGAATTCCATTCGGCAACATAGGAGTAATCTGCATATAAGTAACAAGTGACAACAAAGTGTTATATAAGATATAATAGTATAAGTAATTCACAAAATATTTTTATAACAATGAAACTATCTTGTGAAAATGGTATTTATTTTAAATGAGGAACTTTTGAAGTATTACATCCAGATATATAATGTAAAAATATAAATAATATTATTTAATTTTAAATTTATGCCGAGATACTTTTGAAAAATCTTATAAAATAAAAATTTGCATAAAGAATGAATTTTGGAGAAAATAAATTACTATATGTAATGCCAAAGGTTCTAATAAATAAAATAAAAACTTATTCAATGATACCTAGGGCAGACAAAGAAAACTAGAACCATATCGGCCAAAATCAAAATCAATATGTAATCAGGGATCTTATCTATCTTATCAATGTACTCTTAACAAAGAATAAATAAAGAATGCGGTTTATACATTTTTATCAAAAAAGGAAAAAAACTTCTTCAATGAAAACTTTTTATTTTCCAAGATCCTTCTTATCATGTAAGTTAAATAATAGTAATTTTATAGTATTTATTTAAAGGATATGATAATTTTACCTGAATGTTATGATTTATTTTTAGAAAAGGATTATCAAAAGCTGGTTGTTTATACATATCAATGCAATAAAATATCTCTCCATCCTTGTCCTGAAAAAAGAAATATACATGTTTGTTAACTCATTAACTATTAAAAAGAAAATATAGTAATTTAAAAAAGTAACATATATATAAACTATCACCAAAATAATTATGATAGCATCACTTTATTCTCATGTAAAATGGATAATGTGAGAATTATCATGCTAGTTGAGATATAAAACCATAATATCTTAATGTTAATATATAAGTTTAAAATTCCTTTAATTTTTTTATGATGATTAATTAGTTAAATGAGAACTCTCTTCTAGGTGAGGATTTAACACAAATTGTTGATTAATATATAAAAATTATCAAATTAATTATATATATTTGCATTTGAAGTACATCATCAATGATGGCAAAACATAAATTTTGACCTTTAGAATATTGTCGTATTTCACAATGTTATCCAAAAAGACTTAGAGAAATTATATAAATTTTATTTTTAAATTAATTCAATACAACTTTAAATGCTTTAAGTTAATTTTATGGTTGAAAAAGAAAATATGTGATATGCATGAAATAATATGTTTGATAGTTCTTATCATGTTGTACTTGTAACAAAAGAAACAGAAAGTATTCGAACAATTTGGTATAATTCACATTATAAAAATTTGATAATAATTTTAATAAAACACAAACAATATTCTCCAGTGTTTATAAAAAAGAAAAATACTAAATACATTATGGATACCTTTATGGTCTTGATCGAAGTCTTACTCAATGGGTTCAGTTGCCAGTTAGACCTCTTCTCTTTTTCTTTAGGACGCATTGATGTGCTTCCAACAAGTGCATTGCTCAACAAAAGAAGAATAAGAATAAATTGGAAATCATACCATTTGTGATGTTCCATTGCTATTCATAGAATTCAACACTAAGGACATCTACTTATATAATCTTCAATGTGCAAGCCTACATTAATGGCATGAGATTTATCTTTAATTTTCCATTAATTATGTAGTTATTATATAGTTATGCAACTTTTATGACTGCATTAACTACGAATTTATTACCATTTTTATTGAGCTTATATTTTGTGTGGTTATTTTTTTTTAATAAACCCCTATAGTTTAAAGTTTTATTTAAAAAAAAGAAAATAGTTTCATAACTCAAAAAGAAAAACTCCAAATATATGACATGTGGCCCATGTGGGAGGTGCCGGCCCAGAACCATGAAGCTAAACCATGTTTGCACGGTCCGCAACGGCCACCTGGCGGGCAGGCTGACTTGTTGGGATTTATTACATTCTTTTTGGGCTTTAAAGCCTTTTAAAGCCCAAAAAGAATGTAATACTTTTTAATTTTTGAAATTAGTGAAATTTTGGAATTTTTTCTAATGTTTCTCTTCTTTTTTTAAAAGTTTTTTTCTCTGTTTTTTTTTAGTTTTTTTTTGGCTATTTTTTGGGATTTTCTGCACTCTTTACACATTTTTCTGATTTTTCTGTTTTTTTTTATGGTTATGGGATATTGTCGATTTTTTTATGGTTATGGATTTTCAGATTTTTTTTAAAGTTTTTCTTGCTTTTTTTTATGGTCAAAAATTTTTATTGGTTTTTAATTTTTTTGGCAAATTTATTAGTTTATTTTTGTCTTTTTTGGAATTTCAACGATTTTCTTGATTTTGTAGAAATGTTTCTCTTTTTTATGGGTTTTGTAAAGGTTTCTTTTTGTTGATTTTTTTGGCAATTTTCTGAATTTATTTAGGATTTTTGGAATATTTGGTATTTTCTGGATTTTTAGAAATTTTTCATATAATTTTTTTTTCTATTTTTTAGTGATGTTCGGGGGTTTCTTGATTTTTTTAATTTATTTTTTTGGATTTATTAGATTTTTTAGGTTATTTATTATTATTTTTTAAAAATTAACAGGTGGGCCAATATGCTTGCCCGGCATGGTACGAGCAAAAAACTAGCTAGGTCATGTTTCATGCTAGGCCAATCCTCACTTTTACGGCCGTGCCGGCACGGACACGCACAATACTTGGCACGAGTAGAGCCCCTGTCGTATCGACCCGTTTGACATTTATAATAATAAAAATCATATTATTTAATAAATTTAATTATATATCCAAATTTCTGAGTTTAATTTTGTTGTTTTTCGGAATTTCAGCAATTTTCTGAATTTATTACAATTTATTCTCATTTTATGGGATTTTTCAAGATTTTTTTTTTTTTTTTTGGCATGGTTGACACAATTTTTTTTTTTTGGTACATAATTGTGCTGATAAACAGCTAATAACAACACTTAAGGTTATCTTGCAGCTCCCGAACCATAGTTGAGAGCTCTTGAGACATTCCATCACTGCTCTGAAAGCTCCAGGTTCTTCCACTCCTTCTGCCCATCTTAGCCAAGTGATCTGTGATCTGGTTCTCCTCCCTTGGGATATATGTGATTTCCCAACTTCTAAGCATACTTAGCATTTTTCTGCAGTCTCTTATAGCTTCCTCTCCCTTTCCCTGCATATCTTCTTTTTCCTGTTGTATTCTCTAGCCAAACAGATATTATCAGCATGGACCAATACATTGCTGCTGCCCATGGCAATCAGCTTCATGAGCCCAGTCCTCATTGCTTTTTCCTGTTGACACAAATTTTTTGGCGTAAAGTTGACAAGGCAAGTTCAGGCCAAGATAGAGAGCAACTTACTGCATAGACTGTAAAAATAAAGTAAGCTTATTCCCATGCAACAAAGTTTCATCAAAGATAGCTTCCAATGTCAAAAAGAAAGTGAGGGTCCTTTAGACACATAAATGCAAGCACGGTTCGTTCGTTCGGGGGTTGACCCTGAAATTCTATCTATTGGTAGTCCAAGCAAGTCTAAAAAGATTTAAATTAAAAGATTAAAAAAGAAGACTTGGCGGGCCACATGTCGGCCAGGTCATTATATGAGTTGTGCCTCACACAACCCACACAGGTCGTGCCGTGTCGGCCCGTGTGCATAGGCCGGGCTGCGCGGGACCAACCTAGTATGGGCCAACACTCAGACATGTGCCTAGTCATGGCATGGTTGACACCTCTAACAAGCGCACATAAACCCAATGCTGAAGTTAGCCAAACTCTTAAACTCCAATGGCTTCCACATAATCTTTGTCAACAACGAGTACAACCACCGGCGGATACTTCATGACAACGTACGGAGCTTCGATGGTTGGTTTTCATGACTTTCGTTTCGAAACAATCCTTGCAGACGACCTCCCCCCTTCGGACGAGGATACCATGCACACAGCATGTCCCCTCACTATGTTACTCAACCATGACCAAGTGTTTGGGTCCTTTCAGGCAGCTTCTTGAAAGACTCAGTGATCCTCCTGTGACTTTTGTGATGGCCATCCATGGGACCATGACTTTTGCAGTTGAGACTGCTTAATTTAGTGCTTCACATACCTGGTGTCTTGTAGTGGACCACCAGTGCATGTGGTTAATTTCAAGGCTAATCTTCATTATCAGAACCTCAGTGATAGATGTTTTGTGCCATGTCAAGTAACCCCGCCAACCACCAATGACACCCAAACCTATTGGTATCTGAGTCCCTTGTTACGATGGGAGTTCTTTTGACGATCACCTAGGATCAAACCCCCACTCTTGAAAGGTGAGAGTCAGATCTCCTGTGGACTAATCTGGGATCGAGTGGCAACGCCTACACACTTCCTTAACTTCCCTAGTGGGGCGCTTGTTGTCTTTGTCATAAAAAATTAACCCCGCCTATCTTATCATGAGCTAACATCTACGTGGTGGGTAGGTTAGCCCGTCAGGATTTTTTTTGTTTTTCAAAAATTTTAAAGGCTTTTAAAGCCAAAAAAAATGAAAAAAAGCTTTTTTAGATTTTTATTGGGACGAATTTATGAACTTTTTACAAAATTTTCTTTTTTCTTTTTTGGTTTTTTTAGTATTTATGGGATTTTTTTTTCAAGATTTTTTGCATTTTTGCACATTTTTTTTCTTCTGTTTTTTTTTATTTTATGGGATTTCTTCCGAGTTTATTTTGGATTTTTTGGAATTTCATGGATTTTCGGATATTTTAGAAGATTTGTAATTTCTAAGTTACCATGTCAAAAAAAAAAAAAAAACAGAAAGAAAGAAAGAAAGAAAAACTATGGCTACTCATATTGACAATAAAAACTTTTTTTGTAGTAAACAGGTATTGAATTTGAATCTAAACCAAGTTGGAAATACTATGGAGCTCAAGTGATAATGGACGTGTTTAATATTTCAAATATTTAAAAAAATCAAAAACGTAGCATGCACCTGGTTCTTTCGAGAAGATCGTCAGGCCCTTCAGATAATTGGAATTCTATCATTTGCAGATGGCATGTAAGTCAATTGATTAAACTTGTCAAGAACTTATATACTTTTTAATTATTTTATTTAAATTAATAATTATTTTTTATTCTATAAATTAAAGATCGATCTTATTTAAAATTTATATAAATTAATTTAGATTTACCCATGCATTTAAGGATATAATATAGTCATTGATATTCATAAAGAAATTTACAAAACACTTACGAAATTTGAGGATCATAGTATTTTAGTTGATGTTCAAATTAAAATAGTTAATGTAGTACTTCCAATTTTAAATGAACTGACTATCCAGTCATTAAAAAACTCAATTTTAATTTAATCTATTTAAAAAAATTATAGATTTAGAAAACATTTGTTTTAGTTATTTAAGATGAAAAACCATGATACTTGTCCTAGAGGGTAGTTTAGACATTATGTGAGAATTTTCAAAAAAGGTGTTGAGAATTAACATAGTATTTGCAAAATTGATAGCATGCACAAGCGGATCATCTTGCTAAACATTCCATTAAATTTAAATTTGGAAGCCATTTTCTATGTTTTTAAACCCCAAACTAATATTTTATGACTTGAAATCCTCTGGATATATTTATTACTCATATTGATAATATATATGCATAGCAAATCAAAAGTTTTTTACTTTTTTCCAGTCATAAGTTTAAAGTATGAAGAATTTTCATATTTCTAAATTTTCTAACATCATTTCCTATCACATTGATCTATATATTTTCATTTTGATATCATTTTTAAGTTTATCCAGAATCATATGGTGACAAAACTTCAAGATTATATACGTATTGGACTGTAAGCTTTCAAAACTCCACCAATAGAATTATTCTCCATTTATTCTTAATGACTTTTTTTTTGTGAAAATTTACAACGATCTGTATTTATGCATTTTTCTAATATTAAAGCTGTTTTCATTTAGAGTGATGCTTATAAAAAAATAGGATGTTATAATTTATATTGCCCAGGTTTTATCCAACTGAGTAGAACTTTTACTCATGGTATGAAGTTATCAATTGGTAAAGGTGTGCTTAAATTAACAGTTTACAGGGTAAGACAACCTCACAATCTTTTAACATATATCTATTTATAGAGTAAATTTTTTAGTAACGCTATGCAATATAAATGATTTGTCTTAGAGAAGTTTAATATTTAGCCGGAATAGGTTTTGGTATAATATGATATAAGTTTTTTAAGAATCTATGATCCTAGAAATAATATAATAATCATAGTAAATGTCGAACTATTTATTTATATAATTAAATAAAATTTATTAATTTATACACGACATTAATTTGGAAATCAACTCCTTTCTAAAGAATATTATTTGGAAAATAGAATTTCAAGTTTGAATTTCAATAAAAGTAGGTCTTGTTATGCAATTGCCTAACATAATTTATTTTACTCTTACTTTTTAATTTTATTTTTTGTGTGTAAAAACTTTAAACTGGTTTTTACTACTTGGCAAACAAGAAATTATAGGCTATTGGCCAAAAGAGATAATTAATAACTTGGTGGATAGTTCTGATGTTGAGATATCTGGATATGTTTATTCGCCATTGGATGAAAGTAGGCGACCTATGGGCAATGGTATCTTTCCTAATCCGGATTCAAGAAAGGCTTGTGAACTAAAGCACATCAAATATGAAGATTTTAGGAAGTGATACCACCTATTTTTTATTTAGTGATCTCCCTGATTACTATGGTGTTGTCATTGAGCGTGAGGTTGACGAATTTTCAGTGAGTGTTGGTGGACCTGGAGGTTATAAAAGCAAATGAGATATAAATTTGATTTACATAAATTTCATATATTTAAGGGTTACTTGGATTGTCATAAATTATAGCGATGATGAATTTTGAATATTTTAGATTTTATATTTCTACATTATATAGAGTAGCTATTAAGGCTATCATATCACAACTATCAATTTCAAGTCTTATGAAAAACTTTTAGCTTGGGCAAGTTATTTATTGGTCCCTGCAACTGTTTGCAGGGACCTTAGAGTTAACACACACACACACACAAAAAAACACTATACACAACTATAAACAAACCACCCTAGGGACCAAATGGCAAATAGTTCACTATTCAAGGGATGAATAGTGAATTATCTAAAACTTTTCTTTTAAGATACCGGTTTTTTTTTATTTTTTATTTTCTAAAATATTAAACCTTACAAACCAAAACTTAAAATCTAGAAAGAGTGAATTCCGTGTCCCAAATGTCTACTTGGATTGAATTAATGATGCGGTTAAATGTTATCCCAACCCAATTATGCCTTGTGACAAATATTTTTTTTTTTTATTTGACTTTTAAAAATCATCATTATTTGTTTGTCATTGTGTGGTTTTTTTTTCTTGTTAAATGTGCACATACAACTAGAAATATGTTTTATGCATGATTTTGAAGCATCAACCTCTCATTGTGAAATAGAGCGGGCTAACCAACTTTGTTTATGAAGATTAGTAAGTTATAAATTTATTTAAGTGTAATTACCCAAAATTTTCTCTCTTTTTTCTTTTAATCCCTGTTTTTTATTTTATTCAAATTTAATCTCTCTACTATTTAGATTGGGTAAAAAAATAAGCCTCTAACCCTAACCAGCGTTAGTTTTTTCGATATTTAAGACTGACATGGTTTTTTATATTATTAAAATATTATTAAAGTATTATTAAAAAAATTAACTAGGTTTGCATGGGCATCTTTGTCTCCTGCATTGGTTGCGGCCGTCGCAGCGGCCTCCACGGTGAGTACACCTTCCTTCTTGCTTGTGGAGGCGCTGTCGCTAAGGCGGCGAGTGGCGGACGTGGTTAACCTTCAGCTGCTCCCCGACGACGAGGACAACTGCTGAAGCGCGTTGATGACGGACTTGAGAGCTCTGCTCCCCGACGTGTTGAACTTCATGGATGGGGTTTTCTCTCGTTCTGGGAAGAGAGGGTCATGGTGGTGACCATGACGGCGCCTCCGCGAGACTCATAACCATACATCTCACGAGAATCTCGCTAGACTTTATTATTTTCACCTGAAACCAATACAACATCTCCACTTTCAATCTCATCCATGCTTCCTTTGACGACTGCTTCACTGAAGAGTTCATCCACTTCAGAGACCAATGCGGTTCTCAAGACCTCGAACATGGAGTACTCATCAACTATACCCGGGTTTTTGACAACGAGTTCAGCGACATACTCTCAAGAGAGACAAACAAAAAACTCTACGTTATCAGCCCTGTTAATCCAGTCTCTGGAAACAAAGACTGTGATGATGATCAGAGACATGAGTGTTTGGAATTGTTGGACAAACAGAGAGATGATCATGGTGGTGATGTGTTTGCTGATGAGATGAAAGCAGAGAAGATGAGAAGTACAGTTACAGGATGACTGAGGTGGCGAGGATACAACAGTCTTTTTCCCTCGGATTTGTGCACTAGAATTGAGGTTAGCGAGTGCTCTTAATTTGCTAGTGTGGAACCTATATAAAAAGTGTGCATGTTTTGTGGATAGATAATGTGGTACTAAACTTATTCTAGTTTATTCCAGTGTATATGAACATTTTGAAAACACTTATCAAGACGTTTTGAAAACACTTATCAAGGCCCAAACTCTATACGGGCTTCTAACACTCCACAGTTGGAGATATTGGCACACAAAGCCATTGGAGCATTCATGAGTCATTGTGGGTGGGACTCATGCATGGAGGGCTTGAGCTTTGGAGTGCCATTGCTTGCATGGCCCATGCACTCAGACCAGCCAAGGAATGCCAAGGCTGTCACTGAGTACTTGAAGGTTGGAGTCATGGTGAGGGACTGGGATCATAGAAAGGACGTTGTGTGACATCAATGGAGATTGTGGAGGTGGTGAATAATTGATGGTGAGTGATGAAGGGATGGAGATGAGGAAGAGGGCTGTGGCACTTGGTGAACAAATTAGGGTTGGAGTTTCAGAAGGTGGTTCTTCATGGAAGGACTTCAACTCCATCTCCCAGCTACTTGGGTTTCAGGTGGAAGAGATTATGAATTTTCATTGAGTGTTGGTGGACCTGGAGGTTATAAAAAAAAAAGAGAGATAAATTTGATTTACATAAGTTGCATATATTTAATAGCTACTTGGATTGTCATAGATTATAGTGACGATGAATTTTGAACATTTTAGGTTTCATATTTTTATAATTAATTATATAGAATAGCTATAAGTAGAATAGAGACAGGCCCTAGCTAGTAAGCACATTTAGATAGAGCAAAACGGTAAAAATTCTTGATGATAATCGCTTTGATATGTAATGTTTGGGAAATCATCATATTATCAAATTAATTCAAAGATCTATACCCTCTACCTATCAAACTAAAGAATAGCTAAATCAAAGACAATAATTAGCTTTGTTCTGCCTATGTAACCATGGGAACCCAAAGTTTGAAGCAGAATTTTTTTGGCTTGTTAAACAAAACTATATGTCAAAATCAAACATAAACCAAGCAACAAGTAATCATGGATGCAATCTACACAAAAACATAAAGTTGACAATAGTTTGGCTTTACAGTAGTTTATGTTCTTATCCAAGTTAAATATGTGCAAATCAACAGTCATGGATGACAGGATATGACGGGCATCTAAGAAAAAACCTGTATTTTGGAGATAAACAAGTAAATGTGGATTATATTGGTAAACTTATAACTTACGATTATCATAATAAGCCACAAGGTACCAAATTAAATTCTTCAATAATTAATGGATACTGAAAATTAATATCAAGAAATTTAGCAATATCATTTGGGTGAGTTTTTACAGTGTGATTTCTTCACTGAGTGACCACATATTTTTCTCCAGCAGTTTGAATGATTAATAAGTTTTCTATAGAAAAGAAGGTGATGATAAAGACACCAATTTCTATAATCATATTGAGTTTCTGTTCTGCTACATTACTACTGATGTTTTTTCTGCTGTAATTTGAAAATTTCAGAAAAAATTAAAACATACTGAAAATTAATTTCAGGAATTTGAGCAATATAATTAGTGTGAGTTTACAACATAATTTCTTACCTAATTCCCCGCTCTTCTTTATGCAACAGTTTGAATGATTTTGAAATTTTTCTAAACAAGGTGATCTTAGTTTAGTTGCTTGCTGCAGCAATGAAAAATGCATGCATGGATTATACGAAATTAAAGACATGAATTTGAACAATATTTATTCCTTTGATCTTAGTTAAATTAAACTAGAGAGAGAAGCATTCACCCAAGATAATTTGGAAAAAATATATATATACTTTAAATTTTGGTTGCTTTGTTTATTAGAAAATTAATATGACAAATAGACAAAATATCCTAGGGCAAGATAATTAGTGTCATATCCGGTTGTTTATACAGTTTTTATATCACATTTTCCAAATAAAATGTTTCTAAATAATGATTAAAAAGTAAATATATCAAAAGACAGCCCTGATCAGGATTTAACTAATTATATAGGGCCATTTTCGTACATCAAGGGTTAGTGTCATCAGACAAACACATTAGGTCAACCAACAAGCCCTGTACAATCCAATTTATAACAATATGAGAAAGAACAGGGAAATGCTCAAAAATCTCAAAGCCAGATACTTGTTCATAAAAGAAATAATCATCACAAACTTGCAAAATGTGATTTTCCCAACACTTTCCAATTTCTGTTCACTTCCTTGAATCCTTTAGACCATCATATGCATGCTTTGGCGCAAGTCCCCTCCAACAAGGACTTTAGTAGTATAAGTGTCTCATCCAATGTCCCATATATACACATTTATGTTCTCACATGGAAGTGGGCTAGTATTCACAGATCCATCCATTATAATAATTTGATCCGCTTTTGAAAATTCAGCACCAATATCCAAATACAATCAAGTAAGTAAAAATAAAGTGTGGAGACTAGAGATGAGTCCTGGAGAAGGAATTTTGATAAGAAAAGGAAAGAGATGGGAAAAATAGTATCTTAATTGTAACAAAAGCATAAGAAGAACACAGAAGCATAGACGAATGTGATCAAGATTCTGAGCTTTGTTCTACTCATGACATGGAAAGACCTC
The DNA here is from genome assembly GCA_026586065.1 of Dioscorea zingiberensis. Classification (NCBI taxonomy): domain Eukaryota; kingdom Viridiplantae; phylum Streptophyta; class Magnoliopsida; order Dioscoreales; family Dioscoreaceae; genus Dioscorea; species Dioscorea zingiberensis. Next base: position 83,864,730 of record CM048818.1, on the reverse strand, counting down.
AGAAAGGACAAAGAATCACATGCACAAAGAAAAGATTTCAGAAGAACACATGACACAACATCAATTGTTGCAACTATGTGAAAGTTAACAGTCATTCCAATTGTCTTTAACCTATAATTAATTTTGCAATAGGCTTCAAATTTTAGTAGACAACATATTTAACACAATGAGAGAGAAACATCAATCCTTGAATGTCACAAATGCCAGTTGAGATCTTTCTGACTCACTGTAGCACGCAATTGAAGTAATTCATGATTAAAGGAAACCAATTACCAAGGGAAAATAGTAATGGGATGTAAGTACACTAACCTTTGCATGTCTATGTAATCGATATCACCCGAGAATGAAAAGAATTCTTTCATATCCCTTTGGGTGACAGCAAGTGAAATGTTTCTAACTAGTACCGTTTTTATCTGCAACCTATTTCCCGAAAGAGTTGTATAAAAATAAACTTTGTTTGGTAACTAGAATAGAGGTTCGGCAGAAATAATTGCTCTAGTTCTCATAGTAATTCATTGCTTTACATGAGCCTCTAATATTTTATTACCAATATTAAAAAGAAAACATATACTATGAGAAGTAGAATACACTAATTAAAGCTATGAATAATGATCCAATTCTTACATCAGAAACATCAATAGTCCAATTTGGTTCATTTGTCACATGGGAACACATTTCCTTCTCCTGACTGCAGCCCTGGTCCAGTGGGACCTATAAATGCAATTGATTATCAACTATGTTTTACACTTAATTTACTAGGAAGAAGGAATTAAGATTCAAAGTTTAAAAAACCAATAGAAACAACAAATAGTGAATTGATTGGATGGAAGGAATGTAAACAAATGCAGCTAATTTTCAAAATTCAATTTAAATAATTGTTTCAATCTTCAACAAAAAACAAAAAAAAACTAACAATATCACTTTAGAAATAGAGGGGCAAAACACAGAAGTATAAATAAGGAAAGGTTGGGTTGGTTAACTCTGCATGTGGCTTGTGCATAGACCCGACCTGAATGCATTACAATTGGTTTTGCCTTAATGAAATTTGGTTTATTTTTGCAAATGAAAATTTTTAATATTAAAAACAAATGTATGGAGTTGCATGCATAGAGGTACATCCTTATTTAAAGTTTCTAATACTTGTTAAATATTCCTATTAGTATTTTTGTAGTTTAATTATTTGTCTTATATTGATTATTTTGATCAGTTGATCATGGACTTCCAGATGACCGTTACACACATTGTACCCATCATCCTGATATTGGGATTTTTTTCAGGTATGATGACTTTTAGCGACGATAAGTTTATTTTATTTTTTTACATTTTTTTCTTACATTTCTTTTCACTTATTTATTTATTTTTAATCATTATAAAAATAATTTAAATTTTATTTCATTATTGAATATTTCTAGATGATGGATATGATAGCACTACATCCATAGTTGTGGACTTCCATCGTAGGAAGCTGCTTAGCTTTGAAAAACTTGATCATGGTAAATCATATAAACCTTAACTCAAGTTTTCTTTTGTTATTATCAATCTGGGTGAATTTTTTTATTATTATATATTTCATATATTGATTTTCTAAAAAATAAAATATCTAGTTTTATTTTTATATTTAAAATACATTTGTTTATCATTGCAGGGAAAACTTGGTTCTCTAAAGCAGTCCACTTCATTTGGAAGATATTGCGATCACCGATATTTTTATGGATATGTGTCTATGTTTTAGTTGTAATTACTATTTGTGGTATTTTATATGCGTGTCCTACAAATCAATTTCATATCAGAGATATTTTTCATGAGATATTTAGTACGCGTAGGAGTGATTTGAGAACTTCAGATATAGAGTTATTTCCTGTCTCCTCTTATAGGATGACTGTGTCAGACGAGTTACATGATGAGCAGTGTGTGATATGTCTTGATTCATATCATACAGATGATAGTATCCGCACACTACCCTGTAGTCATTTTTTTCACGATACTTGTATTAGAGAGTGGCTTAGACGGAGTAGGACTTGCCCTACTTGTCGTAGAGAGTTGTAGCCACTTTATATCATATTGTAAATATTAAAAATAAATAATGACTTTTGTGGACTGTATTGTAAATATTTGTAATAAATAATGAGTTGTTTGGGTTGTATTACAAATATTTGAAACATATGATCATATTTGTGGCTTATGCGCATTGTTTTATTTTTTTTATTTTTTTAAGGTTTTTTAATGTAAATATGAACTATAATAATGATTGAGTCTTAATTGAAAAACAATAGTTTAAAATTAAGAGAGAAAAAACACATTACAACAGGTTTATTGAGAGAAGTAGCCGACAACTATGGAGCTGAGAGTATTGGGGACACCTAATAACCAAACAACATTTGTCTTCTTCTGTGTCATGTTTCCCACAAGAATTTGATTGGAAGTGTTTGTAAGTAATTGAACTAAAAGGTTGATATGATAATATTCAAATTGACTACAAATTTTAGTTATCAAAAATATAAAAATTGATATTCTGATATGCCCAAGTCATCAGTGGGAGGATCACAAGCAGGGATGGATGTAAAATTGGAGGCGGTGGGGCGGTGCCCCTAGGGGTGGAACATGGTAGGGTGGCCCATGGGGTTTGGCTTTGAACCAACCGAAAAGAATAGGGTCCGGGCTTAGGAAAATGACCCAAAGGGCTGGGTTGGGCTAAACTAAGCAAGCCCAATTATATTTCGGGCTGGGCTTGGGTTATATAGATTTTGGCCCAGCCCAGTCCAGCAGGGCCCGAATAAATAAACAAAATAAAAAAATATATATAATATATGTAAATATAATATATACATTATTTTATATATATATAATGTTAACATCACCAAAACCCTAGTATTTGTTTTATGGAACAATTAGTATTTTATTAAGAATGTTTAACTTGTCTTGATGTAATATTTGTGTAGTACTTATTTGTGTAGTACTTTTTTAAACCACTTATGTTATTTATGTTCTACTTGTTTATATAATAGTCTAATATATGTTTTATTTAATTATTTATATTATTAGTAAAAAATAAAATTATTTTATTTTTGGGTTGGATTAGGCTGGGCCTGGGCCAAACAAAATTCTGATGGGCCGTGTTTGGGCTAACAAAATTTGACCCGAAAGTGGCCTAGCCCAGCCCAGCCCAAACACAGCCCAGACCCGGCCCAGCCCAACCCATGTCCAGCCCTAGCTGCCCCCACTCAATTTTTAAAAATCAATGATATCATATTTTAATTTTTTTTTTTTTTCAATTTGCCTCCACTAAAATTAGGAAATCAGATCTGTACAAAAACAATTAAAACATTATATAAGGACTTATATGAAGAAGTTGATTTTAATGAAATAATATCCATTTTTTTACTTTTTCAATTTGCCCCCACTAAAACTAGGAAATGAAATCTATACAAAAACAATTACAACATTGTGGAGGATGGTATTAGCTTGGAGCAAAGAGGTGAAGCTTTTGCCTTACTAGATTTGGTGCAATCTTTTGACTTTGTTTTCAATTTGCATTTAATGAAAAATGTTTTGGGGATTACAAATGAATTGTCGATGGCGTTGCAAAGAAGAGATCAAGATATTGTGAATGCAATGACTTTAGTTAAAGTAACTAAACAACGACTACAAACAATGAGAGATGATGGATGGAAATCTTTATATGATGAGGTCTCTTCATTTTGTGAAAGGAACAATATTGTTGTCCCAAATATGGATGATATATTTGTAACTCGAGGAAGGCCACGACGCAACACCCATAAAGTGACAAATTTGCATCATTATCGAGTTAAGTTATTTTACACTATTGTTGATATGCAACTTCAAGAACTCAACAATTGATTCAATGAGTTGAATATGGAGTTACTTTTTTGTGTGGCCTTTTATGTCCATGTGATTCTTTTGCAGCTTTTGATAATGGAAAACTAATTAAGCGCTTGCTTTCAATTTTATCCATGCACGAGTTTTAAACGGTAGAACTTCATGTTCTTGACAATCAACTTGAGACTTACATTATCGATTTAAGATCTCATGATGAGTTTAAAAGCCTAAAAGGTATCAATGAACTTTCTATAAAACTTGTTGGGACAAAGAAGCACATTGTGTACCCGTTGGTGTACTTACTTGTGAAATTAGCTTTGATATTGCTCGTTTCTACTGCATCAGTTGAAAGAGTTTTTTCTGCCATGAAGATTGTAAAAAATCGCCTGCGCAACCGAATGAGAGATTCTTGGATGAACGATTGTTTGATTACTTATATAGAAAAAGAAATATTTTGTAGTATTGATAATAAAAAAATCCTGCATCGTTTTCAGACTATGAAAACACGCAGAGAGCAATTGTAATTTGTTACTCTCATATGACAAAAACTTTTGATGCATTTCTATTTCATTATATATTTTTTTATTTAATATTAGTTTGTCCCCCCTAAATGAAAATCCTAGATCCGTCCCTGATCACAAGAGAAGAGAGTGGAGATTGAGAATCTTAGTTGAGAAAATGAGCTTACCCTCCTCTTCCGAGTTCTGAGGTTTCCCCCTCTTTGTTCTCCTAGCATGCCTCAGGTTTCGGCCCCTGTCCCATCACCGCTTACCCCTTTTCCTCATCATTATCACCTTCGTCGTGCGAATTAACATACTCCATGTCCTACAGTGGCCTTACCTTGCTGTGAGGGTGGTATGGCTGTTCTTGAGATCCAGGTCGCCTTTTTAGTGAGTATGGGGGCAATGTCATGTCTATGATGTGATTTGACCATATTAATACATATTCAAATAAATTTTAAATAAAATTTTAAAAAAATATATTAGTATGAAAAAAATCTTAGTGAACACTCGCAATCATCTCTTTCTCAAAAACATATGGATTAAATTAAATTTTAAAATAAAATAATTTAAAAGTTGTAGAAATACAGATAGATAGGCTTTTTTTAAACAGATTAGCTCTATCAAATTACAAAATCATCCTTTCATCAACTGGTCCACACAAAGATTTTTAATTAAACGTTCGAACATTTAAATCGAATTAAATTATTTAAAATTCATATAAATATGAAAAACCGTTATCTATCTGTATTTCCCTATTTTATATATTTTGTAATTGATTTTGAATGTTATTTTGTTTTTAAAAGTTTCCTCAGTTTATATAATTTTTTTGCCAGACGTGATTGTAGGGTAGATTTTGTTATTTCATAATCTTAGTTAATTTTTTATTTTTACTTAATTTTTGTCAAAAAAATATTTTTGGAATTTATTTTTTGCTTAATTATTTTATTTGAAAATTTCAAATTGATTCTATATTTTTTTAGAAGTGTTTTTTATTTATAGATAATGGTAAGTTTGGGGTTTATGTGGTGAGTATATGGGTGTTTGGATAGATCAAATAAATTATTTGATTTTTTTAACAAATGAAACTATTTTATTTAAAAAACTTTAAACTAGAGGGGTTTATTAAAAAACAATCACACAAAATATAAACCCGATAAAAGTGGTAATAAATTCGTAGTTAATGAAGTCATAAAAGTTGCATAACTATATAATAACTACATAATTAATGAGATAATTTAAGATACATCTCATGCCATTATGTAGGTTTCCCTATAGAAGATTATATAAGTAGATGTCCTTTGTATTGAATTCTATGAATAACAATGGAAAATCACAATGGGTATGGTTTCCAATTTGTGGTTATTCTTCTTTTGTTGAACAGTGCACTTGTTGGAAGCACATCAATACGTCCCAAAGCGAAAGAGGAGAGGTCTAAGTGGCAACTCAACCCATTGAATATGACTTCGATCAAGACCATAAAGGTATTCATAATGTATTTAGTATTTTGCTTTTTTATACACATTGGATAATTGGATAGTATTGATTGGGTTTTATTAAAATTATTATTAAATTTTTATAATGTGAATTATACCTAATTGTCCGAATACTTTCTATTTCCTTTGTTACTAGTACAACATGATAAGAACTATCAAACATATTATTTCATGTCTTTTTCAATCATAAAATTAACTTAAAGCATTTAAAGTTGTATTGAATTACTTTAAAAATAAAAATTTTATAGTGAAATACCACAATATTCTAAAGGACAAAATTTATTTTTTGCTATCATTGATGATGTACTTCAAATATAAATATAAATAACTAATTTGATATTTTTTTTATATATTAATCAACAATTTGTGTTAAATCCTCACCAAGTAGAGATCATCATAAAAAAAAACTAAAGGTATTTTAAACTTATGTATTAACATCAAGATATTATGGCTTTATATCTCAACCAGCTTGAGTCATAATTCTCACATTATCCATTTTACATGAGAATAAAGACGCTATCAAAATTAATTTGATGATGGTTTGTATATAAGTTAATTTTTTTAAACAATTAATGAGTTAACAAATATGGCTATTTCTTTTTTCAGGACAAAGATGGAGAGATATTTCATTGCATTGATATGTATAAACAACCAGCTTTTGATAATCCTTTTCTAAAAACAAATCATAACATTCAGGTAAATTATCATATCCTTTAAGTAAATATTATAAAATTACTATTAATTAACTTACATGATAAGAAGGATCTTGGAAAATAAAAAGTTGTCATTGAATTATTTTATTTATTAGAACCTTTGGCATTACATGTAGTAATTTATTTTCTCCAAAATACGTTCTTTATACAAAATGTTATTTTATAAGGTTTTTTTTCAAAAGTATCTGGGCATAAATTTTAAAATTAAATAATATTATTTTATATTTATGTATCATATAACCAAATGTACTACTTACAAAGTTCCTCATTTAAAATAAGTAGTATTTTCACAAGGCAGTTTCATTGTTATAAAAAAAATATTTCATGAATTACTTGTATTATTATATCTTATGTAACACTTTGTTGTTACTTATATGCAGATTACTTCTATGTTGCCAAATGGAATTCTAAAAAATATCTCAAAGACCAAAATATTATCAAACATTGGCCTCATTACAAAGTGCCCAAAACAAACTGTGCTCATCAAGCAACCTCACCATGGATATTCTAAAATGCTAGAAACATATGCACAAATTTCATATCGTACATATAACAGCGTACCCGGAGACCAAGTAAGTCATAATCCATCTTTTGTTTTTATAAAACTAATTCTTTATTCCCACGATGCCACTGAATCAATAAACTTGACGGCAAAACTAACAGTCATTGAGCTCAGGACTAAAATTGCCAAATTTAAATATTTAAAGGGACTAAATATGCTCAAATTTGAATAGAGGGACTAAAAGGACCAATTTAAAATTTGAGTGGGACCAATATGAGTATTTAACCTAGTTTATTTATAACTATTTTATGATGTCATTTGTTTTCATTTGCTAGATATTCGAATTAGTAGATTTTCCTTGATGTTTTAAACTCCATGTATAATCTCATTAATGATTAAGTTTGTATCCACTTGTAAAATTATAAAAACATAAATTTATGAATTTTGACCTAGCAAAAATACATATGCACTCCCAAATACCCCACAGTTTCTTAGTTACATAAAAAAAAATGAAATAAGAATAAAAGAAGATAGGAGATTAAAATATAGACAATATCAAAGTCCTACTTTATATTCTTTAACAATATAATATTCATTACAATTTATTTATGGCACCAAATGAAAATTCAAGATACTTCATAAAATGATATGGTTTTAATTTATGGATATTTTGAATGACTAATATTACAAAGGATATTATTTTTATTCACTTTTTGAAAGATTATCAAAAAGTAAGATACATGCACACACAATAAGTACAAAAACACCTAACTATGGGTACTCAAATTGACAACAAAAACTTTTATGTAGTCAACAGGTATTGTATTTGGAAGTAAAACAAGCTGGAAATATTATGGAGCTCAAGTGGTAATGGACATATTTAATATTTCAAATATTTCAAAAAATCAAAGAAGTGGCATGCACCTTGGTCTTGCGAGAGGATTGTCAGGCCCTTCGAATTATTGGAATATTGTCGCATGCGGATGGCATGTAAGTCAATTGATTAAACTTGTCAAGTACGTATATGCTTTTGAATAATTATTTAAATTAATATTTATTTTTTATTCTATAAATTAAAGATCTCTCGTTTAAAATTTAGATAACTTAGTTCATATTTACCCGTGCATTTTAGGATATAATGTAGTCATTGATATTCATAAAGAAATTTACAAAACTCCTATAAAATTTTAGGATCTGAGTATTTTAGTTGATCTTCAAATTTTAAATGAATTGATTATTTGGTCCTTCCAAGTCCAACTGTCATTAGAAAACTTGATTTTTACAATGATATTATCAACTCTTGTCACTTTAATTTAATCTCTATTTAAAAAATATTTATCTCTTAAATTTTGAAAATATTTATTTTAGTTATTTAAAATGTAAAAACCATCATTCTTGTCCTAGAGGGAAGTTGAGACATTATGTGAGAATTTTTAAAGAAAGGTGTTGAGAATTAACATAATAGTGTTTGCAAAATTGGTAACAGGCACAAGCTGATCTTCAGAAGAGAGGTAAACATGAAGTATTTTTAAAATTGGCAAAGCAAAAGATCCTCTTTCAGTCATAAGTTTAAAGCATGAAGTATTTTTATATTTTTAATTTTTTTGACTTCATTTCTTATTTCACTGATCTATTTATCTTTATTTTGATATTTACTTTTAGGTTTATCCAGAATTATATGGTGACAAAGCCCCAAGATTATTTACTTATTGGACGGTAAGCTTTAAAAACTTCATCGATAGATTTTTTTCTCCATTTATTTTTAATAACTTTTTCTTTGTGAAAATTTACAATTATCTATATTTATGCATTTTTCTAACATTAAAGCTTTTGTCTTTCAGAATGATGGTTATAAAACAGGATGTTATAATTTATATTGCCCGGGTTTTATCCAATTGAGTAGGACTTTTACTCTTGGTATGAAGTTACCTATTGGAAAAAGTGTACTCAAATTAACAATTTACAGGGTAAGACAACCTCACAATCTTTTAACAAAATATATATTTTTGGAGAAAATCAATTAGTAACACTATGAAACACAAATGATGTATCTTATTGAGATTTTATACTCAGCCGGAATAGGTTTTGATATAATATGATATAAGTTTTTTAAGAATATATGATCCTATAAATAATATAATAATCATAATAAATGTAGAACTATTTATGTATATGATTAAATAAAATTTATTAATTTATACAATACAAATTTAGAAATCAACTCCTTTGTAAAGAATATTATTGGAAAAATAGAATTTCAAGTTTGAATTTCAATAAAAGTAGAACTTGTTATGCAATTGATAGACATTTATTTTACTCTTACTTTTTATTATTATTTCTTGTGTTTTGACAGGACGTAAAAACGTTAAACTGGTTTTTACTACATAACGAACAAGAAATTATAGGCTATTGGCCGAAAGAGTTATTCAATAATTTGGTGGATAGTTCTGTTGTTGAGGTAGCTGGATATGTTTATTCGCCATTGGATGAAAGTAGTCCACCTATGGGCAATGGTATCTTTCCTAATCCCGACCCATCGAAGGCTTGTGAACTAAAGCACATCAAATTAATAAATGAAAATGGAGATTTTATAGTACCAGGAAGTGATACCACCTATTCTTTATTAAATGACCTCCCTGATTACTATGGTGTTGTCATTGAGCAGGGGGTCAATGAATTTTCATTGAGTGTTGGTGGACCTGGAGGTTATAAAAGAAAATGACATATAAATTTGATTTACATAACTTTCATATATCTAACAGCTACTTGGATTGTCGTAGATTATAGTGATGATGAATTTTGAACATTTTAGGTTTCATATTTCTATAATTAATTATTTAGAGTAGCTACAAGAAGAATAGGGACAGGCCCTATTCTGGATGCAAGGCATAAAAATTTCCTGGTATAGATAACATAATACAAAGATACAACAGAATTAATAAATAAAGTAAAACTTGGGTTTATACAACCCCGCACAATATATAAGTCACCCCTAGTGCCTCACACTTAATACAAAATAATATATATCAAATCTCACACTCTAAATGAAAACAAGAAGGAGGTCTACATCAACTACATAGGACTCACACATGGAATCCAATCCTATGCCCCTGTCCTAAGTCTCACTGTCACTTGTTCGAAACATCAAAGGGGGCAATGAGTCAACCAACTAAGGGTCAGTGGGAACCACATACAAATCATATGAATAAAAGAAGCATAAACGCAATAAAATATCAACAAGCATGAACGTCGGGCCCACGACCAAGAACATCAACAGGTATAACCCCCGGCCCACGGCCCAAAACATCCACATGTACACATCGGGCCCATGACCCAAATCATCAACATATACAACCCCTCGGGCCAACGGCCAAAACATCCACATATGTAAACATAGGACCCTCGACCCAAAACATCAACTTAGAAAATATGATATCAAAGCATAAAACACTGCTCGGTCTACGAGAGGCATGCTCAAGCCTTACGTATGGTCTCCAGATAAATCCCGTAGGATGAGCATGTATGCGCGTGTCGTCACACAGCCACAAATGAATGCCCACAGACATCCGTCCCTCAGATCCCAACGTGGATCGAGGCATCTCATAAAATCAGTATGAAAACCAATAAAACCTAAAAAACAAATATCAGATCACGAATCTAGCATATTCAAATCCCAAGTGATACACTAAAACCATACACACGTATAAACTCGACTCGCATCGGAGCAAAACCATCTTGCAAGCCGTTCAGTTCTCTTTAACAGGCTTGTTCTACCAATCTATCAACTGAAAAACCATGAACTCAACATGCGTACCAAGAGGTGCCCGCCCATACAAACACCTCCTGATAATACCTCGTGGAGTTGTAAAACTCTAGGAAAACCATAAATTCATTTTCATATAAAAACACTCCATTCAGAAGGTTTTCATAATAAAACATATCATACCTTTCATTCCATAAATGTAAACATACAAAGCGTGTTAGAAATTGCATACCATGTATTTTTAGGTATGGTTACCCACCTGGTATATAGCAGTTACACAATCCTAGAGAGCCTCCTCGTCACGGCTCAATACTCTATATCAGGGTCTGAATAAGGTAATATCGTCTAAGTATACCTTATATATACATACACACACTTATGTATGCTAATGCACTAACAACTAGGATTTATGCCTTCCATAATTACTAGTTATGGGAAACCCTTGAACCGGCCATCAATCTCACTTATATTTTGCTCATACATTAACTAAGTCTTGGTAACACACTCATTTCAGCATAGGTGTTATGCACCTAAAATATGTTTAATTGCAAGGGCTTATATACATGCTAATCGGTTTAGTAACATGATAATCACTGCTAGACATATTCTGTTAATTTAGCATGTAGTTGTATGTGTATGCATCCATACCTCGGTGACCTGGTAAATAAGTCAACATTTAGTTCATAACCTTCCATCTTGAAGTCAAGGGTATGGTCATGGTAACACACTCATTTCAGCATAGGTGTCATGCACCTAAAATATGTTTAATTGAAAGAACTGCAGCCATTAACTTTCTTTATGAGTATAAACTGCAGCCATTTATAGCTTGTTCAGGCACTAATAGCGGCCAGTTAACAGGCTTAATATGGGCAGGTTAAGCAGTGCTACCCGACAGGGTTTTAACATGCTTGCATTGAATAATTAAGTTATCTCCATTGCAAATGCTAGGTTAGTGCAGGATCATAGATAATATGAGAGAAAACATCCACTGCATTTATTACTGAAGTAAATATGCAGATTTGGAAGGAAAACAAACCCAAGCACAAGAGTGTTTGGTTGACTGTATGAGGAGTTACATCCAGGGATGGGTAAATCCTCACATAGTACTTTTTATTTTATATGTTTGGCTTGTACTTTTGGGTGTGGATGTGTAACTCCACATACAAAACTTTTGTATGCAGAGTTGCAACAAAAATGACAAAACGGGGAGATACATCCACATCTTACTCATTTCCCATTCCCCTTATATTATTATTATTATTATTATTATTATTATTATTATTATTATATATATACATATATATATATATATTAAAATAAAATATCCTAATTTTGAGTAGTGTTAAATTAATCTAAATATTTTAAATTTAAATACAATATTTACATCAATTTATTTATTTTAAAAGATATATATATATATTAAATTAAAATATCACAATTTGAGTAGTGTTAAATTAATCTAAATATTTTAAATTTAAATACAATATTTACATAATCCTAAACCATCACTAGTTTCACAGAGAACACATGAATACTCACCAGACTCCTGCTGCATCGGCATTCAACTTGCCATGCCACCCCTCTTTGTGGTATCTCGTCGAGCACCTCACATGCGCATTTCGAATCACCAACTCTACATGGCAAGGTGTCGGTGAATCTCTCAATCTTACAATGCCAATCACAAATGCTATCCATTGAAGCACACATCCAAGTTTCAATGGCCTACCTTCTTCCTCGTTTCCAGTTGGTCGCCACAATAGGGTTGATCTTCTCCTCCCCTCAAAGGCAGGGCTACGAAGTTCTCTAGGCTCGAACAACTACGTACCACGGTGGGGAGGGAGAAGAGAAGGGGTGGTGTGGGTGAAGGCCCGTTGCTGACTGCTTTCATAGAGGCTCGCCGGCTACTGGTGGTTCACGAGGGAGCAGCGGTGGCGCTGTTGGTTCACAGGAGAGGGGGAAGACGACGAGCTACTCCCCGAGTCCCGACCGAGATCCAAAATATCTTGAACGAGGCCTCTGTCGCTTTTGACCATTCCCACAAAAGGTTAAGGCCCTAATCCATTCTTAGTTAGGACTAATCAAGTCTTATCCATCTCTCAGCCTTTAATCCAATTCAGTTAGGGATTTTACAGTTCAGCCCCTTGCTTTTACTTAAATTACATATAATCACTAGCATTTGCACCTTAGCACCTGAATTGTTTCCAAATCTCATGAGTTGTTGAGATTATGCAATTAAGCCCCTCCCCTAAGCATTCATTCATAACAAGCTCGTTAGTCAGATCGTCTGACGGTAAATTTTATTTAAGTACTAAAATTCAAATAAGAACAGTACTTAGCATGGGTGACTTTTATAATTGATTAACTTGCGGGAAGGAACTGATCCTCAAATGAATCTATTCATTTGTTTCTAAAATTTCTCCAGTGCCTTGACAGTGATTGTTGTGAACTTCCATCATAGGAAGTTGCTTAGCTCTGACAATGATTCTTCAGATAAATCAATTAAACCTTGACTCAAGCTTTTTTATTATTATTATTAATTTGGGCAAATATTTTTATTATTATATATTTTATATATTTATTTTCTAAAAAAAATATAGTTCTATTTTTATATTTAAAATATATTTGTTTCACACTAAGGCAGTTCACTCCGTTTGGAAGATACTACGATCACCAATATTTTTATGGATATTTGTTACTGTTTTAGGTGTGATTACTATTTGTAGTATTTTATATGCATGTTTTACATATCAATTTCATATCATAGAAATTTTTCAGTGCTTATAATTTTGTCTGACATATTGCTTCAGATAATTCCAAAAAATAAAAATCAAGGAGGAGGGGAAAGCGATCCGAATCAAGGATGGAGGTGGATCGATTCAGCGATTAAAGTCAAGGAGAAACCCAACAGGAAGGTGGAGGAGGAAGGGAGGAGAGAAAAGGCGGTGAAGATGGGAAGATACACCGGTGAGGGATTCGACGGCGAGAAGAGGGAGAGGGAGGAAGAGGGAGAGGAAGAAATAGGAAATAACAATAAAATTTATTTTTATTCAAAATAATCATAAAATAATCATAAGTTGAAATGAGTCAGCTATATGCATACGTCGACTTCTTTTTAGCGTGCTTAGGCAGAAATGTAATTTACCCGAAAAACTGGAACGAGGGAGAGAAGGGAGTGGAGATCTCATCCGGGCCTTTCAAAGATTAGGTTTTTTTTGTGTTTTTATATTTTTTACTCCCTGAAAAATAGTGAAATTATATTGTTAAATACTTATAGTTTTTTTTTGTGTTTTTATATTTTACTCCCTTGAAAACTTTTTACTTTGTTTGTTGAGTAATATTAACTAATATTTTATTTATAAATTAATTTTTTAAATAAATAATTACTCTTATAATTATCATTAAAATGATAATTATGTTTACAATATATGGTTTTTTTAGTAAAAAAAAATGAAGAAAAAAATAGAAATTTTTTATTTATTTGAATTATATTACAAATATAATAACTTTGACTATAAATTATTCTAAGGCCATAATATAAATCTAAACATGACTAAGAATAAAAAAAAAAAATTGTGACTAAAAAAACATTTACAGTTACATATAAAATAACAATAACTGTAGATTATCTTAATACCCATGCAATGAGTGGCACTAAACTTCTCTGAATGAGGTTCTGATAATGAAGATAAGCCATGAAAATATATTTTTTAATTTTATTTTTTGATTTATTGGTTTTTAAAAATCATCATTATTTTATTATGATTGTGGAGTTGTGCTTTTCTTTTCTTGTTATATCTATGTGCACAAGCCAACCTCTCTCTTCTTTTGTGAGAGAGAGAGAGAGTGAGTGGGCCAACCATCTTTATTTGTGAATGTAGTAAGTTATGGATTTATTTAAGGCCTAGATATACTATTCGTTTTTGTATTATAACCCAATGTTCATTTTCATCTTTATATTTTAAAAATATTCAATACGGTCCCTGTATTTTACATATTTTGTTCAATACCGTCTCTAACGCTGACGTGACAACACAAATGAAATACAACATAATTTTCTGATTTTTCTTATTTACACGTGGGTACGTATTTTCTTTGGCGTGACATCGTGATCGCCACATCAAGAAATAATAATTTTTTAAAAATAATTTTAGAATAAATTATTTTAAAAAAATTATTTTTTAAACAAAATATTTTTTTAAAAAAAATTACTTTTAAAAAATATATTTTTTTAAAAAATCTTATTTTGCTGACGTGGCAGAATGCGTATGCCACGTCAGAAAAATATTGTCACGTGTAAATAAGAAAAATTAGAAAATTATGTTGTATTTCATCTGTGCTACCACGTCAGCGTTAGGGACGGTATTGAACAAAATATGCAAAATACAGGGACCGTATTGAATATTTTTAAAATATAGGGATAAAAATGAATATTGGGATATAGGGGGTGTTTGGATTGGCTTTTTTTTTTTTTCCTCCAGAAATGCTTCTGGAGTACGTTAACCACTTCTCAAGGAAAGAAAGGGATTTGGATGGGTTTTTAAAAAAAAAACATAAGCACTAAAAAAAGCCCCATAAGTGTTTTTTTTAGAAGCAAGTGGTTTGGTGCTTCTGAAAAAAGCCGTTTTGTAGAAATTATGTTAGAAAGTGTTAATTACAAAAACACCATTCTTAAACCTTTTTAAACCTATTTTGAAAATGGTCAATTACCAAAATACCATTATTATTATTTTTATTATTTTTTATTATTTTTTATTATTATAAAAGTACTTATGGATTAACATACACAAACATAAAAATAACAGAAGTGTTTAACTTACTCTCAGAAGTTCTTTTTTTAAAAGTTCTTCTAGCAAACTCAAAAAAAGTACTTTTTTTCAAAAGCCAATCCAAGCACCCCATAGTACGGGGACAAATAGTGTATTTAAACCTTTATTTAATTACCTAGTTAAGGTAATTTAATACTTTGGGACCGAACAAACAGTATAAAATCGAACTCACTCAAACTATAAATGAGAAACTTTGTTGATTGGTTAACTTGTGGGGAATTGATCTTTAAATGGATCTATTCATGTGTTTCTAAAATTTCTCCACTGTCTTGAAATGTTAATATTTCTACTATGTTGTTGTGTAGCATATAGATGGATTAAATTAATTTTAAATAAAATCATAATTTATTTTTATTAAAAAACTCATTTGATAAAATGGATTTATTTATGTATAATAGCGGATAAAGTTTTGTGAGTATTTTCTATCTTCTATCTATATTACTAAGCGGAAGAAACGGTTGCAAGGGTTTTTTATTTTATAAAAAATCCTAAAAAAATGAGAAAATTGTATTGGGGTATTCCGATTTTCTCAGATTTTTAGTGTTTCAAATTTAAATACTTTAATACACGATCGAATGGTTTCCTCAAGTTAGTTACGATCACGTTTTTTCGTGGCGGTTACTACTATCCTCAATGTCTCACGTCGTTTCAAATCAAACAGTACAAAAATGGCCCTCGCGCTGCTCAGGTTTATCTCAAATATGATATTAATATATGTAGAGTTTATGGTTTTGGGTTTAGGTTATTAATATATGTTCCGTATATATATATATATATATATATATATATATATATATATATATATATATATATATATTAGATGTTTAGCTCATATTTAAAAATTATTTAAATTAAAAATTTTAAAGATAATATGAAATACATTTCTCACAAGTTTATTATTTGCTTTAAACATAGTAAGGATTTTCTAACCTGTTTAAATACGAATTTTGCTTCTAAAGGTTCGAAATAATAGTAGTTTTATAAAGGGATAAATCATTCTAAATATTAAGGATTAATATTTAGATTAAAAAATAAATATTTTGATTAAATATTTTTTTCTATAGCCAAAATTTATTCCACGGTTAGAAGCATTGTGGAAAAAACATACATGGATTACAAAATATATTAGTTAAAAATCATTGTATTGATTTTAGAAGGATTTTGATATGGGTTGTGAGGTTTCTTATAATAAGAATTTATTTTGATGATGTAATTCTTTTGCTGGTTTTAATAGATTTTCCAAAAGGGATTAAATATTCTAAAATTTTAGTAGCAATTTTTACTGCATTTAAAAAATACATATTTCAAATATTGTTTTTTTTTTCTATAGCCAAAATTTCTTTCAAGGTTAAAAGCATTATGGAAAAAGAATTATAGATTTCAAGAGATACATGTAGTAGGCAAGTTAGTTTTTATTTAGTTGAGTTTCAAAAGAATAAATTAGCATGAAGGGTTAAATTATTTGGATGATATTTTTTGAAGATATGAAATTTTATAATAAATAATATGTGTATTGTTTTTAAAAGGATTTTGATATGGTTTGAAAATATTTGTATTGTTTTTAAAGAATCTTTGTATTGTGTTTATAAGGACTTTGAAGTTATGAAAACCAATATTTAAATTCGATATCATGAATAATATAGGATAAATATAAAATAATAATAACAAATGGATAACACTAAAGTATTTCTTAATATCATGCACAATCGGAATCCAATTTGGATTGAAGTAAAGTTTAAATCAATTCGAATTCGAATTGAGTAACATTTGAATACCATGCATTTCGATTAAATATTTTTTCTATAGCCCAAAATTTATTCCACGGTTAGAAGCATTGTGAAAAAAAATAATGTGTACCAAAGAAGGAAAAAAAACAAACAAACAGAAATAAGAAATAAGACATAAATTACCAAAAAAAACATTGTGCATGAAACCAAATTAAAAAAAGATAACCAAGATCAAAATATTAGTTCCCAATTTCTAAGAATAAATGTAGCATAGATAAATAAGTAGACAAATAAACATGTTAACCCGTAATATAATAAAAAAATTAATATATTTATTTATTTAGTTATTTATGTTTCGCTCATATTTAAAAATTATTTAAATTAAAAATTTTAAATATAATATGAAATACATTTATCAGAAGTTTATTATTTGCTTTAAAAATGGTAGTGATTTTCTAACCTATTTAAATACGAATTTTGCTAAATAATAGTGGTTTTATAAAGGGATAAATTATTCTAAATTTTAAGTATTAATATTTAGATTAAAAAATAAATATTTCGATTAAATATTTTTTTCTATAGCCAAAATTTATTCCACGGTTAGAAGCATTGTGGAAACAAACCAGTTGAGAGAATGAAGTAACTAACTTGTTTGCATCCAAAAAGTCACAGTAGCCTGAATCATAAAATTTTAAAAAACACACACACAAATAATACATTAATAAAAAAAAATCACTCCTTTATCCTGAAGAAACCAAATCAAAGCCAAAACATATAAAAAAACAAAATTAAAAAAACATAAATAATACATTAATAAAAGAAAATCAATCCTTTATCTTTAAGAAACCAAATCAAAATTAAAATATATAAAAAAAACTTTATCCTTACCAATTCCCATTCTTTATGGGATGGAGAAAGAACATGAGGAAAGAACGTGATGCATTAGAAACCAAAACCGACTCTGTTCATGAGCCTTCTATTAATAAAAAATCTTATATTGTCAGTTTCATCCTTGAACTTTATATCAACCACAACCATAAAAAATTCTAAATTAATATGAAAATTTAGGACTTTAGGGAAAAGGGACATTTGCTCAAATGAACTCTAGCAAAAATATAAGGTAGAAAAGGGATGAAAAACATTTTTTTGAACAAATTAAACCAGGAAAGGCAAAATCAATACACACTAGTTCAGAGAATGAAGGAGTAACTAACTTGTTTGCATCCACAAAGTCATCAGAATCTACACAGTAGCGTGAATCATAAAATTTAAAAAAAAACACAAATAATATATTAATAAAAAAAAATCACTCCTTTATCTTTAAGAAACCAAATCAAAATCAAAACATATAAAAAAACTTTATCCTTACCGATTCACATTCTTTATCGGATGGAGAGAGAAGTTTCACTCAATATCACATGGTATAACGATATGAGGAAAGAATGTGATGCATTAGAAACCAAAACTGATTCTTTTCATGAGCCTTCTATGAATAAAAAATTACATATTGTCAATTTCATCATTGAACTTTATATCAAACACCACCATAAAAAATTCTAAATTAATATGCAAATTTAGGACTTTAGGGAAAAGGGGGCATTTGCTCAAATGAACTCGAGCAAAAATATAAGGCAGAAAAGGGATGGAAAGCATCCTATTTTTTAAAACAAATTTATAGGAAATAACCCACGATTGGGTTATAAGCCCGGATTATGTAAAAATAATTTCTCTTTCCAAACAAAAACCCTAGATTTGCACCAAAAGAAATTGTGCATAAGAAAGATTAGAAAACTAAAATCAAAATAAATTGTACAACTCAACGTAGTTTCCCACACGAAAAATTGGTGCCGAAAGGGAAAAAATTAAAACCTACTTTTTCCATAATGCTTTTAACCTTGAAAGAAATTTTGGCTATAGAAAAAAAAAAAGAATATTTGAAATATGTATTTTTTAAATGCAGTAAAAATTGCTACTAAAATTTTAGAATATTTAATCCCTTTTGGAAAATCTATTAAAACCAGCAAAAGAATTACATCATCAAAATAAATTCTTATTATAAGAAACCTCACAACCCATATCAAAATCCTTCTAAAATCAATACAATGATTTTTAACTAATATATTTTGTAATCCATGTATGTTTTTTCCACAATGCTTCTAACCGTGGAATAAATTTTGGCTATAGAAAAAAATATTTAATCAAAATATTTATTTTTTAATCTAAATATTAATCCTTAATATTTAGAATGATTTATCCCTTTATAAAACTACTATTATTTCGAACGGTTAGAAGCAAAATTCGTATTTAAACAGGTTAGAAAATCCTTACTATGTTTAAAGCAAATAATAAACTTGTGAGAAATGTATTTCATATTATCTTTAAAATTTTTAATTTAAATAATTTTTAAATATGAGCTAAACATCTAATATATATATATATATATATATATATATATATATATATATATATATATATATATATATATATACGGAACATATATTAATAACCTAAACCCAAAACCATAAACTCTACATATATTAATATCATATTTGAGATAAACCTGAGCAGCGCGAGGGCCATTTGCTTGTATTCTCTAAACAAGAGACAACATATTTTGTTTCCTTCTTTTTTTGTTGCATAATATTAATATGAAAATAAATAGAATTAAAGAAAAAATGGGAAGGTAGTATTATTAATATGATATTTGGATATATAATTAAATTTATTAAATAATATGATTTTTATTATTATACATGTCAAATAGGTTTGACACGGGCCCTACTCGTGTTGAGCATTGTGCATGTGTGTGCCGGCAAGGCCTGTAAAACCGAGGATCAGCTCGGCATAAAACATGATCTAGCTAGTTTTTTGTTCATGTGGTATCTGGCAAGCAAGCGGGCGACATATTAATTTAAAAATAAAAAACAAAAGATATACAAAAACTAATAAATTGGAAAAAAAATTAAATAAAAAATAGGAAAACCAAGAAAATCACTAAAATGTAGGGAAAATGAAAAAAAAAATTATAAAAATACAGAAAATAAACCCAAGAGAAGAGAAATTTTCTACAAAATCTAGAAAATCGTTGAAATTTCAAAAAACGACCAAAATAAATAAACTCAGAAATGCCCCAAAAAAAACAATGAAAAACTTCTAAAAAATCTGAAAATCCATGGAATTAAATATACATAAACTCATAAATGCCCAAAAAATCAACAAAATCCCATAAAAATATGAAAAACAGAAAAATCAGGAAAATGTGTACAGAGTGCAGAAAATCCCATAAAATCTTAAAAAAAAATCACAAAATCCCAAAAAAAAAATATATAAAAAGAGTAAATTTTCCATATGTTCACAAACTCCACAAAAATTCATAATTATTTTTATTGCTTTTGGGCTTTAAGAGGCTTTTTTTGACATGGTAAGGAACGGAGGGTTTTTTTTTTTGGCTTAGACGATAAAAGCCTCCACTCACAGATCATTTAGGAATGTAGCCATGGGTTAACTCAAAAAGTAAACTCAATTTAATATGCTCACCTCATTTATGGGGCCGGGCACTTAATCTCAAGATCTTTCAGAAGAATTTTTCAATGCATGAAACTCAAGGGTTTTACCGTTAAGTTATGAAGCCTTTGGTAGGAAAAGAGCACTTGATCCTTACAAATGGAGAGATGGAGGGAATTTTATAAGATTCAACAAAGGGTCGTGTTCATTCTATCACCACCAACCAAAAAAGGACACGTATATTGGACTTGCTTTAAGTACATGGAATTTCTATTTGGAGGTGGCGGGAAGCTGAAAATGTGGAGTTGCCAACTTGCCATTAATATTAATGTGAACCCCGGGAAGAGTAAGTTGTTAACATGTTCCAGCATTTTTATTCTTTTTGGTCTCTCAAAAGTCAAAACATTTACAAATATTTCATTCATTGAAATTAATAGAATTCATATTATTAAATAATTTAAACATTAAAGCATCATCAAAGTTATTAATGTCAAGTTCCTAATATTGTTTGATGTCATTGTCATCCCTGTGTTTTGCAAAGGAGTTTTTATTAAAAAAAAAAAAGAAGATCAACTTCACTTCGGACCACCATCTTTTTTATTTTTATTTTGATTTATAGAATTTGAGTATTATTAAGTTTATGCGGGGTTGCGTGGGCGTACAGGCCTATGCTGATATATATATACCCACCCCCCTCTCCAAACACTCACAATTGTAGGTGTAGACTTAAGCTATAAAGACACCTACTCACGGATTAATGTAGAGAGATGCCACTAAGAACACAGAAGCAGAAGCTCATTCTGGATCTCCCACTTACGACCCCTCATCATGCGTGTATAAACTTGAAGCGTAAACTCAACTCAAACTTATTTACCACATTTATGAGACTGAGCACTCGATCTCGAGATTTCTTGTGAGAATTTTCCAACACATGGAATCTAAAGGTTTTAGTGCTATACGCTATGAAACCTTTGATTGACATCTATATTTATTATACAATAGAAGTGGCATGCATCCCAATGTTGATTATTTCACATAGTCGGATATTATTATCAATTGATGTACTGTTGTTGAGGCATGAGAAGGGAGTTTCTAATTGGAGGGGGAGGGAAACGGTTGTGTTGGAGGTGCCATTGTTGTGAGCATTTACATACATTTACATACATTTGATTCGTTAAATTAATAGAATTCATATTATCAAATAATCTAAAAATTAAAGCGTCAACAAAGTTATTAATCATCGTGCAAGGGTTTCTCTTAAGGTTAGTATTGTGTGGTTGGTTGCTGATCTATGATAGGGTGCTTACCATGGTTAACTTAGACATAGATAGATAGATGTCACCTGAATCTTATGAGGAAGGGGTGGTGGAGATGAACGTACATCTCTTCTTCCTTGCAATATACTTTCACCCGCTGACTCTATCTTTGAGCTTTCGAGTTTCATGTTTGTTCAATTATATATATATTTTCCTAATTATCCAATTTTAACTCCAACTAAATCAAAATAAAAAGTTTCTTGGGTCATTGCTATTTACACCAGTATAGTACAAATCAATTAAATGGAAACTAAGAAAAATATTTACTATATGCATGATTTAACCAAACAAACACTTGCTCATTTACTCTTAAATAAAAACATATAATTACAAATTGAAAAAGAGATTTATTTATTCTTTACACTGCCCCACCCCCCTCTCCAAACCATCACTCGCAGCTGGCCCTACGACGAGCCTGTGCTGGTTGCTGCCGGCGAATCTCCAGGTAATTCAGCTCGCCGCCTCCCTGGCTTCCTCCCCATCATGCATGCATCAAGTGCTTTCTCTTCCTTCTCATTTTCTCTCTCCTTTTTCTGATTTTTAATGTTTTCTGGTTGATGATTCCGTGTTATGTTATGTAAATTAATTAATGCTACTTGTATGTTCTGATCGATATTGGTTGTGATTTTCATGTTAGTTAGTTAGTT
Source organism: Dioscorea zingiberensis (assembly GCA_026586065.1). Taxonomy (NCBI): domain Eukaryota; kingdom Viridiplantae; phylum Streptophyta; class Magnoliopsida; order Dioscoreales; family Dioscoreaceae; genus Dioscorea; species Dioscorea zingiberensis. The sequence goes on along the minus strand of CM048818.1, from coordinate 83,841,899 downwards.
AGTTAGTTTTTTTTTTATGCTACATTTCAATATTATGCGATCATGCACTCTTAAGTCTTAAGAATTAGAGTTTACTTTTTATGGCGCATTAATTATAATTTTTTGGTTATGTTTTTTAAATTTAAATTTACAGAAGAAAAGAGAAGAGTTGCATGGTTTACGTTTACGGGTAATATTGGAGATGGATTATTATTTCTATTATCCTTATCTTTTGAATTTTTGGCATGTTAGAAAATTCTGAACAAATTATAAAATAGCCCTCGATCGGATATTTTATAATTTCAAAATGATTGATATATATGAAAGTTCTGTCTTGTTGTCCGCCTGTTGTATCTTTGTTATAACTACATTTAACTCATCAGAACTTGAAAAGTACCAGTTCTGCTTTCCGTGGTAAGGTATGTCTTGTTGATCTCGTTGAGGTACATTTGTGTGGTGAATTGTAACTCTATTTTCCTCTCGAGGAATCACACAAGCTCTCACATACACACTCTGGCTCACATAATCAAGACAAAACATACAAGAAGAGAGGAGACAAAGAAGTTTGGTAACCCAGGGGCCTCGGCTAACCAAGCTCTTACATCCGGGGCCAAGCCCCGAGAAGACAATCCACTAAAGGTGTAGGGAAGGCATGTGAGTACAAGAGTCTCACTCACTCTCTCACTCTATCATAAGCACCTTGACTCCTTGATTGACAATGACCACTATCACCCTTCTCCGGAGGAGGACTACTCTAGTCGGCTCACCTCAATCCATCGAGTCCTCGGTCTTATATAGACACGCCTCCTCCTTGCCTTCACGCCATCACAAAGACATCCTCCACCTTCAGGGATTCTCGCGGCTTTCGTAATTAGACTCCTTCCAATTCCAGAATGTTGCAACTTTAGTTGTAACATGAGTTGCAACACGACCTCTACCGAATTAACTCACCTAAGGCTACAAAGATCCATCGTGACCTCTTCGACTTCGACGCACCTCCAACCCTCCCTGGTTGAGTCCCGAGTCTACTACGCCGATCCTCCCGATCCCACACGCAGAACTAGCCGATCCACCTCTCCGTCGCGATTCTCAAATTCCTTCCTTGGCCGAGACTCCACCATAGCTGCAAGACCCATCAATCAACCTCCATCTTCATGCAAGCTAGGTTGAGCTGTTGATTGGCTCCTCCAATCTCTTTCCAAGTTTGGTCACAACTTGGCCTATCATGCTCCATTTGTCTCACCATATTTGTTCTTCAATCATCCAAATATGGTCTTCTAGATTTGGCTAGCATCAATCACCTCATCACATATTAGTTGCCAAATCTTCCTTCCATTCTTGCCTTCAATCAGCTCTCATCAATCCTCTTCCTTCCTAATGTGGTTGCTTGCATGCGATCTTCAAATCAGCTCTCAATATTTTGCATGCAATCATTTGCATGATAAATCAATCAAATGAAAGGATGATGTGTTCTTCCAAGAATGGAGTCTCCAAGCCATGTTGTAGTCAATTCACATCTTGGGTTGCACCGAAAGCTTGCTAGTTGATTCGCTCCTCTCACTACAAGAAATGTTACATTTACTCACAGAAATTTTACTCACAGAAATTTAAGCGTGACTAAAACTTCATATATAGTCACACTTAGATTCATGTGTGAGTATTAAAGTAATTTATAGTCACGGTTATTTTATATATGACTATAGAGATTTTTTTAGTCACGAATTTTTTTTAACCGTGACTATAGGTTATATATTATAGTCACGCTTAGATTTATGCATGAGTATTAAAGTAATCTATAGTCACGGTTATTTTATATGTAACTATAGAGGCTTTTTTAGTCACGGATTTTTTTAACCATGACTATAGGTTACATATTATAGTCACGCTTAGATTCATACGTGAGTATTAAAGTAATCTATAATCACGGTTATTTTATATGTAACTATGGAGGCTTTTTTAGTCACAGATTTTTTTTAACCGTGACTATAGGTTACATATTATAGTCACGCTTAGATTTATACATGAGTATTAAAGTAATCTATAGTTATGATTATTTTATATGTAACTATAGAGGCTTTTTTAGTCACAAATTTTTTAACCATGACTATAGGTTATGTGTTATAGTCACACTAAGATTTATGTGTGAGTATTAAAATAATTTATAGTCACGGTTATTTTATATGTAACTATAGAGGTTTTTTTTATCACAGATTTTTTTTTTTTTTTTTTCACTGATTAGGGTGGACCTGGGGCTAAATCAAATTGAGATCCCTTTTTCCTTTTTATTTCACTCACTTTCACGATCCCCTTTCCCCTCTCTTCTCCTTCTTCCTTTTCTCTCCCTTACCCGCCGACTGACCGCCGGCCAGCCTCCGCCTCCAGCCCGGCGACCCATCCTTGCCCGCGCCCGGCCACCCCTGCCCGGCCATCCGCCGCCTGTGCCCTGCCGATCTCTGCCAGAGACGCCTCCGCGAGCCACTGTTCACCCCCCCCCCCCCCAGCTCGCCGTCCGCCGCAGCCACCTGCCCGCTTGCAGCCAATGGCCGGCCGTCCGTGACCTCCATTCCCCGCCCGCGGCCAACGCCGGGCACCACCTGCAGCCTCCGTTGGCGTCGCCCCAAAGCACCTCCGCCCCTTTTGGCCGCGCCAGCAGCCCGGCTCTGCCTTGCCTGCGCCGCTAGAGGCCGGCCAACCCTCTTCTTCTCCAACGAACTCCGGCCGGCCAGATCTAGCTTCTGTGGAGATCGTGAGAAACCGGACCCCAGCTGGTGAGGCTTGATGCTCTTTTCCATTTTTCTTTATTTTTGTCCAATTTCGTGTTTCCTTTGATTTTCTATGTAGCTGTATTCTTTTTAGTATTCGCGCTCGATCCGGAATGCTAACCCTAGTTGGATTTAGGTTTTCGGCGAGTTCTATTAACGTTGATCATCAATTGGATGCTAGATTTCGCTAGGGGTTTAATTAGATCTTATTGTAGAATGGGAATTGCTTAGTGGATGCCTCTCTTTGAATGACCAAGGAATGCTGGTAGATACACTTGGATGTGGTGTTCCTGATTTCATATTCGTTATGTGCCAAGAACATGAAGAATTCTCCAGTGAGATCAAAACAATGTAATTTCTGTTGGTGTTATGCTTTAGTTCTTTCAGTTCATTGTAGAGTATAAGTGGGCCGTAATCAAATTGAGTCCCAACATGCATTTATCTAGGTTGAAGTGAAAGTAGAATAACTTAGCCTAATTTCTTACTCCATCTTTAGTTTGCAAAACAGAGCTTCAAAGCATCTTTTTTAGAACGGTTAGATGTTAAGTTGATTCTGCATGTCTTGGATGATTGAAATGGTGTTTAGATTGTTTTCAGATCTTTTTATCTCTTGTCTCAATGCACTCCTCTCCTATAGATGGAGTTCATGTTCTAGTCTCATGATGTGCAATTTCCTTACTCAGAAAGAAATAAGAAAAAAAGAAAGAAAGTTAAATATGTAAAAAATAATCTACTGGTGTAGCTTGTATCTGATTTTGGAAAGACCAACTTTGATCTGGAGTCAGACCTCCGAAGAACTCATATGTAGTTTGAGGCTGAAGTGTGGGGCATTTCTTTCGGGTATAACGTTTCAAGGTTTTGAGTTATAGTTTTCTAGCTAGACATGGGAAAAAACCCTGGATGCCCCTTGTTGATGTCTGCACACCCTTTGATTCCTTATGGTTCCTTGCATGGCCAACAATAGCGGTTTTCAATCCTTTTACCATAATAGCCGAATTCTCAAAAAGCAATTCAGTAGCAGATAGGGGCCTTCACAAGAACTCGTTGTTAATTTTCTGGAAATATCGACACTCAATTCATAGCATTGACAATGGTTAATTTCTTGAATGATTCTCTTCTCAAAGTGCGCGCATTCTTTTCTTCTCTTTTGTGTCTTCAGGAGTTTTCTGTATTGTTTTTTTTCCGTTGTTTTCTAAAAATATTGATGAATCCCACCTGACTGAGCCCATCCATCTGTGTTTATGTGCAATGCTTCTTGATTTTAGGTGTATTTCTGAACTGTGCATGATCTACTCACAATTTTGTTTTATTGCTATTGCTATATTGAGATGAGCTTCATTGTGCCATGCATCATTTTTATTATTCCAATCTTGTTGGGTCCAAAGCACACTCCCTATTTACTAAACAAATTAATTTGGAAGCTTCAAACAGATTTGGATGATGTGCAGCAACTACTGATTCAAAGATGGCATGCAATAGGTACAGTTTGACAATCAGGTATTGATCAGATCCTAGGAAGAAGTGAGTTGATTTTTCTCTACTTGTTCTGAGCTTTTTGTTTTGTGTATTTGAGAGTTGGCTTTGTTATGGAGTATGTGCTCTTTCTTTGTATTAGAAACCAAGTCAAAGCTTTCAGCTTGGATTGGGTTTGAACCCACCCATCTAAAAGTCTAAAATTTTTTATTTTGGAATTGTCACCGAATTGTTTTTTTATGACAAAAGAAATTGTGGGAATTGCATCAAATCAGGTGGGAATTGCCATGACTGAGTTTCCGACATTTCAAAGGTCCTTCAACCTGGTTACTTGAATTTCAAAACTTCATTCTTCAGCTTGGTTGTGAATATATTTTAAGAGCTCTTTCTTTTTTGTCAAAAGGTAATGATATTAAGCCATGATCGGGAAGGAGGTAGAGTGAGTCTTTCAACAAAGAAGCTGGAGCCAACACCTGCTCCAGCACCTGGTGACATGATCCACAATCCTAATCTTGTGTTTGAGAAGGTATATCTAGTTTTATGACTTTTCCTTGACATCACAAGCTCAATGAACATATTTTTCTCATCAAATTGAACGATTTTAGGCATGAGAAAGTCGGCGCCACCAGGAGAGTCGGGGTATGTGCATTTCATTTGTGGAATTGAAATATTATCAGACTTAGCAAATTTTTGAGTCGGAAATTGTGCCCTTTTGTGTAGAAAGTGCAGTAGAAGTGATTCTTTCCAGCTTTTCTAGTAATCTATGTAGTGCAAGAGGATGCTTATTATAAATATATATATGATGGAATGAAATGCTTTTTAGGCTTGTGGAAATCCTTCTTTTGTTTTATGCTGTTTTGTAGTTACTTTTAAGGTTTTTGTAGGGCTGCTTTGCAAAGTTCCCAATGAAAATTTCTGTTTAGTCCCTAGCAAAGTAATAATTAACAAGCTCCTTTTACTCACGGAATAAAATCTGAGAGAAAAAAAATTATATAATATGTTTTTACTCATGCATATTATCCATGAGTAAAAATAAAAAAAATAATAATCTTCGTTTTCACTCACACATAATATCCATGAGTAAAAAATAAAAAAATTAATAATTACCACTTTTACTCACGGATAATATCTGTGAGTAAAACTAAAAGAATAATAATGATCACTACTTTTACTCACGCATGTACAAGCGTGAGTAAAACCTAAAAATCTATTCTCACGGAAATTTTCTGTCACAATACGGCTATACCGTCGCCCCCCTTTAGTCATGGCATTTTTAGCGCCGGTATAAGATTTTTTTCCGTGAGTAAAAAAAATTTGATCTATACTCACGCTTATTGACACTTTTACTCACGCTTATACTGGCGTGAGTAAATGTAACATTTTTTGTAGTGTCTTATGATGATGGTTGCACCCGGATTAAGTATGAGCACTTTGGACTTTGTAGCCGAATCTCTGCCGTCTTTAGTCTTATACTGCACTAACAATATATATATATATATATATATATATATATATACTATAACTCGTTAGGTTTAAGTATCAGTGTTTTAATTGCATGGTCTCTGGGATTATTTTCTTTGGATATTATTCAATATGTATCAATATTCCTTGAGGCAAGGTCATTGCTCATGAGTAAAAAGACTTTTTTGTAGTTAATTTATCTAGTCAAAATAGATTTTTATCAACTAATAATTAATTAATGGATCATGGTAGGCATTTACTTAAAACCTAACTATTCTATATGTGATCTTGTAGTAATTAATGACATTTTATGAGTCTGGGCATGCAGTGCCATCGTCTTGTCCTTGTGATGATATTTGAATTACATGGACGGACTAAGGAAATTAAATGACACTTTGATGTGACAGAGCAAGTATACATGAAAATAATTGGCCAAATATTATCAAGATATCACTACTTAAATAGATTGATCAAATCACCAAATTTAAAGATTTGGAAATTATTAGTCCCAAATAAGTCCAATATTTAAAGAAATTAAAGAAGTTTAGGACATGTAAAAAAATATTTATTTATGTTTTTAAGATTATAAAGATATAATAATCGTTATATTAACAAATATAATAATTTGATGACTACAAATTTATTTTTAGAGAAATGAAAACAACATGAAACAAACTTTTTTTGCTTATAACTCATTCCATTCTTTAGCCTTCATTTAAAGAGCGTTTGAATGATCTGAAAGTTTTAAACAATGAAACTTTGTTTAATCAGATTTCTCTTAACTGGGTATGAAGTAGAACATGGGAAATGCTTGAATGGATGATTTGAGAAACTTTTTTAACTTGTGTTTAACTTCATGAAGTCTCATGTTATAAACATAGTGGTGTTTCTAACCTGATCTTCACGGAAACTATTTCTCTTTCCCGCAGAACAAGAAAGTTTAAGCCAATAGAAATGCCGATACTCACTATTGTTTGTTTGTATGCTTCCGGTGGCGGATGGTAGTCAATAACTTGTGTTATACTGACAGAAAGATCAGCTATATATAGTTGCTCCCTAGGATGAATAGAAACTGAATTAATGTTGCACTGGGAAAAGATGTAGAAGATGATAAGTTAACATGATTCCTTACTGAGAGAAGCATTGCTGTATCTGCTCCTTGTGAATCCTTGAATGTCACAAATGCCAGTTGAGATCTTTCTGACTCACTGTAGCGCGCAATTGAAGTAATTCATGATTAAATTAAAAGAAACCAATTACCAAGGGAAAATAGTAATGGGATGCAAGGAAGTACACTAACCTTTGCATGTCTATGTAATCGATCTCACCGAGTATGAAAAAAATTCTTTCATATCCCTAAACCCTAATTAAACCCTAAATCAACCAGCCCAATACTCCCATTCCACAGCAGATCAAAAGAAACTAAGCTGTTGTATTGGATCCCAAAAGGAAATCCTGATTAAACTGCAGAAGCTAGGATTAGATTTCACCTTATTCAAGGGTGTGAGTCTGCTCTTCTATACTTGTTCATTAGCATAGAAATTAGCAAGGTTATTCTAATTGAAAATTATAGGAGAACTGCAGGTCATATGTTCCAGAATGCAGGTAACAAGGGACTTGGAAACATAGAAAGGTATAGATTCTCATATCTAAAGGTCAGCAAAATTACGCGTGGAGACTATTGCATCAAGTGAAGAAATTCCAGAATTTATGCATACCAAGGAGTCATCAAATATACTCTTTAAGATCAACCAGAAAAAGGTTTAATCAGGCTTAACTTTCCTCGCTGAGGCCTGCACTCATTCCCAGTTCTTGGGGACAGAAATATGTTTCTAGGACAGCTACATGCTCATGAGTTCAAAATCAAAGCTTTCATAACTAGTGAGATCAAGTAGGGCATACATTAATATAGGAGTAATGGACTGCAATCACAGCAGCATAGAGTATAGATTATATGTTAGTCATGTTTGTGGCCTGTGCATGGACCCAACCCGAATGCATTACAATCGGTTTTGCCTTAATGAAATTTGGTTTATTTTTGCAAATGAAAAATTTTAATATTAAAAACAAATATATGGAGCTGTATACACAGAGTTACATCCTTATTTAGAGGTTCTAATTCTTTAAATATTCCTATTGGTATTTTTATACTTTAATAATTTGTCTTATATTGATTCTTTTGATCAGTTAATCATGGACTTCCAGATGGCCGTTACACGCATTTTATCTATCACCCTGATATTGGGATTTTTTTCAGTTATGATGACTTTTAGTGACGGTAAGTTTATTTTACATTTTTTACATTTTTTTTCTTACCTTTCTTTTCATTAATTAATTTATTTGTTTATAATAATTATTATAAAAATAATTTAATTTTTATTTCATTATTGAATATTGATAGATGATGCATACGATGGCACAAGATCCATCATTGTGGACTTCCATCATAGGAAGCTGCTTAGCTTTGACGATCATTCTTCAAGTAAATCAATTAAACCTTGACTCAAGCTTTTTTTTTGTTATTATTAATCTGGGCAACTATTTTTATTATTATATATTTTATATATTTATTTCTAAAAAAATCTAGTTTTATTTTTATATTTAAAATACATTTGTTTATCATTGCAGAGAAAAAAACTTGGCTCACTGAGGTCGTTCACTCCATTTGGAAGATATTGCGATCATCGATATTTTTATGGATATTTGTTACTGTTTTAGGTGTGATTACTATTTGTAGTATTTTATATGCATGTTTTACGGATCAATTTCATATCGTAGAAATTTTTCAGGAGATACTTAGTAGGTGTAGTAGTAATTTAGGAACTTCAGACATAGAGTTATTTCCTGTCTCTTCTTATAGGATGACTGTGTCAGATGAGTTACATGACGGGGAGTGTGTGATATGTTTTGATTCATATCATAATGTGATGTATAAGATTCGGTGACACTACCCCTCAAGTCATTTTTTTCATGATACTTGTATTAGAGAGTGGCTTAGACACAGTAGGACTTGCCCTACTTGTCGTAGAGATCTGTAGCCACTTTATATCATAATGTAAATATTAAAAATAAATAACGACTTTTATGGATTGTATTGTAAATATTTGTAATAAATAATGAGTTGTATGGGTTGTATTACAAATATTTGAAACATATCATATTTGTGGCTTATGTGCATTGTTTCATATTTTTTTTAAAGGGGGTTTTTAATGTAACTATAAGCTATAATCTTGATTGAGAGAGAGAAAAAACATTACAACAAGTTTATTAAGAGAAGTAGCTGCCGACTATGGAGTTGGCGGGATTGGAGACACCAAATAGCAATACAACCTTCTGTGTCATGTTTCCCACAAGAATTTGATTGGATTGTTTGTAAGTAATTTAACCAAATGGTAGATTTGACAATATTAAAATTGAGTACAGATTTTAGTTATAAAAAATATAAAATTTATACTTATATACCATGTTTTTTCATATTATTATTATTATTAATTACCAAAAGAGTTTAATCCATTCCCTCCAAAACACTCCTCCCTCAAGTCACCTAAACCTAAAGCGAAAAAACTCTCTCTCTCTCTCTCTCTCTCTCTCTCTCTCTCTCTCTATATATATATATATATATATATATATATATATATAATACACCCAGATTTCACACACCACGTGCCAAAAAAAATTAGAAAATTAAGTTGAGCAATGCATAAGAGAACCAGAAGGAGTCTAATTTTAATTTTATATAAAATCCAAGAAAACCAAAAAAATTAGAATGAGGTTTTGGAAATTTTTATTTTTAATTTTAAAAAGTATATATCTTTCACAAATTGTAAAAGCCGCTATGTTTTACGGCTTGATTAAATCATTAATTAATTTTTGAATTATGTCTTAATGGTTATTCCCTGGTATAGATTAATATGGAATTATTAATAGGAGTTTAATTTCATATTAGAGGCCCATTTGGACTTGGGGAACCAGCTGGATGAATAAGTCATTATGGTAGTTCAAAGAAGAAGGGGCAAAGTGGTAATTAAATGAGCTCTCCATTCATCTAAAATGGAGTCCAAGATAGCAAAATCATAATTTATAAATAAAGAATGTGGTTCATCCACTTTTATTAAAAAAAAAAACAAAACAAAATCACAGGTGGCTTTATCTCTTTAAAGCCAAAAGTTAAGGGATTTGAGTAGACTTCTTTCCTCTCTCTCATATCTCACTCTCTTCATTGGGCCGTACTTGAATCACACCTTTCTTGTGACATGGCCATCAAGCTAAAGGCTCCAACTGAAAATTTAAATGACAATAAAATGGACTAAAATGCAAAGAAGCCCACAAAATCATGTGTGAGCTTCTCATTAGTAGATCAACGGGTGTGAGAAATGAAGAGGTGGGAACCTAGATCAAACAATTACTAATGAGGGCCTAAGATACAAAATTTACTCTCCCTCTCTCTCATGGTTTGAAAGAGAGGAGGAGCTGCGTGCAAACTATAGATTTTGTAGGGTGTTTTTGGTAAAGGAGCAACGAAATCATGTAGGAGAGCCATGTATTAGAATATGATTTTATAGATACGGAGTGGGATTCGGTCACGCGACTGGCCGCGATCAACGCCGGGCACGAGTGAAGGGTGGGCGGCGACACGTCCCTTCGGCCCATGTAGCCTCGAAGCTTTCGTCGCCTTCTCACAACAAGGGTACAAAGACTCCTGCGAGGTCTTCTCCCTTCAGTTGAGAGAGAGTGATAACCTGAGAAAGAGAGAGAGCTGAGTTAGCTTGAAAGGTAGAAAGAGAGATGGAGAGGAAGCCCAGCCAAGCCGAACGGAGGGAGCTGGACCAAGACTAGTAGAGGGGCCGAACAACCTAGTCTACACCTTGGTTCGAGTGGGAGTCGTGGTCGCACTCCTGAGGCTTACCAAGAACGAATTTAATCGGCCTTGTTTGTAGAAGGGAACCACCAAGTGAGAGTAGTGAGTCTTTGGAGGACGCCGGTCACCGGAGTTTCGGGTTGAAAGCACCGCGGGGCGCTACAATTTAGGTGAGTCTCCAGAACCCTTCTTAAAGGCAGTAGCACAAGATGGAGTTCTCGAACTCCATGAATGCTTGTTTTGGACAGTGATGAAGATGCAATGAGGGAATCCATGTAGTTAACTGGTAAGAAATAAAAAAATAGAACAAGGGTTAAGCATCTCGTAAAAGCCAAGTTATGACTAATTAAACAAGTAATATTACATGTTAGTTATTAGACGAGCTACTCCCCCTCCCTGTCTTCATAACCAATATTTGATTGAGTTGGAGGCTGGTCATGTATTAAGAAGAGAATGGAAGAGAAAGAGAGGGAGAGTTATTAATGAGATGTTGTGTATGTATGTATGCATTATGTATACATGCATATGTTAATAATGATGAAGAATGAGAAGAATAAACTGTTAATTTGAGGTTATTCATGATATTGAAGATAATTCATTAATAGCTAGTATGATGATGGGGTTAATCTCATGCCTTTGGATTTAGTAAGAAGTGAGATAATGGTGTTTGCTTTTCTCCTAAGGATGGCTGCCAATGATTATAAAGATGTTGATCGTTCATGTTACTAGTTAGTTAATATGATTTGGTGGTTGAGTTAGTAGAGGCTAATTAGTTAGAAGGATTTGAGTTGAGCTAACTAATGGGTCGGGTCTCTCCATGTGAACGTACATCATAGAGGTAATGTTTCTTAGACGCACGTGCGCGTATTGAGTACGAACTTGTGTTTATCAGATCTCGGAGTGGAGCAAGGGGGCGTGTAGAGAGAGACTGTAGCTGAGTAGAGACGTTGAGACTCAAGTAAGTGATCTTGCCTCGTATCCACTCAACGGAGTGTTCTTTGGATCTTGCAATTAGCCTGTTAATTGATATTCCATTGATCTCCTGATTGATTGATTTCCTGATCTCTGTGGATTATGCATACATGTCATAGATTGGATGTTTGTTGTGAGAATCCATCTGTGTATGTGTGTTAGATTGGATAGATATTGTTCCACTTGACTTGTGTTGCTCTTGTGGCTTATTCCGCCCGTTGTAGTGGAGTGTAGCTCCTTGTTGGCGTTCGGGGCCTGTGGACACCCCGTTCGTGCTTTCCTTAGCAGGGGGATGGAACTCTGTTCCGATAGCCCGCTGGGATGATACCGGCCGTAATGCGACGCGTGTATGATAGTAGCGCTACCAGACTTGCGAGTCCGATCGACTGAATTGGTCGATATCGGCGATAGTTGGTGACTGCACGGGGGATGACAACTCATGAGTAATTGTAGATATACTCATAGATCAGACATGACCGCGGTCGTGTCTTAGTCATGCTTATTTGTTTTGCTTTTGTTTCAGCACTTCATGATTTGATAGCATGATTTATCTATTCATTGTGAGATCATTTACTGGGCTTTCCTTCTGAAAGCTCATACACTTGTTGACACTCTTTTCAGATCCCGAGGATTAGGTTGCGGGACATTGAGGAGCCGCTCAAGACTGCAGGGATTTGAGAGCTGAGGTGGATACCTCTTGTCAACATTATAGTGTGAGGGACATTTTTAGGTTCCCGAGTAGGAGCCTGTATGAAACGACACTAGGGTTGTAACCCAGGGACATATATATATATATATATATATATATATATATATATATATATATATATATATTTTCCGCTGTATTTCTCACGCTTTAGACATGTTTTTTATATTATATATATTTCTCACTGTGTGCACGTGAGTTTGTATGATTGATCATCGAGGCTTTCAGATTCTAATGTGACCTCTACCCTTTGGCTTAGGGTATGGTCTGGCTCATGGCGTGCCCACAAGCCCGGGGATTTTGGGGGCGGGGCGTTACACAAATAATTTTAATTTTAAAAATTCAAAAACTTAGATTATTATTTTGAAATTTATTCAAAATTTTGGATTTTTTTTAATTTTAAAAAATCTATCAACTTTACTAAGGAGTATATTTACTTTTAAAAGTATCTATCCATATAATATGGGAGTCTATTGGTTACATATAATTTTAATTTTAAAATATTAAAAAAGTTGGCATTTTAAAAGGAGTATTTTTAATTTTTAAAAATATCTAGCTGAAAATTCAAAAAAAAAATTAAGTTGGGATTTGAAGTTTTCTTATAATTTTAGGTTTTTTTATATCTATATTACTAAGTGGGAATATTTTTAATTTTAAAAAGTATCTATCTATCTATATATTTATGGGAGTCTATCATAATTTTAATTTTTAAAAAAATTCAAATAAATTAGATTAGGATTTTGAAATTTTATGAATTTTTTTAATTTAAAAAGTCTATCTATATTCAGGAGTATTTTTATTTTAAAAAATATCTAATTATCTATATATTTATGAAAGTCTATTACTCTATAGGTTACATATAATTTGAATTCTAAAAAAAAAAACTAGATTGGGATTTTGAAATTTTCTCATGAATTTAGATATTTTAATTTTTAAAATTTATCTATATTAAATTTTTTATTTTTTAAATCTTGAGTATTGCAAAGGGTTATTTACTAGTTTTATCTCTAATCCAATTTATGCAAGTGGCATGAAGCCGGGCTTGGAGAAGATGACAAGATAACATGGGTGTTTGGTTGGGGTAATATTTTCACATTCTCAGGAATGAGGCGGTAATGTGAAAACATTACCACGTTTGGCAAAAGTGGTAGTGGGAATAAGTTGGTAATCTACATTACCAACTTACTCACATTACCACATTGGTGGTAATATAGATTACCACCAAAATAGGTGTCTATCCACATTACCAAGTTGATGGTAATGTGGATCCCCATTTTGTCCTCCATTCTTTTATCATATTATAATAATAATAATAGGTAATTCACTATTCATCCATTGAATAGTGAAGTATTTGCCATATGGTCCCTAGGTAGGGATGTTTAGGGGCTTAATATAAATAGTGTTTTGAGTGGGGTTTAGTTAAAGGGGAAATAGTATGGAATAGTGTGAAGGACTAATAATTAATTTGCTCTAATAATAATAATAATAATAATTAATATTAATTATTAATTATTATACTAATTATTATTACCATTATTATTATTATTATTTGATATTTGATCAAAATTTTAGATACAAGTTTATTTCAGAAAATGTGCCATAATTAATTTTTGGTATTAAAATTTAATTAATTTTAATTAAAATTTTATTTTAATTTTAATTTAAATTTACTCAAAATTTTATATAGAAGGGTATTTTGGGAAATTTGGAACATTACAAAGTTGATTAGCTTGACCAACCAAACATAAACCAAACATGATCATATCACATTACCACAATATTCCCAGGCATATAGCATCTCCGACTCTATTCCCAAGCATATCACATTACCTTGGTCATATCTCATATCTCGAACCATGGCTTTTTGAATCCTTGAATGCATGTCATAAATGATTTATTTTACTCTAGCTTTTTAATTTTATTTCTTGTCTTTTGACAGGATGTAAAATCTTTAAATTGGTATTTACTGTTTGGCAAACAGGAAATTATAGACTATTTAACAACTTGGGCGCATATAGTTCTTTTTTTTTTTTGACATAAGCTTACAAAGACCTCCTCAGGGCATGTCAAGTATGGGTGTGCGCTTTTCGACATCCTCGACCCTTCACCGCACATATGCATGCATGTGGGACTCTAACCTCGAGAGCTTTGTGCTTACTGGGCTTAATTAATTCAAATTGCTCCCCCATTTACTGGTAGGCATTCAAACCGAAAGCCACTCAATCAAGAGAATTATCCAATGCATAGGACCCCAGATACCGCTAGACCAATGGTTCTTTGTTGGGCACAAATAGTTTTGATGTTGATGCAGTTAGACAAGAGCTGGCATCTGGTTTAAAATTATGGAGGTTATACAAAAAAAAAACATGAGCTATAAATTTTATTTAGATAAGTTTCATATTTCTATCGGCTATTTAAATTGTCATTGATTATACTTATGGTTAATTTTCACTTTACTGGTTTTTTATATTTTATAATTAAGTTTTTAAAAGCCAATATCATCTCTCTACATAAAATTAATTTCAATTTTTTAATTTTTTTATATATAAATGTAGACAAGTCACTGCTTATGAATGTTTCAAACCCGCAAAAAAAAAAAAAATTGTGAAAAGGAACATGGTAGCAATTTTTTTGTTTTTAGAAAGTTGGTATCTTCTCCACAAGTCTCCACAAACAAGGCTTCTTTCTTCAAATTGCATGAAAGAAACACTTTTAATTTTCTCACAAAATTTTTACATTTTAAGTTTCACATAACAATGCACCACCTTTGCATGCATACGATCATACAGCGTAGCAAACCCCAAAACCAACTGAATGAATTCAAGAAAGTCATTATATAGGTATTTATCAAGAAAAAAAGCAAGTCATTCTATGTGTAAAGAGGTGTAATCAGAATCGCCGGTCTTTGTTTTTTCCATACGCACGCATTCCATGTAAAGAGGTGTAATCAAATATGACCAAAGTTGAGAAACTATTTATATAATTAACCTAAGGGTGACAAGTATAATAAAACTAAAAGAGGGGGCTTCGGGTATTATTAAAAAAAAAAAAAGAGGGTGACAATTGATTTGACTATTTTTCAGAGGGTGGTAAATAAAAACTCAAAAAAAAATAACCACTCAAAATACAAGCCCAATAAAAATGATAATAAATTCATATTTAATGAAGTCATAAAAGTTGCATAACTATATAATAAATACATAATTAATGAGGTAATTTAAGATACATCCCATGCCATTATGTAGGATTGCACATGGGAGATTATATAAGTAGATGTCCTTGATATTGAATTCCATGAATAGCAATGGAACATCACAAAGGAGGGTATGATTTCCAATTTGTGCTTATTCTTCTATTGTTGAGCAATGCACTTGTTGGAAGCTCATCAATTCGTCCTAAAGAGAAAGAGAAAGAGAAGAGGTGTAAGTGGCAACTCAACCCATTGAGTAAGACTTCGATCAAGACCATAAAGGTATTTTGAATGTATTTAGTATTTTGCTTTTTTATACACAATATTGGAGAGTATTGATTGAGTTTTATTAAAATTATTATTAAATTTTGGAGAAATTTCACTAAACTATCATGTGGTTTGCCTTTTTATTATTTCGATGCATGTGGTTTGACTTTGAGCACTTTAGTACCCTGTGGTGCACCTCATGAGAATATTGGTGCCAACCCATTAAAAATGCTGATATGGCATTAAAAAAAAGATATAAAATAACATTTTTATCCCTTATATAAAAGTGTCACTTTAGTATGCCATTGATATCATGTTTTTATATAAGGGATAAAAAAGTTATTTTATATCATTTTTTTATACCACATCAACAATTTTAATATGTTGGGACCAATATGCTCGTAGGGTACAAAGTAAGTACTAAAGTCAGCCAAAAGTTAAAACCACGCATACTGAGAATTGATAAAAAAGGAAACCACATTGTAGTTTAGTGAAATTTTTCCTTAAATTTTTATAATTATACGAAATTGTTTGAATACTTACTATTTCATTTGTTACTAGTACAACATGATAAGAACTGTCAAACATATTATTTCATGCATTTCACATGTTTTCTTTTTCATCCATAAAGGTAACTTAAAGCATTAAAAGTTATATTGAATTACTTTAAAAATAAATATCCTATAATTTCTCTAAGTCTTTTTAGATAACATTGTGAAATACCACAATATTCTAAAGGTCAAAATTTATGTTTTGCTATCATTGATGATATACTTCAAATGCAGATATATATAACTAATTTGATAATTTTTTATATATTAATAAGAAATTTGTGTTAAATCTTCAACAAGAAGAGAGTTGTCATTTAACTAATTAATCATGATAAAAAAATTTAAAGGCATTTTAGACTTATATACTAACATTAAGATAATATGGTTTTATATCTCAACTAGCATGAGTCATAATTCTCACATTTTCCATTTTATGTGAGAATAAAATGACGCTATCATAATTATTTGGGTGATGGTTTATATATATGTTAATTTTTTTATATTATTATATTTTCTTTTTAATAATTAATGAGTTAACAAACATGTCTATTTCTTTTGTCAGGACAAGGATGGAGAGGTATTTCATTGCATTGATATATATAAACAACCAGCTTTTGATAATCATTTTCTGAAAAAAAATCACACCATTCAGGTAAAATAATCTTATCCTTTAAGTAAATACTATAAAATTACTATTAATTAACTTACATAATAAGAAGGATCTTGGAAATAAAAAAAAATTCATTGAAAAGTTGTTTTTTTAAATTCTTTGTTAAGAGTATATCCGTAAGATAAGATAAGATAAGATCCCTTACATCGATTACTTTATTGATTTTGATTATGACCAGTGATTCTAGTTTCCTTTATTTGTAAGTTGTTATTTTATTTATTAGAACCTTTGGCATTACATCTTGTAATTTATTTTCTCCAATATTTATTCTTTATTCAAAATTTTATTTTATAAGATTTTTCCCAGATGCCACCGTGTGACCTTTTTTAAATGTAACTCTCGGATCAACTAGGAACCTTTTACCAAATTAATAAAATGACACGTGGTTAATCCATTTTATAAAAAAAAGTATTTAGGCATAAATTTATATTTAAATAATATTATTTATATTTTTACATTAGATATCCTGATGTAAAACTTAAAAAGTTCCTCATTTAAAATAAATAGCATTTTCACAAGATAGTTTCATTGTTATAAAAAAACATTTTATGAATTACTTATACTATTATATCTTATATTTTGTTATTACTTATATGCAGATTACTCCTATGTTGCCAAATGGAATTCTCAAAAACATCTCAAAGACCAAAATATTATCAAACATTGGCTTAAGTACAAAACGCCCAAAAGGATCTGTTCTTATTAGCAATCTCACCATGGTTATTCTCAAATGCTAGAAACATATGCACAAATTTCATATCGTACATATTATAAGGTGAAACCTGAAGATCATGTAAGTTATAATTGATCTTTTGTTTTTGTAGAAGTAATTCTCTTTTCACAAGCCTTCCTATGGTTTCATTTATTTTAATATCTTTGATTTTAATCAATGTTTTAAAGTCAAGTGTAATATCATCAATGAATATGGTTATATGCACTTAAGAAATTATACAAAATTAAATTTATAACTTTACCTTACATTAAGATGCAATGAGAGAGAAAGAGAGAGAATATGTATTACTTGACATTGAGATATCAAATGTCAACCTCCACTTTTATAACTACCAAATTACATAGAATATTATTTTATAACAAATTATATGATTTCAATTATAGTTTTTTTGAACGACTAAAATTACATAGAATATTATTTTATGTGTGGCTACTCAAATTGGCAACAAAATTTTGATGTAGTTTGCAGGTGTTGTATTTGGATCTAAAGCAAGTTGGAAATATTATGGAGCTCAATCGATAATGGACGTATTTAATATTTCAAGTATTTCACCAAATCAAACAAGTGGCATGCACATTCTTCTCTCCAAAGGCACATTTGGTCCTTTGGATGATTTGAATACTATTTCCTGTGGATGGCATGTAAGTCAACTGATCAAACTTTTCGAGAACCTATTTCCTGTGGATGGCATGTAATCCAAATATAATATATTTATTGATATTTATAAAGCCATTTACAGAACTCCTACTAAATTTTAGGATTAGATATTTTAGTCGATGTTCAAAAATATGTACGGTAGTACTTCAAATTTTAAACGAACTAACTATTCAGTCCATCCATAAATAAATAAATAAAAGCCGAATTTTTAACATATGATATTATCAACTCTTGCCACTTTAATATTTTAGTCTCCATTTAAAAAATATTAATCTCTTAATTAGATTTAGAAAACATTTATTTTAATTATTTAATATGTAAACACCATGATACTTCTCCTAAAGGGTAGTTTAGACATTATGTGAGAACTTTCAACAAAAGGTGTTTAGAATTAACATGTATTCGAAAAATTGATAGCATGCACAAGCTGATATTAGGAAGAAAGCTAAACATTCTATTAAATCTTGATTTGGGAGCCATTTTCTATGTTTTTGAAACCCCAACCTAATGATTTATGACTTTAAATCATATCGATATGTTCATTACTCATATTGATGATGATGATATATGTATATATATACAGAGGGTAGTGATATAATGGGTCGGCCGCAAGTGCGGTCACCCCATTGTATGTATCACCCCTAAATCATATTATATACATATATATAATATACTTTTTATTTTTTATATGTTTGTAAAATCCAAGGATTTTAGAGGTTAATTTATTTTGGTTGTTTTACTCTCAATATGTGGTTAATAAAGGAAGTCTTTCTAGTTGGACTCATTTGAATTTTCTATTTATGTGATTATTATGAAATAAATGGTTATAATTATTTTTATTAATTGAATGGGTTTCTAAACTTGGTCTTAATTGGAGGAGGGTGATTAAAGGGATTGAAACAATAGGGATTAAATTATGGTTATGTTGGTTCACACATGAAGAGAAAGTCAAGCATTTATTTTGATTGATCTTGGGATTGGACATATTGCTATTTGTAAAACCCATCATCATTATTTATATTATTTAAATAGCTTAACTTTTTGACCGGTGATGTAATCCCAAGCAAAAAACAAAAAAAAGAAGAAGAAAAGAAATAATGAAAAATTCAAACATTTGAATAGACAAGTATTGATTTGATGGTAGTTAAAGATATGATAAGATAAGTGGAATTGATTTGATGTTTTGGAATGGGTTTAAATATTTTACAATGAGAATAGATAAAGTATGCAATTGATTAAATAGATGGGTTAATGAAACCCAAGTCTGGCATACTCATGCATGTGAACGCACGTGGACTTGTTCGTTTGAATGGTTAGGGATTTAGATAAGGAGATCAATGGCTAAGATGAAAAATTTCATAATTTGGTGAATGATCCGATGGCACATGGAGGTATTACGTGGCCAAACGCGTGAATGGAGATGGGAGACTTTTTCCCTGCGCACTCGATCGCCGTCGCACGAACAGGGAAGTGCTCAGCCATCCATCCAGAGGAAGCCAATCTCAAGGCGTTCTTTCCAGATAAGGTGGTTTGTCACAGATTTTTAGAAACCGTGAGGGGATCTCCCAAGTTCTATAAGAGAGGGGTCAACCCTCAAACCCTAAATGCGATCACTTCCACTGGGCGGCGGCGTCTTCCTTCTCGCGAGAGAGCGGGGAAGAGAGAGGGTGGTGGAGTCTAACGTGGGGTTGTACGAGGGGTTTGAGTTGGTTCCAGAAATCTTCGGAGGAGGACGGTTGATCGTCGGTAAGTCCTTCAATCCCGGTCTTTTTACTTTTAAGAGAAAGAAAGAGTGAGTATGATGATTTACATGAAATCTTGAAATAAGCTATGGTTCTTGCATGCATGTGTGGGTAGTCCATGAGATGGTGATCATGGGATGATGTGTGTTGTGAGTCCCTGAAAACTTGCAGGCATACATAACTTTTAAGAACTGATGATGATGAGGTTTAGAGGTTTATGTGTAGATCTCCAGTGTGTTCTTGATTTCTTTCATTTATGTTGATGAGAAAGGTTAGAGAGATGGATAGTGTTATGGAGATTGCAGACTTTGTTAAAGAACTATAGTTTGTGAATGTGCTGGGCTTTGGAGGGTTTAATGATAATTTGGTTAATATATATAATATATACAGTGAGTAAATGGGTATGTGGGCTTTAGGAAGTGAGCCGATATTGTTATAGATGACTGTTCATGAGGCTCAGAGAGTGTTTAGTGCATGGGTTTATCATTGTTGTTTGAGTTCATGAACTACAAGTGTGGATGTGAGTAGGAGAGATAAACCAGGGAGAGAGAGAATGGAGTGTTGCTACAATAGGAATGAATTAAATTCATGGTAGCCATTAAAAGGCTATGTAAATAAGTTAACTAGCTATAGTTGGCTTGGTGGTCCAGTTTTAAAGAAGTTTAGAGGTTAACAGTTGAACTACTGGCAGAGGCTATAAAGATGAGATTAATAAGGGGAAAGTGTGGTGATAGGTTAATTGATATGTTTTACAGGTGCCTAATCGGTATGTTGTGATTTGGGGAAATTAAATAAGGTTAAGAGAGAGAGAGAGGTGTATTGCATAATTAAGTGACTTGGTCCCCTTTAAACTCAAGTTGGTTTAGTTAGTTAAAGAGATTGAGTTTATTAATGGGCCAGAATACCTCGAGTTGAGCCAAGGTTAAATAAGAGCATGATATGTTTATGGATTGGTGAGGTTAAAGGTTGGGTTTACTAATTGGCCGGGACCATTTAATTAATCATGCATAGTAAGGGTAGTTACTTTGAAACACGCGCGCATTTACTGAGTTGTAGATTTGTGGTTACCAGATATCGACGAGGAGCGCTGAGCTTCGTCGGGACAGATTCAGATTAGGCAATTGGATTGCGAATAGAGGTAAGTTACTCTTGCCTCGTTTCTACCCTTTGGTATGGGTTTCTTTGGCATTCTTATTACCTGGTATGGTATATCTTTTGCTGGCATCGTGACTGTGCTTGTTGATATGATTTGGATATCTGTTTTTTATTCCCGGTATTCATGTATTGTTTGATGTTTTCCACATCTGCGATTGGTTGTTTGGACAAGTTGTCTTTTTGGATGCTCACTGAGCATGCCACCGGACGGGACATTCTTATGGCGACTCATGGTGCTTGTGTTTAGGTGGGGGTTGGTATGTCTCAAAGATCGGGTATCGCGCATTCCAGGAGCATAGCCACCCGTCAGTCCAAGACTTGACCATCGAGGCACACCTGCACTCACTTGGCCGAGTGGAGGTGTGATTGGCTCCGCTTAGGGGCCCCGCTTGATTGATTCATTGTGTTGGTGATTGTCTTGATTTGTCTATCTTGACTATTTGACCGTGGCTTATCGCGTGATTTCTCTCGCAGGGGTACTTATCGAGCTTTCCTTTCAAAGCTCACTTCACTCTTTTCTCTTCCAGCGTTAAGATGAGGATGAATTCGGGGTTTGGAGCTACGCATGGGACTGGAATAGGTTGGAGAGGTCCGAGGACCTCAGGTTGTGTGAGAGTTTCACTTGTAGGACCCTTATAGGGCCTGATTTTGTATAGAGCTTTGTAGGGTACCTGGAACACTTCATGATTTTTAATTCCGTTGTATAACTCTGATATTGTTCTTTATTATGAATGAATGTTGAATATTATTGTTATCTGCTTATCATTTTTAGGCCTTGTATTCGAGTGGGGCTCGTCTCCACTTGAATGCACGGTGCAATGAACGTCTAGAGGTCGGGATCCGAGATTGAGATTACAATGTTATATATGATTTATATGATATATGTAATATACTAACTTTAATATTATCTATTATATAATATATAATAGAATATCTAATCTAATATATATCATATAATCTATGCTATATATTCTATTATATATTATATAATAGATAATATTAAAGATAGTATATTACATATATCATATAAATCATGTATAACATATAAAAAATAAAAAATATTATATATATATCTATATAGGATTTAGGGGTGATACAATGGGGTGACCGCACTTGCAGCCAGCCCCATTGTATCACTACCCTATATATATATATATATATATATATATATATATATATATGTGGGTGGTTATATACGGTCTGGCCGTAATATTAGTTAATGCGGTCGCCTTTATTAAATTTTCAGCAAATATGTTTTAAGAAAATCCAATCGTATGGATGGAAAGAACATTGAAAAATAAGCTAGCATGTCAATTTTCATACAATTTAGGAACTTGTAGGGTCTTCATCTTAACGGGTGAAATTTTGAACCGATAGAATTTTTATAAATTTTCACCCATTAAATGAAGACCCTATAAGTTCCCAAATTGTAAGAAAATCGACATGCTAGCTTATTTTTCGATGTTCTTTCCATCGATACGGTTGGAAATCCTTAAAATAATCGCATAAGTGGTCAAACGGGAGTACCTTTAAACGAATAAAGGTTTCTACTTACCTTATACAAACACTAGTCTATATATATATATATATATATATATATATATATATATATATATAGTCATTACCTTGATCCTATGTTTCTTGTCACTAATATATTCATTACTCATATTTATGACTTTTAAATTTTCTAACTTCATTTCTTATTTCATTGATCTATAATATCTCCATTTTGATGTCTACTTTTAGGTTTCTCCAGAAGTAAATGGTGACAAAGCTTCAAGATTATATACATATTGGACTGTAAGCTTTAAAAGCTTCACCAATAGATTTTTTCTGCATTTATTTTTAGTGACTTTTTTTGGGAAAATTTACACCGATCTATGTTTATACATTTTTCTAACATTAAAGCTATTGTCTTTCAGAGTGATGGTTTTCAAAAAACAGGATGTTTTAATTTATATTGCCCAGGTTTTATCCAATTGAGTAGGACTTTTACTCCTGGTATGAAGTTATCAATTGGAAAAGGTGTGCTCAAATTAACAGTTTATAGGGTAAGACATTCCTACAATCTTTTAACAAATATTTATTTATAGAGTAAATTAATAATTAGTAACGCCATGCAAGATGCAACATAAATGATGTGTCTAAGAGAAGTTTTATACAATACAAATTTAGAAATCAAGTCCTCTTTAAAGAATATTATTTGGAAAATGGAATTTCATGTTTAAATAAATAAAACTAGAACTTGCTATGCAATTATTGACATAATTTATTTTACTCTTACCTTTTAATTTTATTTCTTGTGTTTTGACAGGACGTAAAAACTTTAAACTGGTTTTTACTACTTGGCGAACAAGAAATTATAGGCTATTGGCCAAAAGAGATATTTAATAACTTGGTGGATAGTTCTGATGTTGAGGTAGCTGGATATGTAAATTCGCCATTGAATGAAAATAGTCCACCTATGGGCAATGGTATATTTCCTAATCCAGACCCGTCAAAGGCTTGTGAACTGAAGCACATCAAATTACAAAATGAAAATTGAGATTTTATAGTACAAGTAAGTGATTCCACCTATTCTTTATAGAATGACGTCCCTGATTTCTATGGTGTTTTCATTGAGCATGGGATCGATGTATTTTCATTGAGTATTGGTGGACCTGGAGGTTATAAAAAAAATGAGATATAAATTTGATTTACATAACTTTCATATATCTAATAGCTACTTGGATTATCATTGATGATGATGAATTTTGAACATTTTAGGTTTTGTTTGTGCCTAAAAAGTGCATTGAAAATAACATGTGCCAATGTTTAATTGAAAGGGACCGATAATGAAATATTATGATTATAAATTCAAATGAAATATTTTAAAATAAAAAATATTTATCCGGTCATATTCCGAGGCAGGCCAATGCTACAAATCCTGAGGTAGTCGAGGACAAATCTCAAGGCAAATCTCAAGCCTTAAGATAACCAGCAAACATATCTCGAGGCAAGTCTTAAATCTTAAGATGGCCCGAGAACCAATGTCGAGGCAATATGGAAAAAGAATATAAATATATTTTCTGAAAAAATATGATAATAATAAAAAAAATCAATCAAATCACATTGGCAAAAAAAAGGAAATAAATCAGCCAATTCAAATTAAAATTAAAGATTGATCATATTGGCCAAGAAAGGAAATCAAAATCAAAATTTAAATCTAAGTCAAGGTTCAAATTCAAATAAAAAAATATCAATTAAATTAAATAAAATTGGAAAGTTAGGTGGTCGTGAGGTAATGGAGGCGAGAGAAGGAAAAATCAGGGGGGCTTGGGGTTGATATATAGAAGAGCAGAAAAATCGAAAAAAAAAAAGGGACGGCAAGAAGAAGGAGATCAACTCCATCTCTCCCGTTCCCCCTCATTATCTTGGCCGCTAGAAAAAGAAACACCAAAATATTTGTGGTTACTGCCGTCCAGTTGAATCTCATCGCTGCAGGAGACTGTCCGCTTGTTGCCGCCGTAGATACAAAGAACCTGTGCGGTGTTCGACGGACTTGATTCTGTCTCTGATGGCTTTGCCGAAGAAGACAGGCTCGGGTCCGCCACCGATGAGATGCCATTGCCGACGATCCCGTTGTCGCTCCTCCAAGCCTCTGTTGCAGCCAGAGAAAGAAGAGAATTCTCCATCGTTTAGTCTCGGTCAAGCAAACGGACACGATCCTGTATCTAATGGCTTTGCCGAAGGATACAAGCTCGAGTCCATGCATAGGTCGTAGTACTACAGGAGAATATGTTTGTCACAGCCGACTAGACGCCATTGTCGAGATACCTAAGACCAGCCTCGTCAACACCGTGGAAGAGCACCATCTAAGAGTAGTGAGGCTCATTGAGTTCGATCCACCCCAAGATGGGTTTTAGCGAGAAGGAGGTTCCAAAGATATTGCCTCAGGTCAAGTGCATCTTACGGTGAAGACTGAGTCGGATCCAAGGTTTGTCTTTGAGTTTGAAGGCAAGTCGGAGTTCTGCCCGATATTGCCTCATTATTAGATTCTGTAGTTTCATGTTAAAGGAATATTAATAGGAATATCCATGCTTTGTTGTGGAATCATGTTGTTACTTGTTGCCAAGTTGTGGAGTTTCATTAATATGAATTTTGAGAAGTATGTTTTACCTTTCTCCAAAAATTAAAGAAGGTGCTATCAAGGCTACTACATAAGGTTGTGCTGTGTAGGAGTAAGAGACCTGCTGCTGCAAAATTAGTGTCAATTGCATTTTATGTCAGACAAGATATGATCACCTTTATGGCTTAGTCAAATGAGAATGAACGATTTATTTTTATGAGCAGCTGTTGAGCCACACTCTAGTGAGCTTATTTTCCTCCATGTATGTGCTTGTGGCCATTCAAGGCACATGTGATATGATCCTTTGATGTTGATGATGATTACAGTGCTATTTCCCAAGCTTGCATCCAAATCCAAAAAAATAAAAATTAATAATAAAAACAAAACTAGTGTTGTAGTGCAAAACAACAATATGATTTTGCAGTCAATGCAAGAGAGCACAAATCCTTGGTCAATCCTAAAATATGTATTTCTAAACACCTTGGTCAACATCAGTTGCAAATTTTTCAACACCAATGATTTCAGCAATAGTCTAACTAGACATATTCATATATCATACAAATCAATATCAACAAATGAATATAAATATGATGCTTGCATAATTGGAAATTAGAATAATATCATAAACCCCCAAAAAGTGTTACTTGCCCAGTCTTCAGCAGGATGCCAGGATCTTTTCCATTACTTGGTTTGAGAAGCCAGCTGCAAGCATGGTAATCTTGGGAAAACATCATCGTATATGTGACCCATTGATCACTTGATTCATGTACATATATAATTAATTTATTACAAAGCAAGTGATACAAACACAACAATAAATCTATTTGTTAAAAAAAAAACGCTAGTGATAAGAAAATAATAAAGAGAAGCTATACAAAATAGAGAGAGTTGGGTCCCATTTTATATAAAAAAAAAGGGCTAATTTAATTGATGAAATGGGCACTTCATGGCTAGAATGCAATCAAAAAGAGAAATTCGAAGTTATATACCTGTACACGTATTTCGAGGCGACGGTGGAACACTCACCTCGAAGCGGCCGATGAAATCCAAATCTCAAAGTGGCGGAGCATATATTCCACAACGGGAGACGGCGCCATTTATATAAATAAATGAATAAATTATGTACATCTATATGATGATATTTATATGTAATAAATTATTATTTTTCATGATAAATGAATTATTTTTCAGTGCCTCAACTTGTACTTTATGCCCTTAATCTATGCTCCCAAAGACATCATTCCAGAATTAATAATAGTTTGTCTCTACAGTAGGAATGAAAAACCCACAAATAAAAAAAAATACGATATTTCATGATTCGATGTCCGCCTCTGCCTCTCTTCTGCAGTATTACACGCTGCAGATGATTTTCGATCCCACAGGTTTCATATTCTATAACTAATTATATAGAGTAGCTATAAGTAGAAAATAAAACTATCATATCACAACTATCAATTATAAAAGACTTCTAAAAAACATTTAAAATACCGGTTTTGCTTTTTTATTATTTTTATTTTCTAAAATTCTAAAACCTACAAACCAAAACTTCCTATCTAGAGTTTGTGAATTCTCAGTGTCCTAAATGTCTACTTGGATTTAATTGATGATGCGACTAAATTTTATCCCAGCCCTATTATCATTATGTATATAATTTTTTTAAAAATACCATTATTTGTTTGTGGTTGTGGAGTTATGGGGTTTTTTCTTCATAAATGTGCATAATGTGCATGTGCCACTAAAAAAATGTCTCGTGTGTGATTTGAACGATCAACCCCCCTTTTGTAGGAGAGAGTGGATTAACCCATTTTATTTACAAAAGTCAATAATTTATGGATTTATTTGAGTACTTAGCTAGTAAGGTAATTTAATACTTTGGGATGGAATAAATAATACAAAATTGAACTCACTCAAACTTTAAACGAATGGGGGAAATGATCTTCAAATGGATCTATTGATGCGTATCTTAACTTCTCCTGTGTCTTAGAAATGTTAATATTTCGTCGGTGTTGTGTTATGTAGCATAATATAGAGGGATTAAATTAACATTAAAGAACATAATTTATTTTTATTAAACACCTTATTTTATAAAATGGATTTATTATGAATAATAGCTAACAAAAGCTTGTGAGGATTTTATTCTCTAAATATTTTCCTCTCTTTTTTCTTGCATAATAATATGAAAATAAATGAAATTAGAGAAAAAAAGGGAAGGTTGTAATAATAATTAATAAATAATATTAATTGTTGTTAATATGGTATTTGAATATATAATTAAATTTAGTAAATAATATGATTCCTATTATTATACATGTCAAATGGTATGACAAGGCCCAATTTATGCCGAACATTAGGCATGCCTATACTGGCACAGCCTTCATGGCAATCTGAAACCAAGGGGTTGGTCTAGCACAAAGCACGACCCAACTAGTATGGGCTCATGTCGTGCCAGGCAAGCACGCGAGCTGACCAGTTAATTTTTTTAAAAAAAATAATAAATTAACCCAAAAAATTTAACAAATGAGGAAAACTTTAAAAAAATCCAAAAAATCACTATAATTTAAAAAAAGAAAAGCAAAAAATCTGAAAAAAAAAATCTAAAAATTTATCCAAAAACATCCTAAATAAATTCAGGAAATTGTCAAAAATAAAAAAATCCCATAAAAATGAGCAAACTTATAAAAAATCCAGAAAATCACTGAAATTCCTAAAAAAAACCCAAAAAACTTAGAAATTACAAATCTTCTAAAATATCCGAAAATCCATGAAATTCCAAAAATTCCAAAATAAACTCGGAAATTCCCAAGAAATCCCATAAAATCTAAAAAAACAGAAAAATAAAAAAATTGTGCAAAAATGCAGAAAATCCCAAAAAAATAAAAAAAAATCCCATAAATACTAAAAAAAAGAAAAACGGAAAATTTTGTAAAAAGTTCATAAATTTGCCCAATAAAAATCTAAAAAAGCCTTTTTCATTTTTTTTGGCTTTAAAAGCCTTTAAAATTTTTGAAAAACAAAAAAAATCCTGACGGGCTAACCTACCCACCAGGTGGATGTTAGCTCATGATAAGATAGACCTGATTACTTTTTTTATGACAAAGGCAACAAGTGCCCCACTAGCGAAGTTAAGGAAGTGTGTAGGCGTGGCCGCTCGATCCCAGATTAGTCCACATGAGATCTGACTCTCACTTTTCAAGAGTGGGGGTTTGATCCTAGGTGATCGTCAAAAGAACGCCCATCGTAACAAGGGACTCGGATACCAATAGGTCTGGGTGTCATTGGTGGTTGGCGGGGTTACTTGACATGGCACAAAACATCTATCACTGAGGTTCTGATAATGAAGATAAGCCTTGAAACCACATGCACTGGTGGTCCACTACAAGACTCCAGGTATGTGAAGCTCTAAATTAAGCAGTCTCAACTGCAAAAGTCATGGTCCCATGAATGGCCATCACAAAAGTCACAAGAGAATCAATGAGTCTTTCAAGAAGCTTCCTGAAAGGACCCAAACACTTGTCATGGTTGAGTAACATAGTGAGGGGACATGCTGTGTGCATGGTATCCTCGTCCGAAGAGGGGAGGTCGTCTGCAAGGATTGTTTCGAAACAAAAGTCATGAAAACCAACCATCGAAGCTCCGTACGCTGTCATGAAGTATCCGCCGGTGGTTGTACTCGTTGTTGACAAAGATTATGTGAAAGCCATTGGAGTTAATCCATTGTTTGGTTCAAAGGGGGAGTTTGGAGAGGAGGGGTGAGGGGGAGTTTGGAGGGGAGGGATTTGAAGGATTTTGAAAAATTTTATGTTTGATTCAATGGGGGAGTGAGAAGGAGGATTTTTTTTTTTAATTTGGTTGTAAGTAAGAGTGAGAGGGAGTGTAATGTGCATTTGACCAATTTGCCCTTTAGTATGAAACAAATAATGATAATATTTGGTTGGAGGAAAGAGTGAGAAAAAGTAAGGTGTATTATTACTATTAATTAATATTAATTATATTAAAGCTAAAAATTATATGAATTTCAGTATAATTAATACTAATTATTAAACCAATATAATTTTTATTACTATTAATTATATTAGTATAAAAGTTAGTATTAAACTAATTAATATTAATTATATTAAAGATATTAATTATATTAATTTAAGTATAATTAATATTAATTATTAAAACAATACAAATTTTATTATTATTAATTATATTAGTATAAAAGTTAAAATTAAACTAATTAATATAATTTATATTAAAGCTAGTATAAAAGCTATGACTTAGATGGAATTTTAAAAATAAGTGGAGGGTAGGATGATATTTTCAAGTGATTTTTTGAGTTTAAAAAATAAAAACTTTTCCACCCCTCCAAAAAACCCCGATTTGGGGGAGTGGAAAATGAGGAGTTTGGAGGGATTTGTCACCCCTCCACACCCCCCCCCCCCCCCCCCCCCACCCCCAACCAAACACAAAAAAAAAAAAAAAAAAAAAAAACCCAAAACCCCTCCTCACCTTTCCAAAAACCTCCAACCAAATAAGAGGTAAGAGTTTGGCTAACTTCAACATTGGGTTTATGTGCGCTTGTTAGAGATGTCAACCATGCCATGACTAGGCACAGGTCGGGTGTTGGCCCATATTAAGTTGATCCTGTGTAGCCCGACCTATGCACACGGGCCGACATGGCACGACCTGTGTGGGTTGTGTGAAGCACAACTCGTATAATCACCCAGCCGACATGTGGCCCAAGTCTTCTTTTTTAATCTTTTAATTTAAATCTTTTTAGATAAATATATATACTAGTTATAACATTATTATATTTGAATCTTACGAATTTTTGGGATTTCTTGAAAAAAAATTGTGAATTTTTAATTTTTTTGCATTTTTAGGATTTTTTTTTGGAATTTAGAATTTTTAGATATTTTTTTGAAATTTTATGAAAGTTTTAGAGATTTTCTTATTTTTCTAGGATTTTGTTTTGGATTTTCTAAGTTTTTTGAAAAATTTTTAAATAGATTTTTTAAATTTTAAAAAAATAAAAATAAATTTAGTGTTCCGACTCGCATGGGTGCATGGCCCGGCATGGGTGCATGGCACATGTCGTGCCATGGCGCATGCGAAGTCAACCCCCAAAAATTCACGGGACATGCTAGCATGAGCATGTACAATATCTGACCATGTTGTACCAAGTCAGATCAGCCCATTTGACACCTATTTAACCCTTGTGTAGGGTGACTGAGGGATATACACTAACGGGGCAGTTTAGTCAGTAAGGGTATGAAATAAGTGAACGGTGAATCTTAATGTATGCATTTGAAATTTAATTTATGGGAGAATTTAAAAGTATTTGGTGAATTAAAACTCGTTGCATTGGTGAGTGACGGAATCTGGTAGCTTTATCGTAACGGTAAGTAGCAGTAGAGCATGCGGATTTAAAACGACTATTGTGCCTTTTACGTGAAATAACTATATTATATGTGGGGATAATATGTTTGTTTAATGATAACTATTTTTTAAATATTAAAGTACTATAATAAATTAATTATTTTGAATAAATATTTAAATAATTATTTTTTACAATTATTTTAATAAATTAATTATTAATTATTATTGAATGGCAGAATTGTTAGGTATGAAAATGGAAAAATTTTAAATATTAATTATTATTTAATTATTTTAAATATTAAATTATATGAGACAATAATTGGTTTATTAAATGATAACTATTTTTTAAAATATTAAAATATTATAATAAATTAATTATTATGAATAAATATTTAAATAATTGTTTTTTACAATTATTTTAATAATTTAATTATCAATTATTATTGCAGAATTGTTAAGTATGAAATGGAAAAAGTTTAAATATTAATTATTATTTAATTATTTTAAATATTAAATTATATGAGAGGATAATAAGTTTGTTAAATGATAACTATTTTTTAAATATTAAATTATTATAATAAATTAATTATTATGAATAAATATTTAAATAATTATTTTTTTCAATTATTTTAATAATTTAATTATTAATTATTATTGAATGGCAGAATTGTTAAGTATGAAAATTTTAAATTTTAAATATTAATTATTATTTAATTATTTTAAATATTAATTATGAAAATTTTAAATTTTAAATATTAATTAGTATTTAATTATTTTAAATATTAATTATTATTTAATTATTAATTATTTTATATATAACATTCATATAATTTTAGTTTGTTAAGTATGAAAATAGAAAAAGATTATGAATAAGAGCAAAAATGGTATTTCTCTATCAAGGAATGCCCATTCTCCCTAATTTGGGAGGAATGCCATGAGGGGTTTTCAAGGAATCTCATACCTCCTTAAACCACTATTCATTTCCATTGCTGTCAATCAAACGGGGGGCATACTTTGAGTAAGGAATGATTCTCATTCCCATTGCTGTCAACCAACATATATGGGATTCACTTCTGTTGCCACTAGATCCATTTTTTTGTATTATATAAGTATTATGGGCTATGACCTATATTATCGTTGTTGTCATAAAATAGGCAACACCTACATTCAAAATAATGGGGGACAGTTATGTGAAATAAAAAATTAAAATAAATATAATATAATATAGTAAAAAATATTAAATTAATAAATCATGCAATATTTTACTAAATTAAAAAGCAAGGTTGACCTAGTTAATTATATTTTATTAAATAATGAAAATAATAATGAGAAAGGTTTCGATATGTGGTAAAAAAAGGATAAAAAAAATACATAAATCCGTAGTTAATGAAGTCATAAATTTGAATAACCATATAATAAATACATAATTAATGAGGCAATTTAAGAGACATCCCATGCCATTATGTAGGTTTGTACATGGGAGATTATATAAGTAGATGTCCTTGGTATTATTGAATTCCATGAATAGCAATGGAACATCACAAAGGAGGGTATGATTTTCAATTTATACTTATTCTTCTTTTGTTGAGCAATGCACTTGTCGGAAGCTCATCAATTCGTCCCAAAGGGAAAGAGAAGAGGTCTAAGTGGCAACTCAACCCAATGAGTAAGACTTCGATCAAAACCATAAAGGTATTCATAATGTATTTAGTATTTTGCTTTTTTATACACGTTGAAGAGTATTGGTTGAGTTTTATTAAATTTTTATAATGTGAATTATACCAAATTGTTCAAATACTTTCTATTTCCTTTGTTACTAGTATAACACGATAAGAACTATCAAACATATTATTTCATGCATAAAATTAACTTAAAGGATTAAAAGTTGTATTAAATTACTTTAAAAATAAGGTTCTATAATTTCTCTAAGTCTTTTTGGATAACATTGTGAAATACCACGATCTTCTAAAGGTCAAAATTTATGTTTTGCTTGATGATATACTTCAAATGCAAATATATATAACTAATTTGATAATTTTTTATATATTAATAAGAAATTTGTGTTAAATCCTCACGAAGAAGAGAGTTGTCATTTAACTAATTAATCATCATAAAAAAATTAAAGGCATTTTAAACTTATATATTAACATCAAGATAATATGGTTTTATATCTCAACTAGCATGAGTCATAATTCTTACATTATCCATTTTACATGAGAATAAAGTGACACTATCATAATTATTTTGGTGATGGTTTATATATATGATATTTTTTTAAATTACTATATTTTCTTTTTAATAGTTAATGAGTTATCAAACATGTCTATTTCTTTTTTCAGGACAAAGATGGAGAGATATTTCATTGCATTGATATGTATAAACAACCAGCTTTTGATGATCATTTTCTAAAAAAAAATCATACCATTCAGGTAAAATTATCATATCCTTTAAGTAAAGGTCAAATACCCTATTTAGTCCCTCTATTATTATAATTTGTCCCTTTGGGTCCCTCTAATATAAAATATGTCTTTTTGGTCCTTTTAATTTTACGTTTGTGTCTTTTAAATCCTTCCACAAGCCTTTTTGGTCCCTTTATTTATATTTTTCAAGCCTTTTTGGTCCCTATAAACTTCGAAGGGAGGGATTTAAAAGACACAAACATAAAATTAAAGGGACCAAAAAGGCATGTTTTATATTAGAGGGACCCAAATGGACAAATCGTAATAATAGAGGGACTAAATAGGGTATTTGACCTTAAGTAAATACTATAAAATTACTATTAATTAACTTACATGATAAGAAGGATCTTGAAAATAAATAAAAAATTCATTAAAGAAGTTCTTTTTTTCTTTTTTCTTTTTTTTTTGATAAAAATTGATAAGCCACATTCTTTATTTATTCTTTGTTAAGAATACATTGATAAGATAGATAAGATCACCAATTACATATTGATTTTGATTTTGGCCCCAATGGTTCTAGCTTTCTTTGTATGCTCTCAGCCCTAGGTATCATTGAATAAGTTGTTATTTTATTTATTAGAACCATTGCCATTACATGTAGTAATTTATTTTCTCCAAAATTCATTCTTTATTCAAAATTTTATTTTATAAGATTTTTCAAAAGTATCTAGGCATAAATTTGAAATTAAATAATATTATTTATATTTTCGCATTATATATCTGGATGTAATACTTAAAAAGTTCCTCATTTAAAATAAATACCATTTTCACAAGATAGTTTTATTATTATAAAAATATTTTGTGAATTACTTATATTATTATATCTTATATAACACTTTGTTGTTGCTTGTTACTTATATGCAGATTACTCCTATGTTGCCAAATGGAATTCTCAAAAACATCTCAAAAACAAAAATATTATCAAACATTGGCCTAAGTATAAAATGCCCAAAAGGAACTGTTCTCATCAAGCAACCTCATCATGGATATTCTCAAATGCTAGAAATATATGCACAAGTTTCATATCATACATATAAGGGGCAACCTGGAGATTATGTAAGTTATAATTGATTTTTTGTTTTTGTAGAAGTAATTCTCTTTTCACAAACCTTCCTATGGTTTCATTTATTTTAATATCCTAGATAATGGAATTTGACCTACAGTCATATCAGTTGATTTTATTCAATGTTTTAAAGTCAAGTGTAATATCATCAATGAATATGGTTATATGCACTTAAGAAATTATAAAAATTTAAATTTATAACTTTACCTTGCATTAAGATGCATAATAAGAGAGAGAGAGAGAAAATATGTATTACTTGACATTGAGATATCAACAAACTCCACCTTTTAAACTACTAAATTACATAGAATATTATTTTATAACAAATTATATGATTTTAATTATAGATTTTTGAACGACTAAAATTACATAGAATATTATTTCATCCATTTTTTTAACAAAAATATAAAAAAATAACATACATGCACACACAATACTTACAAATACATGTGTGGCTACTCAAATTGGCAACAAAATTTTTATGTAGCTTGCAGGTGTTACATTTGGATCTAAAGCAAGCTGGAAATATTATGGAGCTCAATCGATAATGGACGTATTTAATATTTTAAGTATTTCAACAAATCAAACAAGTGGCATGCACATTCTTCTCTCCAAAGGGAAAGATGGCCATTTGGATGATTTGAATACCATTTCCTCTGAATGGCATGTAAGTCAACTGATCAAACTTGTCAAGGATCAATATCCTTTTTTTTAATAATTATATTTAAATTAGCATAAAAAATTTTACTTTTACCCATCCATATAAGGCCAAATATAATATATTTATTAATATTTATAAAGCGATTTACAAAACTCCTATGAAATTTAAGGATTAGTTATTTTAGTTGATGTTCAAAAATATGTACTGTAGTACTTCAAATTTTAAATGAACTAACTATTCAGTCCATCCATAAATAAAAAATAAAAAAACTGAATTTTAACATATGATATTATAAACTCTTGCAATTTTAATTTAGTCTCCATTTAAAATTATTAATCTCTTAGATTTAGAAAACATTTATTTTTATCTAAGATGTAAACACCATGATACTTCTACTAAAGGGTAGTTTAGACATTATGTGAGAACTGTCAACAAAAGGTGTTGAGAATTAACATAGTATTTGCAAAATTGATGGCATGCACAAGGTGATGTTAAGAAGAGAGCTAAACATTCCATTAAATTTAAATTTGGAAGCCATTTTCTTTGTTTTTGAAACCCCAAACTAATGATTTATGACTTTAAATCATATCAATGTATACTCCTTTTTTTTATAATGTGGATAAACCATATTTCTTTATCTAATTAAGGTTTCATAATAAAAATATCGATGTTCATACATTTTTGTGACCGTATGATCATTCATGGTGAAAATTTAACTCGTTAAGATTTCTATAAAATTTCACCATTTAATATGAATGATCATACAATCACAAAAATGTATGAAAATCGACATGCTAGCTTATTTTTCGATGTTCTTTCCATCCATAAAGTTGGATTTGGAAAAAAAAAATACCCTCCAAGTGTCTCAAAATGAGGCGACCTTAATTATATGAGTAGTAATCCGGCCACTATATTATCATAATTATATATAAGATATATTAGATATTTTTTATAATGTATTTAGATATATATATATTGATTTATTTATCTATATATTTTAAACAATATCTAGATATGTATATATAATTTTTAAATTTATATGTACATATATACATATATTCTGAAGATGAGATAATTTAAAAAGTTTATATACATATCTATATATTATTTTATATAGTAAATCAAAAGTTTTATTTTCATACAACGATGACAACAACAACAACAACTAAGCCTTAATCTCATACTAGATGGGGTCGGCTATATGAATTCTTTGTCTCTATGTAGCTCTCTGTCAAAGACAAGATCTGGATCAACATATTTCATTGATCTATATTCCTCCATTTTGATATCTGCTTTTAGGTTTATCCGCAAGAATATGGTGACAAAGCTTCAAGATTATATACGTATTGGACTGTAAGTTTTAAAAACTTCACAAATAGATTTTTTTTTCTCTATTTATTTTTAATGACTTTTTTTGGGGAAATTTACAAAAATCTATGTTTATACATTTTTATAACATTAAAGCTTTTGTCTTCCAGAGTGATGGTTTTCAGAAAACAGGATGTTATAATTTAGATTGTCCAGGTTTTATCCAATTGAGTAGGACTTTTACTCCGGGTATGAAGTTATCAATTGGAAAAGGTGTGCTCAAATTAACAGTTTACAGGGTAAGACATCATCACAATCTTTTAACAAATATTTATTTATAGAGTAAATTAATTAGTAACGCCATACAACATAAATGACGTGTCTTAATGAAGTTTTATACTTAGTTGGAATAGGTTTCAGTATAATATGGTATAATATAATATAAGTTTTTTAAGAATCTATTATTATAGAAATAATATAATAATCACAGTAAATGTAGAAGTATTTTTTATATAATTAAATAAAGTTTATTAATTTATACAATACAAATTTAGAAATCAACTCCTTTGTAAAGAATATTATTTGGAAAATAGAATTTCAAGTTTGAATTTCAATAAAACTAGAACTTGTTATGCAATTGATTGACATAATTTATTTTACTCTTATTTTTTAATTTTATTTCTTATGTTTTGACAGGACGAAAAAACTTTAAACTGGTTTTTACTACTTGGCGAACAAGAAATTATAGGCTATTGGCCAAAAGAGATATTTAATAACTTAGTGGATGGTTCTGATATTGAGGTTGCTGGATATGTAAATTCGCCATTGAATGAAAATAGTCCACCTATGGGCAATGGTATATTTCCTAATCCAGACCCATCAAAGGCTTGTGAGCTGAAGCACATCAAATTACTAAATGAAAATGGAGATTTTATAGTACCAGGAAGTGATTCCACCTATTCTTTATTTATTGACCTCCCTGATTACTATGGTGTGGTCACTGAGCAAGGGATCGATGAATTTTCATTGAGTCTTGGTGGACCTGGAGGTTATAAAAAAAAATGAGATATAAATTTGATTTACATAAGTTTCATATATCTAAGAGCTACTTGGATTATTATTGATGATGATGAATCTTGAACATTTTAGGTTTCATATTCTATAACTAATTATATAGAGTAGCTAGCCTATAAGTAGAAAATAAGACTATCATATCACAACTATAAATTCATAAAAGACTTCTAAAAAACATTTAAAATACCGGTTTTGCTTTTTTATAATTTTTATTTTCTAAAATTCTAAAACCTACAAACCAAAACTTCCTATATCCAAAGAATTTGTTTGTGAATTCAGTGTCCTAAATGTCTACTTGGATTGAACTGATGATGCAACTAAATTTTATCCCAACACTACTATCATTATGTATATAATTTTTTTAAAAATACCATTATTTGTTTGTGATCTGGAGTTATGAGTTTTTTCTTCATTAATGTGTATGTGCCACTAAAATTATGTTTTGTGTGTGATTTGAACTATCAACCTCCTTTTGTAGGAGAGAGTGAACTAACCAATTTTTATTTACGAAACTCAATAATTTATGAGTTTATTTAAGTGCTTAGTTACTAAGATAATTTAATACTTTGGGACGGAATAAACAATACAAAATTGAACTCACTCCAACTTTAAACAAAAAGGGGAATGATCTTCAAATTAGGGATGGCAACGGGTCGGGTCGGTCGGGTCGGGTCGGGGGGGGGTTTTGCCTACCCCGCCCCCGCCCCGACTCCCCCGCCCCCGCCCCCGACCCCGACCCGCCCCCGATACCCGCCGGGTTTTTAAAAACCCGCCCCATACCCGAACCCGACGGGGAATCGGGTACCCGCGGGTATCCCCGCCCCCGTCCGGCTCTAGGCCCGACCCACATAACATTAACAATAAAAATTTAAAATTTCAATCCTAAGTAAAAAAAATGCACATTTAAAATCTCATAAAACAATAATAAAGTATAAATTGAAAACTTCAATCCAAAATCTTAATGTTTTTTAGATAAAATGACCACCATTCATCATCATCTTCAAAGAGATCAAACCAAAATAATAAAGTGCACATTCAAACTTATACAAAATGATACTAAAGTAAAAATTGAAAAGTTTAATCCAAGGAACATAGCCCTTTAGAACCCCCATTCATCACCATCATTATTTTCATGGAGAATAATAATTTTACATTTCGGGTCGGGGTCGGGTTCGGGTTCGGGCTCGGGTTCGGGTCGGGTATCAAGTTTCCCATACCCGCCCCGCACCCGCTTTATATTATTCGGGTTTTACCCGAACCCGACCCGAAACCCGGTCAAACCGGGTTTTCCCGTATCCTCGGGTCGGGTCGGGTCGGGTCGGGTTTGGGTATAATTGCCATCCCTACTTCAAATAGATCTATTTCATGTGTTTCTTAAACTACTCCTGTGTCTTAGAAATGTTCAAATTTCATACATTTTGTGTAGCATAATATAGAGGAATTAAATTAATATTAAAAAACATAATTTATTTTTATTAAACATCTCATTTGATAAAATGGATTTAATATGAATAATAGTTAACAAAAGCTTGTGAGGATTTTATTCTCTAATCTGTAGACAAAATATTTTTCCTCTCTTTTTTCTTGCATAATAATATGAAAATAAATGAAATTAGAGGAAAAAAGAAGGGAAAGTAGTAATAATAATTAATAAATAATATTAATTATTATTAATATGGTATTTGGATATAATTAAATTTATTCAAGAATATGATTCTTATAATAAAGGTGAACGAAGTTACTGAACCTATTCTTCCGATTTTCCACTCTATACTATGGAACTTTTTTTTCATGAGAAAAATCAGTCTTATGTGTATTGGATCCGCTCTTCTGTTAGCATGAACACTTTAATTAGATTCTATTCCTATTCTTTATTCTTAACTAATGGAACCCAAGCCAAGCCGTCACTGATCTGAGAAGTGAGTGCGTCTTCGGTTTGGATAGACTGGTGAGACTAAGCAAAGCCATAAACGCAGATCCCAGTTGAACAGGAATCTCAATCCATTTGGGCACCCATCAATAAAGTGAGGCCATGTTCTCTCCCTAACGAAATGAGTGAAGGAACGAGTGTCCTCGTGAGACACTTTCGGCCGTCAAACGGGCCTATGTGACAGGGCCCAATTTGTGCCGAACATTGTGCATGCCCATATAAGCACAACTAGCTTGGCAATCATGTCGGGTCGATATTGCCGGTGAAACAGAGGGGTTGGTCTAGCACAAAGCACGACTCAACTAGTATGGGCTCATGTCATGCCAAGCAAGCACACGACCAGTTAATTTTAAAAAATAATAAGATAACCCAAAAATCTAACAAATCAAGAAAAATGCAAAAATTAACTTAAATTTGAAAAAAAAAATTGAAAGAAATTCTAAAAATCTATCCAAAAACATCCTAAATAAATTAAGGAAATTGTCAAAAATAAAAAACCAAAAAATAAAAAATAAAAAATCCAGAAAAAACACTGAAATTCAAAAAAAACCCAAAAAAAATAGAAATTGCGCATCTTCTAAAAAAACCGAAAATCCCTGAAATTCCAAAAAATCCAAAATAAACTCGGATATTCCCAAAAAAAAAAGACCCATGAAAATTTAAAAAACAGATAAATCAAAAAAATTGTATAAAAAAAAGTGCAGAAAATCCCAGAAACTCTTGAAAAAAAATCAAAAAAATCCCATAAAAACTAAAAAACCAAGAAAAACAGAAATTTGTAAGAAGTTCATAAATTCCCACCAAAAAAAAATCTAAAAATGCCTTTTTCACTTTTTTGGGCTATAAAAGTCTTAAAATTTTTGAAAAAAAAAATTCATGACGGGCTAGCCTGCCCACCAGGTGGATGTTTGCTCATGATAAGATAGGCGGGGTTATTTTTTTTTATGACAAAGACAACAAACACCCCCACTATGGAAGTTAAGGAATTTAAGGAAGTGCGATCCACAAGATAACCCCCCATCTTAACAAACGCAGGAGAACATCAACACGCTTGACTCGCACCTTTCAAGAGTAGGGGTTCGATCTTGGGTGATCCACAAGATAACCCCTCATCTTAACAAGAGACCCGGATACCAATAGGCATGGTTGTCATTGGTGATAAGCGTGGTTACTTGACATGACACTAAACATCTATCTGTGAGGTTCTGATAATAAATATAAGCCTTGAAACCACATGCACTTGTGGTCCACTACAAGACTCCAAGTACGTGAAGATCTAAATTAAGCAGCCTCAACTGCAAAAGCCATGGTCCCATGGATGGCCACCACAAAAGTCACAGGAGGATCCCTAAGCCAAGAAGTTGCCTGAAAGGACCCGAACACTTGGTCATGGTTGAGTAACATAGTGAGGGGACATGTTGTGTGCATGGTATCCTCCGACGAAGGGGGGAGGTCGTCTGTAGGGATTGTTTCGAAATGGAAGTCATGAAATGAAAACCAACCATCGAAGCTCCGCGGTCATGAAGTAGTCGCTGGTGGTTGTACTCGCTGTTGACTAATGTTTTAAAATCATACCGAACCGGTCTCACAACTGGAACACAGGCCAGTCTGTTTGATCGGATAACCCATTTCAATCGGACTGAATGATGTCATAATATATAATATATAAACCCGGACCAAACTGCTATCTGATTCTCGGTTTTGTCGGTCCAACTGACATGTCCTGTCAGGGTTTAAAAACAATGTTGTTGACAAAGGTTATGTACATGGAAGCCATTAGAGTGTAAGAGTTTGGCTAACTTCAGCATTGGGTTTATGTGTGCTTGTTAGAGGCCTCAACCATGCCTTGACTAGGCATGGGTCGGGCGCTGGCCCATATTGGGCCAGTCCCTCACAGCCCGGCCTATGCACGCGGGCCGACACGACACGACTTGTGAGGGTTGTGTGAGGCACAACACGTATAATAACATGGTCGGCCTATCTAGCCCGCCAGGTCTTTCTTTTTAATTTTGAAATTTAAATTTTTTAAAATAAAAACCTTTTATACTAGTTATAAAATTATTTTATTTGAATCTTGTGAATTTTTCGGACTTCTTGAAAAATATATGGGATTTTTTGTGGATTTTTTAAGAAAATTTTGGATTTTTGGGAATTTTTTTTGGAATTTGGAATTTTCAGAGATTTTTTTTTTTTTTGAAATTTTCTGAAAGTTTGAGATTTTCTTATTTTTCTAGGATTTTTTTTTTGAATTTTTTGGATTTTCTAAGTTTTTTGGATTTTTTTTAAATAGATATTTTAAAATTAAAAAAATAATAATAAATTTAGTGGTCTAACTGGCAGGTTGGCCCGGCACGGCACAGGCCGTACCATGCCCTGTGCCGAGCCAACCCTCAAAAATTCATGGGGTTGTGCTAGCATAAGCATATACAATGTCTGACTCATGTCGTTCCATGTCGGATCAACCCATTTGACACCTATTTAACTCTTGTGTAGGGTGAGGGATACACACTTGTATGTACATGGGATTCACTTCTGTTGCCACTCGACCCATTTATTTTTATTATATAAGCATTACGGACTATGACCTATATTATTCTTGTTGTCATAAAATAGGCAACACCTACGGTTAAAATAATGGGAAACAGTTGTGAAATAAAAAATTAAAATAAATATAATATAATATAGTAAATAAAAAATATTAGATTAATAAATCATGAAATGTTTGCAAAATTAAAAGCAAGGTTGACCTAATTAATTATATTTTATTAAACAATGAAAAATAATAAATCATGAAATGAACAATAGAAAATCCTAAAAAATCAAAGGAAAACCATATTTAAAAAATTAAAGAAAAGAAAACCGCCTCTTTTAGGCATCCTAGTTCCCTACTCTTTTTTCTTCCTATAAATGTTTGCTTATTTTGATAAATCATCATCGTATGCTAAAATTATTATTTGATCAGCTTATTTATGGAGATAAATTTAAAGATTTATAGTGATCTTCTTCTTTACTCCTCATTCTAAGTTTGGACAATACTAGAGATTTCCTTATCCAAGGTATGTTAGTTACCAATCTCAGTCATGAGAAGGCTCTCAATTGAATTTTTATAATATTCTTTTATGCACACTGGTTGAGTTTATATTTTGATATTAATTATTATTATTAATAAATAAATATATATTTTTATGCACCTTGACTAAGTTTATATTTTGAAATTAACTATTATTATTGGTTGAGTTCTTTGAGCCAATAGAAATGTCGATACTTTTTTGTATGCACCCGGTGGCAGTCGATAATCAACAACTTATTGTGTTTTACAGTGATAAAAAGATCAGCAATAATTGCTCCCTAGCTAGGGATAAAATAGGAACTAAATTAATGTTATAGTGGTAAAAGATGTAGAAGATGACAAGTTAACATGAAAAGAATTCATTACTTGGAGAAGCATGGCTTTTTTAATCCTTGAATGCATGTCACAAATTATTTATTTTACTCTAACTTTTAAATTTTATTTCTTGTCTGACAAGATGTAAAATCTTTAAATTGATATATTCTCTGTTAGATAAAGTAGCCAAAGGCAATGGTATTTTTTTCTTATTTAAATCCTTTAAAGGCCTGTGAACTCACGTCAAATTATTAAATGAAAATAAAGATTTTTTAGTATCAAGAAGTGATACCATTTATTATTTATTTATTTATATAACGACATCTCTGATCAATATTGGGATCGATGATTTTTCAATTAGTGTTGGGGAACATGGAGGTTATAAAAAAAAAAGTGAGCTATAAATTTCATTTACATAAGTTTCATATTTTTATTGGCTATTAATTAAATTATCATTGATGATACTTATGGTTAATTTTCTTATTTTTATATTTTTATAATTAATTGCTAAAAAAGCCAACATCATCTCTCTATGTAAAAATAATTATTCTCTTTTAATTTTTTTATATATAAATGTAGGCAAGTCACCGCTAAAAGCATGTTTCATTTATGTTTCAAACATTTGACCTCTTTTTATGAAAAGGAATATTGTAGTTATAATAGCCAACTTGTCTTGTAAAAGTTGATTTCTTTTAACATTTTTTTTTTTTTTGACATAAACCATAAGGATCTCCCGAGAGAGGGTGTGTCAAAGAACGTGGCCTTATTTGACGAGCACCCTTGACCCCTCACCGTAAGCGTATAGATGGGAAATTCGAACCTAGGAGTTTTGTACTCACCAAGTGAATTATCCAAATTGCTCTCCCATTTAACCTGAGAACATGCTAAATCAAGCGAATTACCAAAAATACAGGACCTGAGATACCGCTAAACCAATGGTCTTTTGGTATCTTTTAACATTTTTTCACTGCTCGTTAACTCCACAAGTCTCTAGGCTTCTTTCTTCAAATTGCATGAAAGAAACACTTTGAATTTTCTCACGAAATTTTTACATTTTAAGTTTCACATAAGAATGCACTACCTTTACTTGGCTTATTGGTATCGGGTTCCTTTGCTAAAAGGTGAGCTTCGATCTTCATGGATGGATCCCGAGATCGAGCTCCTCCTCTTGCAAGGTGTGGGCGCAATTACTTTGAACGGACTGGTTCTGCACCTACTGACCATCCTTGATTTTCTTTAGGGGGCCCTTGTCACCTTTGTCCAAAAAAATAAAAAATAAAAAAATGCACCACCTTCGCATGCATACGATCACACAAGGTAACAAACGCCAAAACCAAATGAATGATTTCAAAAAAGTCAATATAGGTATTTATCAAGGAAAAAGCAAGTCATTCTAGGTGTATATCTAGGTGTAATTAATCAGAACCGTCATAGTCGTTGTTCTTTTCCCTACGCATGCAT
Source organism: Dioscorea zingiberensis (assembly GCA_026586065.1). Lineage (NCBI taxonomy): Eukaryota > Viridiplantae > Streptophyta > Magnoliopsida > Dioscoreales > Dioscoreaceae > Dioscorea > Dioscorea zingiberensis. The sequence continues at coordinate 83,797,910 of CM048818.1, read as the reverse complement.
TCCATCAAAGCTCGTTCCTTCGCATCAAAGTATCTAAACAATCAACCAATTATACAACAACAACCCATAACCATATATGCACGCCAAATCCTTGATCTGATTCCCAAGGCCACTTGAAGTTTCATGGCTGGTCTCCATATGTCTTTGGAGATCTCTACCAAAGATATATATGTGGTCATATATTCAAGAAACTCTCTTCTCCTTTCCGACATCGAATATATATCACAATATATAAAGCACCACCATGCATGCAACCGACAATAGTATATAGATCCCTTGTTTCAGTCTTGCAGCTGATTACCATATACTTCGACTTGTAACCAACCAAGAGGTAATATAATTAAAGTGGAACAAAAAGAACATGAGAATAACGTATAACATTCTTCTTATGAGATTTGAACTTTGAATGGACTATGTATTGTAAGAAGAAGCTTCATGCATTCCAATTGTGGGGTTTGAATTCAATGTGGAAAGTTACGTTGTTAAGAAATATTCACTAGGAATATTATGTCATGAGAGTTTTAAGATCACAGATTTAAGGGGGGATTCTTTTTGGAGGAATGTTATACAGAGAAAGAGCAAAAGAGCATATATTTAAAATGTCATCATTCTTTGAGAATCTAGTGGTTCTTTCTCTACCCTAGCTTTTCTTTGTTTTCTCGTGTTTTGTTTTGTGGATATTCCTAATTCCACCAACCAAGGGTGAATTTTTAAAGAGTGTTCACAATATTTTCTTTTGCAGAAGAAAAAAAAAACTAGAATATATCCTTGAATTGATTGATATTTTCAGCACATTGTTTGTGAACCTGTGGTTATAATATAGAGTAATTACTTGAATATGATAAACTCTTAGCTTTCCTTGTAGTGCCTCTAGTTTCTTTTCTTCACTTCATGAAACTAGCTTTGGTTTTGAGAAAACTTGCAAGAAGGTTTATCTATTGAGTTGCTTAAAGAAGGATCATTAAGATATATATTCTTGGGAATGGAAAAAAGAAGGGAAAGAATAATAAAAACAAAGTCAAATCCTTTACTGGAAAATAGAGCAACAAGTGGATTATAATTACCTATAATTATTGCTTGTTAATTTCTTGCTGAGCTTTTTGCAAGCCCTCTAAGTTTCAACGCTAAAAATTTCCATATATTTGTCAATATCACATATGTTATTCCTATATATTCTAATTTATTTATTTATTTATTTATTTATTTATTTATTTATTTATTTATTTTTACAAAGGCGACAAGCGTTCCTCAAAGGAAGTCAATGATGGGCAGCAGATGCGGAACCCGTTCAATGAAACTACGCCCACACCTTACAAGAGAAGGGGCACGATCTCAGGACTCGTCCACAAAAATCGAGGCCTAACTCTTAACAAAGAAACCCAGTATCAATAGGCCATTGTGGCCATTGGTTATTTCTGTATATTCTAATGTACCCAAACATCAACAATAATCTCCTTCTCACAAGTACATGAAATATCACATCCTCTCTAATCAGACAAAATAAGAAATGATTAGTACAAACAACTGAAATCAGATTATGCCTAACTCATTGTCCAGGTGCTATATTACATGTTAATCATTGGACATCTTGCTCTTTCTAATCTCTTACTTGTGTTTGATAGGGGAATATCCCACTTGGGATTAGGAATAACTTTTGAAAAGTTTTGAATTTTTTGAGGGGAAATTTTAAAGTAAATATATTAATGATAAGATAGTTATGTGGCTTCCATGCATTGGTGGATGGGTTATTATTATATTCCTAAACCTAAATTAAAGTTTTTGGAGGGAAAAAATTTCATTGGGGAATGTGTTGGGGATATCCCATATCCCCCTATCAAACATGAGCAAGGAAAATCAGATGTTTATTCTGATTGTATATATAATTAAGCGGCCAACCTTTATAAAAGCCAAATCTAAAGTGAAGCAGGTATATTAAGCACCTCAAAGCTAGTTTATGAACATGGTCTTATGCATCATTTGACATGCGCAGAGTGTATAAATAGAACTGTTTTCCTTCAAAGCATTCCTCCTTTCCTAAACTCATTTGTGCTGCTAATTATCACTCAAGCTCAAATTAGGGTTTTCAAGCAGGCCTATATATGCAAAACCCTAAAAGAGAACTGCATGCATGCATGGAATATTAACTTTGTCATTATAAACCTATACTATATATATAGAATGTGTTCTTTGCTACCTAGAAACATAGCTTGCTCAATAGTTATTCCTTGCTTTTGGATAAATAGGTATATAGCTTCTTCAATTTAATTTTGGATCAAATCATTCACCAAGTTGGATACATTTCCTTTTGCTAAAGAGATGGATTAAAATGAAATGGAGGAGGAGCTAGAGGAGGTGAATGGGTGAACGTTATTGGATCCAAATCATCTCAAGTGCATGATGGGTACTGTGACAAGATGGAACCTCTTGTCATGTTGCCAAGTGGAACTCCACTAATCAGGCTAGCTAACTGTTTTCAGTTGGGATATGGTTGATAAAAAGGTTCAGCAATGATAAAAAGAGAGGACACAAGATAACGATAATGGAAGGCTAAGAGAAAAGAAAAGAACAGACATATGGGATGTGGATTGATGCTTTAAAGAACCCACGCATGCCAATGGGGAAAAAGGAGAGGGAAAAAAAAAAGAAATGAGAGCATGAGAACTCTGATTTCATTCATTGGATTTGATCTACATAGCAAGATAAGGCATAGGCCAGCTGTTTTTTGCTAAGGATCGATCGATCTTTTGTCGTCTTTTATAATTTATTTATTTTATAACTCTAGAGGAGAGATCATAAGAAAAGACCCAAATATAAAGAAGCCTTGATGCATTAATTTGAGATCGATGCTAAGTGTAGAAAAAGTTAAAAGTGGTCTGTTAGGATTAGGTAGGCTCCACTAATTAAGTACTTAAGCAAAGAGACATTCTATCTGATTCATTGCCACATAGACACTGCCCCACATTCTATCATCACTAGCTAGCTTACCCTTTGGGATTCAAGCTTTAATCTTTCATCTCTAATTTGTTCTCTTTCTCACCAGAACTACTCTTTTTTTTTTTCCTTTTTTACTTTTAAGTAATGAATGCTCAATGCATGTAGTCTCATTTTGGCAACTTGACATTAAAGGAGATGATATATAACTGATTAGAAGGTTCCTAGCTATATATGAAGCATATATATATTTCCCAGTGTTGCAATTAAGTTTACAAAGTGATTCCAATATTGGTTTTTGATTCTAGCTATATGATGATTTCATGGGAAGGAACTTCAATGAAATCTAAGAAAGAGATGTTCATGATGATCTTATTCCAAGTCTCCATCTACTTTTAGAGAGAGAGGAGGCAGGGAGTTTGTCTTCTTTTACCTCTTTTTAATGGAGGTGGGGCTTATGGGAGGTGTAATGCACTTACAGAGACTAGAAGATCAGAAGAAAGAAAGATGGTGTGAGGGACCAAATTAATCAAGCCGGCCATTTCTACAGTGCAACACGTGGCATACAAACAAAATATAGTGGTTCCCACTTATAAGCTGGTTTTCTTCTAAACTCTGAGGTCAATCATCAAAACTTGACTCATGAATCTTTGCTCCAAAATTCCAAGGAAATTAAAACACATATATATTTAACTTAAAGTAGATTGATTCTCTATTTGCATTCTTTGGTGCAAGCTAGCTAGCTAGTTTATAATCCTATATATTCAAACTTCAGACATTTAATCTTAATTAGCATGCTTATTAAATGTCATAATCTAGTGTTAATTAAACCTGAGATCAGTCCTAAATGCAAATTAGATAAAGGTAAGAGTACTAGTCGGCAATGAATGAGTCGGCACTACAAACTAGCTATGTCGGCAAAATATATATACACATGAACTTTTCTAACTTTCATGTTCATTAGATATCAGCCCAATATAACCATCTAATTAATAATTGGTCTCAAGTTGATATGACAAATGTGAATAATGTGACTCATTAGATAGATAGATCATGCATCGATAGATTCTTTAACTAGTGATCATTGTTTTTTGGACATGATTCTCTAAAGAAAATCTTGCCGTTTACTCTAAATATCAAATCAATATTTGTTTGCTATTCAGGATGGAACAAAGTTAAGTTGTCCTATTATTTTTAACATTAAAATAATAATAATTTCACATTAATTCTTGACTTATTTTCACAGTATATATAATCATTTCAAAACCTCTTTTTTGAAAAATAATTAATGACTAAACCCTAACAAAGAGAGAATCTTCAAACAAGGAGGTGTTGTGTGGTTCATGAACCATCTCAAGAAAAAGAAGAAAAGGAAAAGAAAGAAAGGGTTTATATATAATTGAATCATCTCCATTTCCAAGCACAATATAGTAGTAGCTAGTAGCTCACAAGAACACATCAGAAAAGGATGCTGATTCTAAAATGAAGGAGAAATGCAACCACACAAGTTCTATCTAGCTAGGGTTTTGATGTGACATGGGATACTATCTAGACGTTCAAGGAAAGTACCATGCTTTTTCCTTTCTCTCCACCTTAATTATATGTTAGTCAAGCTTACACTTTCTCCAAAGCTTTTCCTAGTAAACCCGGAAAAAGCATACAATATGCTAGTCAGTAGTCAACCATATATACCAAGTAAACTATGAATATGCTCGCATGCATATTTGTTTGGAAACTCACTTGTGAACTTTCTTCTATGGACTTGGACTTCATATTGTCTATATATTAATTTTTCAATGTATATATAAAAACACAACCATTTTTTGATGTAACAAAGCGTTTCGAATCCACAAACAGAGAAAAAAAAAGTATGGAATAATATGTTTTTTTATTAAAAATTGTCGCACATTAATGATCATTAAAATCTTTATATAAATTGTCCCAAACCCTAATTAATTCAACACGAAATAATATATATATATATATATATAAATCCTTCAAAAACATAAAATTATAAAATTGAGGGCCTTATAAAAGATTGGATTTTTGGAGGAAAAAAAAACCTTCAAAAAATTTAAAATTTATTTCTGACGATGCAACATGTCTAGAAATTCTTCTGTAATCTATTCTACATTATTTTTTATTTAACAAAGGAATTGAAATATGAAAAAATATAAAAAATATAAAAACAAAGTCATCAAACATATTAAGACTAATTATATATAAACATGTAATCATTTTGATCAGTTCAACCTTCCGAAATACAACAAAGAACGTAATTATTATATGTATAGTTTGATTGAGTAGGAAATAATGGACATGTAATTATTATAATTAAAGATGGAAAAACATCAAATGAGGTGATAGAAGAGGATGGATCAATCAAATGGTAGTTAAATTCAGTTGAGACGGACCCGATAGTGACTCATCTGAACCCACCCAATAAGGGACCATCATTGGACCAAGAAACATGGTCCCATTGCCTTGAGATTGACATCTTGATCCAACGATTGATATTGCCATCTCGCATCATGATAAAGATTGAGCCATCCGTGTTTAGCTTATCCCCATGCACTCTTGCCTCAGTCCGCTTTCAGGAATCCCCCAGATAGCTCGCACGTGATCCCCCCATACGTGTGAGCTGAAACACAATATACCTAACTCCTTATATATATATTTTTTCAACTATAAAAAATATTATTATTTTTACTTTATTTATTTTATTACTATATTAATATTATTAAGATCTTTTAATATATATCTTTAAAGGTAGTAGCGTTCAGTTTTTTAACATAACTTGTGAATATTAGTGTAAACAAACCTGTTAGAGACGTAATTAATGTGTAACCTTTGATTAGAAGGTCGCTAACAAGGCTAAAAAATTAATTAGGTATTATGATGTGATGTAAATGTGCTGATTTGGAACTAACTATATTCTTAATTAAGTCTTATTTTATCATATACATATTACTTATATAACTCCGATGATCATGGCAAGGCGAGGGATTAGTTTTACTTTTCCAAGATTCTCATGTTTCTTTAATTTATAGAAAAGCTCATGAAATATATTATTTTAATGTGTTTTTTTAAGTGTATAATTCATACTTAAAAGTCTGGGAAGCAAGTGATTTATATTTTTCTAGTATATAAATAAATAATATGTATCAGTCCTTTTTGTTTCTAGGATCATGCATCTAATTCATAGTGAAGCATTTTGTTTTCAAAATATATAGTCCTTTTCAATCTTCTTTGTTTGATTTGTTAATGTTAAGGGGGGAAATCGTACCCACCACGTGGCATAATCCGGTAGGCTTGAGGTAGTGGGTTTTCCCATTACCAACCAGACCTTCTCAATGAGCCACATGAAGGTTCTATCAAGCAGAAGGCGTGAACCCTTGGGCGACCATGTTTGTGCTGATGTTAGAGACGACCTTCACGACCAACGACATGACTGGGGGCTTTGGCGCACACGCATTTGTTCTAATGTCAAGCGTGACCCCCACAACCAACTGCCTGACAATGACCCATGAGGTATTAGAGGGGGAGGATTCATCTTCTACCATGAGAACTCTGTCCTCTTCCTATTCATTCCCACCTCTTGTGCAACTTCTCACACCTCCCTCTCATCTCTCTCTCTTTATCTCCTTTTTCTCCAATTATCCCCAGTTGACTTAAGCATCAGAGGGTAAAAAAAAACCCTTGGACTTCCCTTACAGGAAGGAGGACCTAAATACATGAGTTCCATTGCCTCTTAGGAAGGCAACTCCCTGATTAAGGTTATCATCAAGCTCGCGATGTTCCCCTATTTAATCATCCAACAGCTAGTACCATTCTCCTTCCATCTTCTCAAATGAACTCTGAAAGGAGTGCGGATCCTGAGAACCCTCCCGTTTAGTGCATCAAAAATTAAGTTATATAAGCTAGATAAATTAGATAAATTTATCTCCCCTAATTACTTCATATTTATTATCATTTGAATGAGTTTTTCTTACTTCAAGAGCTGTGCATTAGAAAAAAATAATAATAATATCAAATAAAATGGTATACATAGTCATACTGTTGTCATTAGACTGTTTGGAAAAAAAATCAGGGATGAGATTTTCACTTTACAAACTAACAAATATCACAACTTGTCCAAATTAAAATGGTGAAGAAAGTGCTTTTAAATGTTAGAATTATAAAATTAGCTATATATGGCTATAACCTTATCCCTATGTACACAAAGATTAGAAAGACAGTACTCTAGTACGTGAGAGTTGCCTAGCACCATGATTGAGTTCATTGTAGTTTCAAGAGTGCCCTAGAAGAACAAAAAGCAAGTGCTGAGACTCATATTTCGTACACTCCCACTATGACTAAGCAGTAAGCACATTAATAAAGCACAATGTGTGTGTGCATATATACATATAGATTTTTTTTTTTAAAATAGCATATACATATAGATTTGATTGATAGTTCAAAGAGTTTATGTGAAAGTCCACGTGAAGGATCATTGCTTACAGATTAATATTCTTCTCACATATCAATTTTATGGAAAGGTTATCATATACGCACAGTATTTCATTGACTTGTTAATATTCTCTAGAAACCTACATAATTTAGCTAGCTAGGCTGAATTAATTTATTTGGTGCTATATATTTAAAACTTGTATAAATTAAAACTAGTTCTTGCATATATCTAGACAAGTATCTCAACAGTAAATCAAATTAACAAGTCAATGTAATATCTCAAAAATGAAGATATAACAACAACTCAACTGCATGTGTGTCTCTTTGGAAGAACTCAAAGATCTGGCAGACATTATTATTATCATATATTCAAACAAGTATTAAATTCAAATACAAGTCAGAATAGAACAACTGAGCTACAGTTTATCCCCACCAACCTCAACAATAACTCATGAAAAAGTACAGTGCCAGAGAGATAGAGAGAGAGGGAGAGTGGAAAACCCTAGGGTTCCTTTGCGTCCAAGACTTCATTTAGCTGGTAATGAAGTCGTCCTCCCATCTGTCCCATCCCCTCACACATCAACTGTCTTTTTTTCATTGAAGGCATAGGCATGCATCTCTCAAAAGCACAGTTAAACAGAAGAAGACATCTATCACGAGCACAGTAGAATGAAAAGAAGGGAGAGGTGAAGTATGGGAGCCCCAGATGGCTGAAACGTACACTAGTACTATAGGTTCAGAAGAGGGACACTTCTCAGGTGTCCTGGTTCTTTGAACCAATATATATATATATCACTTATTCAAAAAAAAAATATATATATATATCCTTAAAAGAACCTCAAAAAGAAAGCACTAAACTCCATGAACTATATATGAAGCTTAAACAAGTTCTTGACCCATTCCTTAAGGAAGTATATATATATCACTCCAACTAATTAACTACGTACAAACAACCACTAGCGTACACTGACGAGAGCATTAATATTGTCGGTAGGAAGTTGCTCATGGTTTGAACTTTGAAGTCCTCGATGAGACCAGAAAGAAACCCTAACCCTAAAAAGGAGAGGAAGAAGTTGAAAGGTAAGTTTCTCCATAAGTTCCCTCGGGTGTCGTGCATATGCACCGGTCTTAGTCTTCCTGCTTTGTTTAACCAAAAACTCATCACTTTCCAACAAAACCCATCACTGTTAAATTAGACTAATTAATCACAATCATCTTGTTTAGGTCTTCCCGGGCAGTTCCTAACCACTTGTTTAGTATTGCATTAAGAGGGGGGACTCTTTATTTAAACCTAATATATATATATATAACCTTCCAAAAAATATTTTTTTTTTAAAATGGTTTAAACCCTTGAAGAGAGACACGGAAAGAACATCATGTGTAATTTCTTTACCGATGATTTGTCACTTCGGTTCGGTTCCCATTAGTCTAATATTCAAAGTTTGACTCCACAACAACTATAAGAAAATTCTATTTCTATTTAAATGATTATATTAATCTAAAAATAACATAAAAAATATTCAATTTATCAAAAAAAATAAAAATAAAAAGGGGAAACGGTTTTGAATGAAAGAATAAATGAGTCACGGGCGTTTCTACTCCAACGAAACCGATTTAAATTTTCTAAGAATCTACGCGACGAATCCGTGGGTGGCCTTTTACGTGGAGACACGTGTGAAGGGTCCACAAGTTCGGCCCATGCTCATGACACGTGCGAATCATCCGAGCTGGCACGGGTGCGGCTTCTCCAAACTCTGAAAACGGCGGCACGTGTCGACCTCTACGTGGGCCTCGTTTCCCGGCCATGGGGCCCGCTGGGGCCCATCCGTTTCCCGATTCCCCCGCTCAGCCTCTCCTCCCAGACTCTATTTAAGTCCCCCGCGTTCTCTTCGTTCTTCATAAAGTCCTCGCCAACCAAACCAGAGCACGAGAAAGTGAGAAACAGATAGCTTCTCTTCTTCGCGTGTTCTTCTCCTCCTCCTCCTCTTTCTTTCAATCCATTGCTCTTCTTCTTCCTCTTCTTCTTCTGTTTCTTTGTGTTTGGATCGTAGAGGAGTGCAGATGACGAAGAAGAATGTGGTGGTGCCGGAGGCGGTGGCCATCGCGGTGCCCGTACCGCATGGTTCAACCGCGATATTCCCTTACCCACCGCCGCGCTCCAACGGAGGTGGATCCACCGGGAGCTTTGGCATCGGCCGGAAGCTGTTGACACAACTGGAGCTTGGGGGGAGGATCAACGCCTGGGTTGAGTCCATGAAGGCATCTTCTCCCACCCACGCCAAAGCCGCCGCCGCTCTCACCGCTGTTCCTTCTCTTGAGAGCGCCAATTCTTGGATTGTGAGTTTTTTTTAATTAAAGTTAGGATTTTGAAGTCTTTTATCGTTGGGAACGGTGAGATGACTCTTTGGTTTCCTCTGGAATAGATGAAGCATCCTTCAGCCCTCGAGGTGTTTGATGAAATCACTAGTCAGTCGAAGGGGAAACAGATAGTGATGTTCTTAGACTATGATGGGACTCTTTCGCCCATCGTTGATGACCCTGACCTTGCGGTCATGTCCGATGCGGTGAGTTCTATTGACCTCCTTGTCTCTGTTATTTCTTCTCCATTCCTTTGATTCTCTAAACTAAAGATTAGAGCTTTGGGAGTTTATGTTGCAGATGAGAGCAGCTGTGAGGAACGTTGCGAGGTACTTCCCTACAGCGATTGTGAGCGGGCGGTGCCGCGACAAGGTACATTCGCATTTGCCTGCCATTCATATGCCCTGAAATTCGATATTTTGGTTCATGTTCTATCTTTCTCATGGTTTGTTCTTTGTTAGGTGTATAACTTTGTGAGATTGGCCGAACTTTACTATGCTGGAAGCCATGGCATGGACATCAAAGGCCCCGCCAAGGGTCCACGCTATACAAAAGCTAAGGTTGGTTCTCTTCTTCTCTTTGGCCATCTTGAAATCAGGACATCAACCTCAATGCATTCCTTGATATTTTTTTTTCCTTGTGTTTCACCTACTTATCTTTTTATTCGTTTTTGCGGTTGTTAGTCCAAAGCAGTTCTCTTTCAACCAGCTAGTGAGTTCCTTCCAATGATAGATGAGGTTTGTCTGTCCTTCTTCAATCTTAGCTTTGGCTTCTTCAGACTTATTTATGGAATCAATATTAAAGTTCCAATCTTTATGTTGATTATAGATTTATAAGGTATTGTTGGAGAAAACCAAACCTATACCTGGCGCCAGAGTGGAGAACAATAAGTTTTGTGTATCTGTTCACTACCGTTGTGTGGATGAGAAGGTAAAGAAACAGAGATCTTTCAAAGTACTTCTAGATTTTGCCTTTAATGGAACTTTTTAATTTTCTCTCAAGTATCACCACACCAGTCCTTATTCTTTTCTAACTGTTCACCAGAGATGGAGTTCATTGGCTGAAGAAGTGAGGTCAGTGCTCAAGGAGTACCCCAAGTTGCGTCTAACTCAGGGAAGGAAGGTGAGATATATATTGGCCAAGTTCATTGGCTTCCATTAATTTTTTTCACTGTATTGTTTGAGTTTTTTGAGTGAGGATCCTTACTTCTTGGTCAATAGGTGTTGGAGATCCGTCCTACTATTAAATGGGACAAGGGGAAGGCCCTGGAGTTCTTGCTTGAGTCTTTAGGTGAGCAAATTAAGGCTTTGTATGATCAGATTATACTGTATTACATTACATGAGTGAATTGTTGTTCTGATAAGTTTTTGTTTATCTGTAGGATTTGCCAACTGCAACAACGTTCTTCCAGTCTATATAGGAGATGATCGCACAGATGAAGACGCGTTCAAGGTATATTAGCTAGTTCTTTCAAAAGCCTCTTTTTTGTTTCGTCAAAAGTATCATGTAGAAATTTCTCTAATTTTATTCATGGTACCATATTGTTTTAGGTATTGAGAGATAGAGGACAAGGTTTCGGTATTCTTGTCTCAAAACTTCCAAAGGAGACAAACGCCTCCTATTCTCTCCAAGAGCCCTCTGAGGCAAGTCTTGAGAACCATTTCTCTACAATATCTTTCAAATGCTTTGTGATATTATCATGGTCAGCTTCAATGCAAAGGACCACATGATAATACCACCTTCCAAAGTAACTTTCACTCAAATGTTAGCAAGTGCCAAGTTGCTAAAATTTTGATTCCTTGATTTGTTCCTTTAGGTGATGGACTTTTTGCATCGCCTTGTGGAGTGGAAGCGCGCTTCGCCTAAAGCTCGGCCGAAGAGTGTAAATATCCCCACCTCCAACCCTTGAAATGAATGGAATTGTGGAGGGGGAGTAGATCATAATATGGCTATCTATTCTCCCTGATTAGGAAGGAAACCCCACAAAGATGGAGCCTTTTGTACTTTGCTCTAATCTTTGTTTTTCTTATCCCCTTTTTTGGGTCCTCTCATGGGTTTGGAGGCATTCCAAGATCAGCTTCCTTGCTCCTATATAGTTAGTTCTTCACTCTTGTAATTAGCTTCTATGTACAATCAAAAAGAATAATAACAATTTTTTTCACTTTTATATATCAATCAAGTGTACTTACTCCAATGGACTCTTTGATTGAATGCTATGTGAATGTTAAAGGTTCTCTCCAAGTGTAATATATATGTATGATTCCGCAGAAATTTCTAAAGTTTCAATTATGAACATGTTTGAGCTGAATTTCTGCAGAAATTTCTCAGACAAAAATTAAAGGAAAAAAATAAAATAAAATTGAATTCTCTCTAGTGGCACTTCACTTTCCCATTAAACTTTTTTTGCATGCTGGAAGGATTCATAGTTTCTGTAATCATATGATTGATGATTGAGCTATTCCTTTCACCAGCATGATCACCAAGAACCACTAACAGATGGATATTTGTATCTTAATTAAGTTAGAACATATCCAATATTAATTAATCATCTCAATCAAAGTCACTTTCACATCCAACAACCTCATAGTCATAGCATTTCCACACATACAAGAGAGCTCCTCCCTCTGTTCTGTTCCCCCCCATCCCCACAGACCTCACTGCCCTTAGATTAATGGCAACTGATCTTGAGATCTCAACCAAACTGTTCAATTAAAACTTAGAACACAGTTCCTTGGATCTCAATCAGCCCCACAACAAAAGAGCACTGGAATCTCACCATTATCAAGGCCTTTTTTTATTAATTGATGGCCATTGGGGGATATCCTTTTAGGTAGGCCAATGGAAGGGAACACCCACTATGTGTAAAGGAATCCATTGGTTGGGAATGGAGTTGGATTCCACTTAGGTGTCCACTGTATTCAATCCATGATTGGTGCCTTCATTAAACTTGCAATAAATCCTCTAAAACTTTCAAAGCATGCATTCTATATATCAGATATGTTTGAAGGCAAATCTCGGGTAACATATATATATATATATATATATATACAGAGGCTTCTTGCCTTGGTGATCAGTCGTACATGTCGCCCAAAAAGACTACAAACAACACAAGCACATGACATGGTGCTTTCAACTTGAGAGAAGAAAATTTTCAAGAACACACACAGAGTAACAGAGAGAATGGTCCTGCATTGCTACGTGTTGTTCTTAGATTTCCGGCCGGGGTCCCCGGCTGAAGAAGAGGAAGATAGCAGAGTGCTTTATTTATATATGGGAGTTGGTGTATGGCCTGAATCATATGTTGTTCTTTCCACATGGGGGCTTCATGTGCACTGAGCTACCCACCAACCTGCCATTAGAGTATGTGGCAGGCTATTCAAGGATGCTTGCAGCCATGGAAATGGACAACATGTCTTGATTCTCTAATTCTTCGATCTGCTGCTTTATGCTCCATTTATGAATCTGTTTAATTGTGTCATTGCCATTGCTTTTAATTATGTCATGTTCTTCATTCAAACATGGTGACCTTTTAGTCCTAGTGCTGTTAGCTCACAAGTATTGTGCAATGAGAATTTGAGAATTTTCAACTTTGCACATGTTCATTGCATTCAGAATTATGACAACCATGATCGATCGATGAAGTGGGCTTAATTATTTATCCAAATTAACTAATTGAAATATGGTAAAAACATTAATATGTGCTTGTGTTTGTCACCATTAATAGTCACGTCAGCATATTTCATTTCAAGGAATGAGAAGCAGATGCAAAACAGGCCTTGTATAAATGGGAGAAACACAACTTTTTTAAACTTTATTTTGTGTCTTGTTGTAAATAAACTAACTAGCAAACATCATCCATTCATACTGGAATAAAGTTTGGGTTAAGAATTTTGGTTAATGCACCTTATTCTGGAATAAAGTCTGAAAATCTTATTCTATTATATGCTTGAATAAATCACATCTTTATCACATCTCAAACAACTAAATTGAATAAGCATACAATAAAATTATTGCCTAATTAATTGATAAAAGTATATTACCTACAACCCAAAAGAACAAAAAAAAAAAACAAAAAAACAAATTTATTTATTAAAAGTTTCAAGGAGTTATAGTGGGTGGACCAATTGGGCCTAAGTTAATAGATTTCTGTCTCTATGGGCCATGCCACCACCCGGTAACCACAGAGACATACATTCCATATTTAGGGGGCGTTCACTTAGTGTGTTGAAGTGGGGGAAGTGATCCACTTCTACCACTCGACGTTCTTTCAGACGTAAGTAAGACTTGACTACGATTGAAGTGGCCACTTCATTAGACAAGGCCACTTTGATAAAAATGCCAAGTGGGCTTTAAGTGGAAGTGATTATTATTATTATTATAATCATTATTATTATTATTATCATTATCATTATTATTATGATTATTATGATTATTATTATTATTATTATTATTATTATTATTATTATTATTATTATTATTATTATTATCATTATTATAATCATTATTATTATTATTATTATTATTATTATCATTATTATTATGATTATTATCATTATCATTATTATTATGATTATTATGATTATTATTATTATTTTGATTATTATTATTATTATTATTATTATTATTATTATTATTATTATTATTATTATTATTATCATTATTATCATTATTATCATTATTATTATCATTATTATTATTATCATTATCATTATTATTATGATTATTATGATTATTATTATTATTTTGATTATTATTATCATTATTATTATTATTATTATTATTATTATTATCATCATCATTATTATTATTATTATTATTATTATTATTATTATTATTATTATTATTATTATTATCATTATCATTATTATTATGATTATTATTATTATTATTATTATTATTATCATTATTATCATTATTTTTTTTATTTTTATTATAATTATTATAAAATATTTGGAGTGGGCACTTCGATGCCCCTTCACTTCGGTGGAAATGAACACCAGAAGTGCTCACTTCAAATTTCCACTTTAACCTGACTTTCACCCACTTCAAATTTACTTGACTTCGCACTTTCCCCCAAGTGAACGCTTACAGGAAGGTGGCAATAATTACAATGAACGACAGTGCTGCCTCACTGATCAGCCAGCCTCTCGCTGACTGGAGCCGATGGCCAAGGATTCTTCATCAAAGACCTCATCGATCACCAACGGTCACAATGATTTATTGGCACCGGGTCTCTTATTAAGAGATGAGATTCTCTCACATATGACCTGGAATCAGATTGCAAGGTGAGGGTACTGCAAGGGGTCGGATCTGTTCCATGCGTGAGCTGCCGAACCCGTTTAAATCTACAGGCATACGGAACTGTTCTGCATGTGAGCTACCGAACATGTACACGTCCTTAAAATCCTTCGGCGGGTGCTTGAAAAAAGACCTCATCAATTCCTTGGAGTGGCCTTATGGGTTATGATGACGTAGAAATCAGTTTTACCTCAAGATCGAGCCGACCCTTGATCTGTTGGGATGTGCAAACATTAGTACCACATCGCTTAATTGGAGAAAGTGAGAGGGGCATATATAGAGGGATACATTCCATAGCAATAAGGCCTTTTGGGTTAAGCCCAAGAACAAAACCATGCGGGCTCAGGCCTAAAGCGGACAATATTGTTGCTAGTGTGGAATGTGGGGGTGCCCCCGATCCTAACATGATCAACGTTTGAATTTATTTGGTTGTTAGGACTACGTCATTCGTTGGAGAAGAGGGCAGCCTGCAGGAACAAAGAGGTGAGCGTGGGTGAACTTGGCGTCCGAGGATAGCTCCGACACTCAAGTCAGTAGTGGGAGTGGATCGAAGAGAAGGGTTTGTGACTGAGAAAGAGCCTATCTTGTTCATTGTCCTTCTCTTTTTATCCTCGTCGATTAATCATTTCCTAATCCCGAATTTTGCTCTTAATACCTGATTGTTAGCCTCAAATTCCTCCGCCATCTTTCCCACGTCAATTGATTCTCCCAACCAGGCTGCCTAAAGGGGGTTTGCAGTCTAGGGATCGGCATCAGTTAGATATGTGCCTCGAATTCTTCCGCATGTGTGTTACATGCTTATCCAATTTTACCCCTATCATGTTCCAACCATGACTACTTCCAGATAGCCGCGATGGTCTTATTTCCTTTGCTTTGTTTGCTATGATACTAGCTATGAGAAATAAAATGACATGCATGCATGCGTGTATGGATTTTGAATACACTACCACGATTACGTGTCCTTTTCTATCGTTGTTTATGATCTTAAATGAAAAAACTAATAACAAAATGAAGAAAAATGTTTCTCTTTATTAATGGATAAGCATAATAAGGGAAAGTTAGACACTGACTTCATGAGAAAGTCCGGTTTACCATTTATGTATCTAGATTACCGAAGGATTATTGGTCTAGCAGTATCTCGGGTTTTGTGTATTAGGTAATTTATTTGATTGAGCATACTCTCAAGTTTGAATCCCCTCCCCCGTAAGTAGAGGAACAGTTTTGGTAATTTACTTGATGAGCACAAAACTCCTAAATTCGAGTTCCCACATCTATGGGCGCACGGTGATGGGTCAAGGGTGCTCGTTACCTAAAACCACGCCTCTTAATGGCCTATGTCAACAAAAATAAATTGTATGTTTTTAGATTAATTAATATCTACATGTTTAATTAATTTATTAGCTTAACACCCAAACACAGTAAAAAAAGAAAACAAAAACCCATGAACACTTTGATAGAGTGGGCCGGCCGGACTCTATCAAGTCATATATATATATATATATATATATATATATATATATATATATGTTAGTACTAAAATTGGATTTAGGGCTCAATTCCGTAACAATTGAATTTGATTTTGAGGTATTTATCCCAAAGTGAGAGATCGAGAGATAATCCAAGCAAGAGAGAGAAGAGCCAAATTTCATTGGAAAACCCCTAAGAAATGGGAAAAACCACGGAGAAAAGATTTCCACTATGAATGCATCAAGAATACGGGAGATTCTACAACCATTCTTCATATGGAGGCGGGAAAAGGAAAATGTAGATTGCTTTCCAATTTAGCATACCCGCTTACTTGGATCTCCAAAAATGTCCAAATGAAATTGTGATCCTTGCCTTTTATAGGCATGGGTTGCGTCTTGAAATCACGTTCTCAATTTAGTCACGCGGTTCCGCCAAATTTGTCGGTCAGGCTAAAGCGCCCTAAGCATCCGAATTTCCAGCTATATCCGTTCTAGAACTTTACGGAATGCCCAGTCGGTCACAAATTGCCTTTTTCTAGAAGAAGGCGATATGGACTATTACGAACTCTCTTATGCCCGCGGATTGATGAGCTTCTTTAGATACCGATATGGCCCATAAGCTGCCATATCGGTTATTATCGGATCGGCATGATGTCTTGTAGCGAGTCAACCCGATCCTGATTAGATGTCCGCATCGGAACTTCGCACTGTAATGCCGATATGAACTTAGCTCGACACGCGTGGCTTAGTCAGATGGATGCCACGTGTCCCACTAGTTTCACCCCTATCAATATATATATATATATATATATATATATATATATATATATATATATATATACTTTAGACCACCTGATGAAATAATATACATTACTTTAGTTTGATATTTTAAACCAAAGTAATGTATAATCTTCGTAGAACACTATTAATATATTAATTATGATAACTCATTTATAAAAGATCTTAAATAGTAACAATTACTAATATATTAGTGATATACAAATAAGTCATCACAATTAAATTCAACAATTGTCACATAATTATTTTGTTATAGAAAATTTTATATTTGTGATAAAATGATTGAGAAGCACAAAAAAAGTCACTATATAGTATTTTCTTGTTGGATGCTTAATTTGTTTAATTTTGATAACTTTATTAAAAACAATTTATTTAGAGTTGTAACTAATTTTACATAAGGGATAATATTTCACTAGTTGCTCTAGGTTATAATTAAGGTTCTAATTATATTCATAACATTATTCTGCGGATATTCTCTTGTAGATTCTAATGCACCAGTAATCCATGTGTGTTTGAAACTAGCCATTAGTATTCACTTCGAAGCTTTACAAATACAATAAGTATTAAATTTAGTTATTGTTAATTAAAACCCATTAAAATGCTTATTCTAACTTAATCAACCCAATCAAATACATTCTATTACTACATCATGCAATGCATTCATTATCAGAAGAGTAATTCTTTGAACATATATACTATTCACTATTTTAACTACTGGGACTATTTTCTATTGATTTCTTTTCTTATATTTTAATATTTTATAACCACTGCTAGGGATGGCAATGGGGCTGAGAGTATGAGGCTTTACACAGCCCGTCTGACACTGCACTGCCCGCCCAGCCCCGCCCGCCAAAATCTACGTGTATAAATACCACAACCCGCCTCACGGTTTTTCCTCATACCCACGTCTCGCTGCCCGCTATGTAATATAATATAATATAATATATATATATATATATATGGTATGGTATGTTTGTAAACCCTAGGCTATGTAATATATATATATATATATATATATATATAGAGAGAGAGAGAGAGAGAGGGTATGTTTGAAATTTTTTTAGCGGGGCGGGGCGGGGCGGTTTTAAAATAGGTGTTTACCAAACCGCGCCCTTCCTCATAAAAAATCTACATACAGCTCAGGTGCGGCTCTCAACAAAAACCGCCATACGGAATGGATCCGGGTCGGAAGCATGGATCGTGGGGGTTGCCATCCCTAACCACTGCACTGACTTGAGATTATTTTACTTATTAATAATTAAAATAGTGGTTAAACATTATTTTCATAAAGAAAGTAAAATGTTTCTAGAGCCATCCCATCTAATTGGGGTTGTAATTATTGTAATAATTTATTTTATTTCCCCGCGGGTCCACGTCATCGATAAAACTCTAGTCTTTTCACGCAACGCGATGTTTGACTGTAGACCTTGTGAATCATGCAATCAGCTGTGCCACCTGTTTTATAGTACACCATCACACGTGCCATGTGTCAGAATACTATTTGATTGAATTTAAGACAGATCTCGGTTTCCTATCCATCCGTTGGTGCACGCCCATTGGCTGGATTCTCTTTCGGGTGAAATTCCCTGATTGCCCTCCTCTCAGAAAGTTTTTGATTTCTATATCGTGTGTGATTCGCGTGCTATTTTTCTCGTGAACCTGCGGCACATTTTAGCCGTTCTCTTTTTCCTCAGTTTTTTATGGGCCTACTAATTCATGTCAATACGCGGGTTGTTGGGTTAATTACATAAATGATCCGTCAATTTAGATCATCTTTCACTTTGTCCTTTAACTTCAAATCATAACAAAATGGTCCCAATAACTGATTATCAATTGGAGAAAGCTGACATGGTGGTATCGAGGCTTGACTCACCCTATAATGTAACAGTAAAAAATATATTTTTTATATAATGGTCTCTTCACTTTATATTGATTCCATAAATTGTGCCCCAACTTTTGGTAAATGTCACGTATGATCCCTCAACTTATGTATGTCCATAATTATTTGGTTGATACAAAGATTTGAAAAACCGTTGTTTGTTTGTATGAGTTTTGGATGAATTTCGAAATACAGTGTATTTGGAAATACACCAAATTAGGGATTTAATTAAATTTATTTTTAATCTTTAATGTAGTTTAATTTTCAAAGATTATTAATAAATTTGTTCTTATAAAAATAATAATGTGTGACAATAATTTATATAATTTTTGTACAGTAGTTATTTATAGGGTGATTTATAATAAAAAAAACCCCACAAATAAACATTTTACTAAAAAAACCCAAAAATTCTTATATATGAAAAAATGTAGAAATTATTTATCGGATGATTTTTTTTAAAAATAATAAAACTAAATATATTTATTATTTGAGATAATACTTAAACATATAAAGGGGTAAACTCACCTATGCAAAAGAGGTATTGATTTTCAAATCCTCAACCCAAACACAAAATTTTGAAATTTGGATTTTCAATTACTTCCAACCAAACACTCATATTTGCATGTGTTGTTTTATGAAATCCAAGTATTTACAAATATATTATAATTCGAAATCCCTATATTTTGAATTACATCCAACCAAACAAATAAGGGGAAATTATCAAATAGTCCCTGGCACTATTACAACCCTATTTATCTTTTCCCCCCACCCACCCAAAACACTATTTCATTTAAGCCCCCAAACACCCCTACCCAAGGACCATGTGGCAATAAAAGTACTATTCAAGGGATGAATAGTTATTTATCTAAACAAATAAAGTGCAGTGAACACATTTACAAGATTGTGATCACTCCTAAAGCCGGGTCCCCTAACGGCTCATGAAACAGAGGACCTGCACATGTTAATACAGGCATTGATAGTCCCAAACCGAAACCCTGAAGCACTCGATACTAGGGAATGGAGCCTCACGAACAACAAAGTATTTACAGTTAAGCCCCTCTATCGTTTGAGAATTGATGGAGGAATGAGAAGTGATCTAAAAACATGTTTCTGGAAGCAACATTGCCCTTTTAAGACAAAACTATTCGCTTGGCTTGCAAGAGAAAAATAGGATCCTAACCCTTGATAACTTACACTAAAGAAAGTGGAGAGGTGAGCGCACTATATGCTACATGTGTGAGACTGAAGAAGAATCAGTTCAACATATACTTAAAACTTGTCCATACGTGAGACATATCTGGGCTCACTTTCGAACCTTGTTTGGACTTCAAACAGGGAGGGATGATCTCCATGAATTATGGGGCACTAAGAACACCCCCTCGAGGGTGGACAATACCCTACGAGAGGGGTGGAACATCGTTGTTATGACAATCACCTGGAGTATCTAGGGGGAGAGAAATAGACGGTGCTTTCAAGATAAACAACGTGTTTACTTAAGAACTATTCGTGATATCTCTTTCCTTATTATCTCTTGGTTGGATGCAGCTCCACTGGCGAAGAGATTGAAGCTGGAGGCAGCCGCGAACCTGGTGAAGTGTAATCTAGAATTCACATCAATTACGCCAGGAGGGGACAATGATGGAGGAAAGGACCTGCTCAAGCTTGAGGAGGGAGAAAGAAGAGATTGCTTGATGTCAAAATGAGTTGGCTAAAAGATGTATTTTTTTATGTTTTGACTCAGCAATGTAACACAACTTTTATCTTAATTAAATAAAAATATGATTTATTCATTTATTTTAAAAAAAATTGTGATCACATTACAATCAAAATAAAAGTGCAGTGAACATATTGCACAATTGCAAACACATCTACAAAATCAGATTAACATAACTTGGCCAATAAAATTTATAAATAAAAAAAAATCATCTAAAGAGTAAGAATTGTCATGTCTTTAATCTGTCCTTTCACCATCTCTGTAAATCTATATTCACATGGAAATAAAGGGAGATAAATGTAGCTGAAATTAATTGTGATGTATTCCCATTAATGAAGAAGATTCACGAACCTACCTCCAATGCAAAATTAAAACATACCAAAAATCAAAACAAATAAACGGTCACGCTGGAACGCCTTAACTGGGCTTTTATTACCCTCATTCCAAAAAAGGCCTCGCCATCCACGATATCAGATTACAGACCAATCAGCCTACTAAACTGCTCAATGAAGATTGTCACAAAAGTTTTGGCTAACAGACTCGCCAAGGTGATGAACGAACTGGTAGATCATACACAAACGGCCTTCATCAAAGGATTCGACGATACAAGACAACATCGCAAAAGGAAGAACTCATCCACAAAATGAAGCATAGCCGGGCCGACGGCACCATCATCAAGATAGATTTTGAAAAGGCTTTCGACACGGTCGATTGGGATTTCCTCTTGGAAATGCTACAAGCTCGAGGCTTTGGCCAAAGATGGATTGGCTGGATCAAGACAATACTCCACTCCTCTAAGGCAAGCTTCCTATTGAATGGGTGCCCAACTGGGTACGTCCGACACCGACGAGGACTTCGCCAAGGAGATCCCTTATCACCCTTGCTGTTCGTCTTGGTAACGGATGTACTAAGCTCTATGATGACAAATGCAATGCGAGCGAATATTTTCAGAGGCATCAAGTATGGGGATTCAGAGGAGGAGGAGATCGCCATACTACAATATGCAGACGACCTGTTAGTCCTCAGTTCCGGAAACTTGCAACAATTCCAAACTTTAACAACAATATTCTCGCTGTACGAGGGCCATCAGGGCTGAGGATTAATTTTAATAAGAGTACGACCATCCCCATCAAGGCCATCTCTTATTCCCCTCGAGATTTGGAACAAACGTTGGGTTGCCATACTGGGTCTCTCCCAGTAGACTACCTGGGTCTTCCAATCTCAGGACACAAGCCAAAGAAAGAAGAGCCATGAAGGATGTAATTCAAGGACGCTCGCCAACTGAAAGGAAAACCGCTTCTCCATTGGAGGACTAATCGCCTCAAGTAATGCGCGCTTATCTCCGCCATCCCAACGCTCTCCATCTACCAGATGCCAGAGTGGGCGGCTCACAAGATTGACCAGCTCCGGAGAGACTTTCTATGGCGAGGTGCTGCTCAAGATTCCAAAGCATACACACTTGTTAGCTGGGATCGGATATGCAGACCAAAAGAAGTTGGAGGGTGGGGAATTATCAACCTCATACTGTTCAATCACAAGCAATGCTTAGGTAAATTCAAGTGGAGAATACTAACGGGCTGTGCATCGCAAAGAAACATAATAAAAAATCAATACTGCAGAGGACGGGAATTTGACCCCTTCACCCCGGCCCCACAACGAGCTTCTTTCCTCTGGAAAGGCATAACACAGAAACAAGAAGGCTTATACCACAATCTAGCCGCCACGCCAGGGAGGGGAAATACTATTTAACTTCCGTCCGACAACCGGATCGACTTTACGTGCCCCACTAATCCATACCCCACTCTCACGATGGCACGCGATGGAAAACACACCGCGGAAGCACCAGAGACTACAAAACGTCCCCCAATACTCGGAAGGTCCCTTCCGTAAGAAGGTTATATTGAGTTAGAACTCTTCCGAAAGGCGCAGGAATGCCGAATTAGAGTGTGACAACGCATTCGGAAGCTCACTCACACAAGGCACCTCTTCACAAATAAGGGTCCTATTACCATTTTCTCATGGATGGGAATCAGGATGTAGATTGGAAGAAAATTTTAAGTGTACCTACTATGTCCCCCCTCAAATGCAAAACCTTTGCCCGGCTCCTATAGACAACAAAATCCTCACTCTGCATAATCTAAGTGCGGGGATGGAATGGCACACGAAGTTACATGCTACCCGCATGTGAAGACGAGAAGAAACAAAGTAACATCTCCTCCTACAATGTCGCTTATACACGCCCAAAGATTCGGGCGCCACTTTTTACACAACTATTCCAATTGAGAGCTTACTCCCTCACGATAGAAGATCTCAAGGGAAGAACCGCTTGTAAATTCTCTACCCAAAGAGGCACATATGGCCGGAATCGCTAACCATACCATACTATGGAATGTGTGGTTGGAACGAATCAACGATGCTTTCACACGATAAACGCCGCTATTACATGAAAATAATCCGCCGCATAGACTTCCTAACATTATCCCGGTTTGGTACCAGCACGCCACAAAACCAAAGCGGGTGGCTATACTGAGTCAATAGTCAAGCGGAGCCTTGTATTCACTAGGGAGGAGAACCCGCAACACACACCGGAAGGGGACACAGAACATACACCAGGGGACGACTTCGGGGACACCCAGGCGACGACTTCGGGGACACCCAGGCGAACTGAAGATGATATTTAAAAGGGAGGCTCAAAGGATATGGGCAGATGAACCTTGAGGGAAAATTTCAAAACTCTTATATGTATCGAGTCAAAACACGCCCTCTATGAATCAAGCTCTATCTTTAAATAAATCTAATACTAAGCTTATCCACTTTTATCAAAAAAAAAAAAAGTCCCATTGAATCCAATCCATTCCTGCAAGACAGCACACCCAAACCCTCCTGAAAATACCAAGAATATCCCCCCCACCATCCACATTCATCCACATTCATTCAACTCCAACAATAATAATTTTATATCCCCTAGCTCCCCCATCTTTAGTACTACTACACCACACACCATCAAACCAAATCCACAAACAAGAAAAGAAGAAAGAAGATGATCCCAAGAGTCATGTCCCTCCTCCTCTTCATCCTCTTCATCCTCTTCATCTCCACCTCCTCCGCCATTCCCACTCTCCTCAAGGTACGTACTCCTTCTATAATACCCTTCTTCTTCAACATCGATTTTTTTTTAACAAAGATATTCACTTGATCGATCGATCGATCGATGAACAGGAGATCGGCAGCAATGGATCAAGGATGAGAGACTCGGACACGGACTGCGTCTACACGATATACATCCGAACGGGAACCATCTGGAAGGGTGGTACGGACTCCGTGATCAGTCTGGCTTTAGCCGGATCCGACGGCTGGGGCGTGCTCATCAACGACCTCGTGAACTGGGGCGGCTTGATGGGCTCCGACCACGACTACTACGAGAGGGGCAATCTCGACATTTTCAGCGGGCGAGGGCCGTGCCTGTCATCGCCGCCGTGCTGGATGAACCTCACCTCCGACGGCAGCGGACCCCACCACGGCTGGTACTGTAACTACGTCGAGGTCACCACCACTGGGCCCCACCAGCCTTGCCAGCAGCAGCTCTTCACCGTCGAGCAGTGGCTCGCCACTGACGCTTCTCCTTACCAGCTCTACGCCACCAGGGACAACTGCGCCGCGCCGGAGGAGGACCACGCCCTTGAGCCGAGCCGCCGACATGCGCCGCGCCGGGTCGCTGCTTGAGTTGTTTTTTTTGTTTTTTTTTTTTTATGTGGATGATTTTGGTATCAATAATTTGGCCCTGTCGGCTCCGAGTTTGGACCATCAGTTTATTATGATAATAAATATTATATATATATATATATATATATATATATATATATATATATATATATATATTGTCTTGTTTTGGTTTTAATTAAATTAGTGTTTTAGATAAAAAATAATTAAATAAATAAAATAAAAGTCGGAAACTTTCATGATTTCATCCCACCATTGTGAAATATATTGGGTTTAGTATTGTTAGTTATTTTGGATTTATTAATAAAGTTAGAAGAAGGACAATGTATGTATTTAAACCAGGCCTGGTCTGGTCTGACCCAACACTATTAGCATCTAAATAGACTAAATTTATGCTGGCCCATTAATGGAATAGTCCATGAGGTTTGTGCTAACTAGGCTGAAGTTTTCAAAGACTAAAGGTTGTGTTAGGGTGCAAAAAAGGTTTGAAAATCTGAATTTGTACTTATAAGAAAATTTTTATACAATTTCATCTAATTTTTATTTAAATAATGGTCGATATATTAATAATTATTATTATAATTATAGTATTGGAAATTTGGCTGTTCAATAGCACCTTTACCAGCATGATACAAAAAGTGTTCGGAAGGCTATTTTAATATCACGTGAGAGAAAAATAAAAAATAAAAAAATGAAAAACACAAAAAATATAGAGAGGAGCCTAAAATATAATATAGGTGTATTTTGATTCACATAACACACACATACAACCAACTTTTATAAGAAAAGTTACTTAGAACATTAGAGATTGAATATTCAAACCATAATTTATCAATATTTATAAAAAATAAAATACAAACCTACATAAAAATATCAGTAATGTCCCGTTGGCCTCATGATTTCAATCGAGAGACTATTTAAAGTCCAAACACTCCACGTGATGTTTGTTTGGTTGAATCTGAATCTATGTATAATCTGAATTACATGAAATTTTTAAATTTAAATTTTTTATTTAATTATATTGAAATTAAAAATTATGATTTATTTTGAAGGGCAAATTCCCTATTATTCCGTGACACTATTTGACACTATTTTTTACTCAAAATACACACACCCAAAACACTATTACACTACACCCCTACCAACCTTCCAAGGATTCATTTGAGCACTATTCAATGAATGAATAGTTAATTATTACTATTTTGAATTACACCAAAAAATTTAAAATATAGTATTAAAACTTATGTTCAACTTTGGCATAAGCTATGATTCTGAATTCTGTGACATGTGACTATGTGAGTGACTCGTGAGAGAGTTGTAAAAGAGAATGCAGGACATGATTTATAGTTACATCCAAACAAATATTATATTTGCATATATTATATTTTAAAATATTTAAAATATATTGTATTACAAATCTCATATATTTGAGATTACATATCCGATCAAACACTACTTAAATTACAACTAAATTGCTATGAACAAATTAATTCATTTCAAATAGACTAATTAAATTGAGTTGCAATCTAGACCATGATATAAATAAATACAGTGTCCTTTCGAAAGTATTGGGGGTCACTAAATTAATTAATGCATAATTTAAAACATTGATTAAAATCAAAGAAAAAGCAACAGAAATCAGAACATAGAGGTAAAAAAACTAGTCATAGTGTTTCAATTTTCAAATTCTCCATCCTGACACCATCTACCCGCATCGTTATTTATTATTCATTTTATGTTTTGGGTAAATCCGGTCGGACACGTGGTGACATCTTGAATGCCAACCTGACTAGGTTGGGCCGAGCACGCGGTAGCACCTCCAACTAGGGATGGCAATGGGGCGGGGCAGGCCTTTACCACAATCGCCCCGCCTGAACCTGCCCTGCCCCGCCCCGCCAAAATACCACATGTATGAATACCACAACCGCCCCGCCGATTTTTCCTCATACCCCGCCCCGCTCCGCTATGTAATATAATATTATATATATATATATATATATATATATATATATATATATATATATATATAGGGTATGTTTGTAAACCCTAGGCTATGTAATATATATGTATTAGAGAGAGAGAGAGAGGGTATGTTTGTGATTTTTTTAGCAGGGCGGGGCAGGGCGGGGCGGATTTAAAATGGGTGTTTACCAAACCCGCCCCGCCCCGTGCCCCGTTCTTCAACAAAAAAAATCGCCCCATTCGGAGCATATCAGGTCGGAAACCGCGGATCGGGTCGGGGATTGCCATCCCTACCTCCAACGGCCATCTAATCAACCAAATCCCCATCCCGAACATCCTCTTTAGATGGAAGGCCAGTTAGGAAGTCAAAGCATGGGGAAGGAGAATGGCAGAGGCATAAAATGTAGAAGAGATCATGATAGGAGATAAGCACGGTAGAGAAGGCCCCTGACACACGATGGGACATGCACCAAGCCCGGTTTGACACAAGAAGGGATGGGCGGCGTACCCAGACGAAGGGATATGCGCCAAGCCCTGTCTGACACAAGAAGGGATGGGGGTCGTACCCAGCTGAAGGGACACGCGCCGAACTTGGCATGACACAAGAAGGGATTGGCTCCATACCCGGCCGAAGGGACACGTGTCGCACCCAGCCTGACACATAATGGGACATGCACCAAACCAAGTAGGGCCGGATAAAAGGAGGAGCAAAGAAACTAAGAAGATAAGAAACAGACCAACCTAAAAATTCCAATCCCTCCTCTGAGTTCTCGCAAACTGACTTGAGTGTCGGATTTGAACTAGGGCATAAGGCCTGCTTCGACCAATCTCTTCTCTCTATGTAGGTACTCCGGTGATTGGAGGTCGTCCGTGATTTCCTCACGGCTACTGTCGACATCCTCTCAAACAAACAAATATCAACCGTTGGCCAAACTCAATCCAAGGAATGGTCGGTTTTTGTTATAACACACATCTCTCTCTCTCTCTCTCTCTCTCTCTCTCTCTCTCTCTCTCTCTATATATATATATATATATATATATATATATAAAACAAAATTTGGTAATTTAAATCAGTTTTTCTGTAAACACAACTAAATTGATTGGATAAAAATTTTTAAAACAACATTGAATTGATTGAACAAATTAAGTTGGTTGGGTTGGTTAAATTCTTTTTAAATTGCTAATGCACAACGCTTAAAAAATAAAATAGCACTGTAATGAAGTTGACACGGTATCAATTCAAGTCTAAGTAGATTGTTTGCTTGCGCTGATTTACTTCAATTTGGTTCATTTTTATTTGTTTGAATTAATTTTTTTTTCTTGTTTTCATCTTATTTAAAATAGTTTTTTAATATAGAAATACATGTAAAAAGTCTAGAGTTAACTTCTCTTGGCCAATTTTGTGAAATTGATGATTAAACTGAATCATCTATCATTTATTTTTAAAGTATTCATAATTAATTGTTATTTTTATTTTCAAATATTCTGACATACAGAATCATTTAGCACCACCACTTAGCAAAATAAGTTATATGAAATTATTTAGAACTGAGAACAAAATTCAAACTCAATCAAATCAAATAAAAAATTGTTAAAACATCAAGACTGTTAAAAAAAGACATAAAAGAGAAGTCTCTTGAACACCCAGGCATAGAGTAGATTCCAACCCACTTGTGCGCCTACTTTTTCTACACTTTTCCTCTCCTTCCAATTTCTTCCACTTGCTTAATATTTAAAAGTAAAACTTAAAACCACTGATGTCACCTCAAACCCACCCACTTGCACGTCACCTTTACCTCCCTCACAAGCCATGAATCTCATTGGCAAGAGGAGATTATTTACAAGAACAATTTGACGTAGAAAAAGATCCAAACAACTAACTGTCCTTCGATTTTGACTCCTCATGGCATGCAGTCATGTAGCCATGGACCACGAGAGATTCTCAATTTGAGTCATTCTCCGTTTTGATCAAAATTAAACAAGCAAGCAAACAAGTAGATGATTTATATATATTAACTTAATTACAAATCTGAAATACAAGCTTTAAATATAATAATAATAATAATAATGAGAAGAAGAAACAATTTCATCCTGGTGATTGCCAAGAAAAAACCAGCAAACCAGGAGAGAAAGATCTCCATTCACTACAGTACAGTACAGTACAGTACACACAAAGAAGAAGATGAACATGAACACTTATACTAATTAAGAACAACTACGTACATACATAAATATAGTTGTTGTACTTGATTAATGGCAACAGTGCAAACGTCTAAAAATCCATTTGCAGAAGCCCCATTGGATTGGAAGAAGAGATCGATCCAAGTTAGGAGAGAATGGCATCCCAATCAATCTCCCAAGATGGGTACTTTCTAAGAAGGAAGCTCTCGGATTCATCCCAAGGGACTTCAGTGAAGTCCAAGCTCTGCATCTCAGAGACTGGAGACGAGCCAGAGGAGGAGACGTCCCCTTCCGACGAGATCTCTGACTTGTTGTCAGCTGCCGGCGGAGGAGAGGAGGGAGGCTGAGGAGGAGGGGGCTTGGTGGCCATGGACTGGCAGATGGCTTGGAGTTTGGCGTCCACGGAGGAGGGGAGAGGGGAGGCGGCGGAGTGGCGGAGGTGGGGGAAGTTCAGCCGGGCGAAGTCGCCGCGGAGCTTGAAGGCGGCTTGGTCGTAAGCCATGGCGGCTTCTTCGGCGGTGTCGAAGGTGCCGAGCCAGAGACGGGTGCGGTTCTTGGGGAGCCGGATCTCGGCGACCCATTTGCCCCAGTGGCGCTGCCGCACGCCGCGGTAGAGCTTCGTCGGCTTGGCCTGCGCCGGGGAGCTCGTGTGCTTCATTGGTTGAGCTCTGGGGCCGAGAACGTTCATGGAGTTGAAGCCATGGCGGAGCTGGAGTTGGCGCTGGTACTGCCTGGCCGCCATCTGCTGCTGGTACTGGATTTGAGCTTGGATTTGCTGGATTTGGAGGGGATTGAGATGAGTGAGACCGAGAGGAGAAGCATGGGGATCAGAGGAAGGAGTGGAGAAGGAGTAAAAGGTGGGATTTTGATGGGAATAAGAAGACGAGGAGGAGGTGGAGGAGGAGGAGAGAGAGGGAGGAGGAGGAGAAGGAGAAGGAGAAGGAGAGAGGGAGGAGGTGAGATCTGAAGGAGAAGGTGAAGCACTCTTGATAAAAGGCTCAAGTGCTTGCATGAGCTCCTCCTCCAGAGGATCAGAACCGAAGCTTGGCCAGCTAGTTAACATATCTATAGCTGTAGCCATGGATGCAAAGATGAGAGCTTTGGAGAGGAAAGAGAAGAAGAAGAAGAACAACAACAACCCACAAAAAAAAGATGGGATTTTTAAGAAAAAGACTACCGGGTTCTTATCAAAACCAAAGAACAGGTAGCTACTTTTGATCTAAAAAATACTAAGATTCAAAAAAATAAAAGAACAGCCTCTGGATAGAGAAAAACAAATCCAGGTAGCTGAGAAACTAATTAAGAAGCAAAAACCCAGAAAATAAAAAAAGGATCTGGATCTCTGTTCTGAAAACCTCTAGCTCTCTAAGAAAAACCCTTCAAGCTGCTTGCTTTTTTATCAAAAAAGGAAGGCTTAAAACCAGATCTTCTTCACAAGAGAAAGGTTTGCAGAAAGGGATTCAGAGAAGAAGAAGAAGCAGAAGAAGAAGAAGAAGAAGCAGAAGAAGAAGAGAGATTTTTATGGAAGTCTAGGGGATCACTCGAGCTCACCGATGGTGGAGGGTGAAGGCCTTTTTGATTGGTGGTGGTGATGGTGGTGGTGGAATTCTCTCTGGAGAAGAAGAGCTATAATGAAGGTCCTTATATAAGCCTTTCATCTCTCACTAATCCCACTGTTAATAATGTTATTAGTATGGTAATTAGAAGTGGTAATCCAGATTAGACCTCAACCACGGATTGACTAATGGGAGTGAACCACGTGTCCATCAATAATGGCAGGTGACGGATGGTGACCGCCACGTGTGTAGCAATGGACACGTGTTGGAATGTGATTAGTTGTTGGGGTTATGTTGCCTCTTGGAATTGCCGGTTTCCATCTCTGGCGCTTGAGATCCAGCAAGGACAGTTTCTCTCTCTCTCGTCGGCTTCGGCTTCGGCTTCGGCTAAGGCTAAGGCTAAGGCTAATAATTTAATTAAAAGTTTAGTTCCAAAGTTTTTTAATTATATAAATTAATCTTAAATTTGGCTACATTGAATTTGTTTAGCTTATCTTTTAGTGTCTTACATTTTGGCCCTTGGATGATGATGGCCAGGCACTTATTATGAAATTAATGTGAAGACAGTAGTGGGTGAGATAAAGCCTGCCCTCATTGGATGAGACCTAATTGTGTCTGATTCGATCAGCTCATCAAGTCTTTTTTTTTTATTAAAAACTCTGGATAAACAATAACTCCATTAACCACAAACAAATATAATAATATATACAATTAAATGATCATGCTCGTTAGTTTTAGGGTCAACTTCAAACACCGGTAGAAAAACCTAAAATATCATTAAAAAAATATGCCATACTGTATCCATGCTCATCCCCTTGTCCTATTTTCTATTTAAATTTACAAAAATTCTACGTCAAAAAAATTTATGTAAGCTCTTAGAAAATTGTGTGAGTGTTAATTAAAAAAAATAAGAGATCACAGTTTGGTTGGAAATTGGTTTCAAAAGGTTTGGTTTAGTGGGTGTATTTTTGTGGTTAATTCATAGTTAGGTCCAAGTAACAACCATCTAAGATTTATAATATAATATACAATTTTATTTTATTTTTTCTAATCTCTATCTTAACTGAATGAAATTTAAATCTTTTGTGAATTTGATTAAAATTCGAGGAGAAAATTTATCTATTTCAACACTATTCATGTGTTTGTTTCAATAAGTTTTATCTTGTTTAATACTCTAATTATATTTTCTAATGAATAATTCCAATAAAACATAAATTAAACATAGTTTTCAGACCCGGACCGGCACAGCGGTCCGACCGGTCAACCCCGTGACCCAGTGCTTAAACCGACCCGGGTCACTAATTAACCCAGTTATGCAAGTGACCCGGATAAACCCGATCTGAACCGGCCAAACCTGATGACCCGGCTGGGTCAATGTTTTTTTTTCTTTTTGAAATGACTTTTTCATCCTAAAGTTTTTCAAATTTTTTTATATATTAAGGGACAAATATGTACTTTTATAATTTTATTATTAAAAAAAAAACTAAATCTCATCCCTAACCTAAACAGCTAAATCTCTCCACCTCTCCGGAATCCCGATCTACTCATGTGATTGTCGGTGTTGCTGCTGTCGTTGCTCCTCCTTCCGGACTGTCCTTTGAAAAGGTTCCCTTTGGTTGTTTGCTGCTATTGATTTTATTTGTTTTAATTTTTTGTTGGTTGTTTGTTTGTTGTTGATTGTTTGTTCACTTGAAAGTGCTTTATTTATTTATTTATTTTTTAAGTGGACCACTACAATAGCTTCATTTTCATTAGCACTTGCATCTCAGATTCTTAAGATTTTCCTTCAAATCAACAATCTCTGCTTGTAAATGATACCTTTCTTCACCTATTAATATTCTTAATTCATCCCATAACCTCTTCAACATAATAGAGAACCTTCCCGTCTAAAGAAGTTTTGTTTGAAAGAATTTCGCTCTCTAAGCCTTCTATAACTTTTTTCTCATTTTCCAATCACTCATCAATCTGTAACTTCTGGAAATATGCATCCTCCAACGATAGACTTAATCTCGAGTTTTCATATGATAGTTTAGCTAAGATTTCGTGGGATTGTTCCAATTCATAAGATACGTGTAATAATTTTTATTTATTACATATTAAAAAATAATTTATAATTTTAAAAATATTTTTATTAACTCAACATTGACTTGAATAACCCGACGGTTGAACCGGTTGACCCGAGTCCCAGAGCCTCGATCGGGTCGATATCCGGACCGGATCACTATGAAATTAAACATCACTCATCTTGCACCAATTTTTGGAAAGGGTTGACATTTATCGTCTATTAATTATATATGATTAATGCCAATTTATGTGCTTCATTTTAATTTAATCATTTTCAACTCATATTATTAAAAACTATTTATTTATTTATTTATTTTCAGCTTACGTAGAGTGACGCAAGACATACGTGACCAGCACATGCAGCCAGCAACAAGCCGATCAAGCCAACGAGCCAGACAAAGCTATAAAAAATCAATTAAAAAACACACAAAGATAAGATAAGGTTGCTCTGAAACTTCAAACAAGAGAAGAGAGTAGAGTTAGAGGGAGAAAGAAGAGATAACCATAGTTAAGAGGAGTCTGGTTAGCCCAAGATGGTGGTCCAGTTAAGTTAGAGTTAAGCATGCGAGTGAGGACAAAAACTCGTCCATTGCGGCGCGTGGGAAGGACTTGGATTCTACGTAAACCAAGCCAACTTTCCACGCTTACATGATTCCTTTCCCCTAATCTTATCTCTTAATCCCCTTTTTTAATACCTTTAATTTATTTAACAATCAAGTCTCTATTGGAAGTTATAGCAGTTAAAACTTTATTATATATCTTCAACCACTACCTCCTTAACCAATGAATCCAAATTTCAAGACCAATTTTAAATCATCGTTTATTAATGTTTTTAAATCACTGTGATTATATTTGTATTTTGTTGTATTTTAATTATTATTTTATGTTAGTTGATTGAATTGTGATTTATCGATTTTTTTTTTTAAAAAAAAATAGCCGGTTCGATTGAACCGGTTTTAAAAAGCTCAAGTTAAGAGGGATGATGTCGGTTCGGACCCACACGCACGGCGCACACCAAAATAAGTCCTTGTGTTAAGCGTGAGCATTTAAATGATCACGATCCAACACGTCGGTTAACCTGACCAGAGTTAGAAACTAAACTCTATTCAAAGTCAAGAGTCAAAAGCTGGTGGGCCCCGTCGCACACTGTCCAGCTTCTTCATTTACACGTGTGGGTCCCTTTCGCTTGAAGTGATATCGGCCGTTGGATAATGATCAAACGATAATGTGGTTAATGATGTGGACACGTGGGTGCATTGAATGAGTGGCCCGAATGGAGGAATCTACGCCGCGTTCAGACTAGCTTTGACGGAAATTTCAAGAAAATAAAATAAATTTATTTAAACGAGAAAAAAACAAAAACAAAAATAAAAACAAAAATATAATGAGAATTGAGAAAGAGAGCTGTTGAATTGAAAGTTTTTGTAGCTTTTCTAGGTGGGAAAATTTCTATAAACCTTAGTATATATTTATGTCTTCATCTATACTCATACTTTCTTGGATAAATCACCACTTTGATAGGACTTGTCTTCCCATATCTATCACAAATATTTTCTTTTATTCCTTCCTTGCTTTCCTTCTCAAAATTGCTTACCCTATATATAACTCATTCTTTCCTTTGAATTATCCTTGTTTATATCTTAATTAATTAAAGTTTAACTTTCATGACCATATACTTTAGAGATTTTCTAATATTAGACTTTTAAATCCCATCTCATTTTAATGAATTATTAAGATTTTCATATATATATATAGAGAGAGAGAGAGATTGATGCTAACATCAGGGCGGTTAGATACTGTTTATTTCTAACCGACCTATCATTCTGGTCCTTGAAGT
Source organism: Dioscorea zingiberensis (assembly GCA_026586065.1). Classification (NCBI taxonomy): domain Eukaryota; kingdom Viridiplantae; phylum Streptophyta; class Magnoliopsida; order Dioscoreales; family Dioscoreaceae; genus Dioscorea; species Dioscorea zingiberensis. Next base: position 83,763,697 of record CM048818.1, on the reverse strand, counting down.
ATGTTTGAAAGATTTTCAACCGTATGCATGGGAAGATCATCGAAAAATAAGCTAACATGTCTATTTTTATATAATTTGGTGACTGTTTGATCCTCAAACTTAAGGGTTTTTATTTTAAAAAAATTTGAACGGTTCAGTATTTCAACCATTAAGTGAGAGGACCAAACGGTCACCAAATTAGATGAAAATTGACATACTATCTTATTTTTTGATGATCTTTCCATCTGTACGGTTGAAAATCCTTTAAAATACGCCTATACGCCAAATGGGCTGATCGAATCAAAATGTCCTACCAATAGTGAAGATTTACCCTATATATATATATATATATATATATATATATATATATATATAAAGGGAGATCGAGATGAGCACAAAGACTAAAATGGCCTTTGTGAGTGAAGTGCGGAATGAAAGTAGTCGAAGAGCAGGAGCATGGGGGCATGTTCTTAATTTGTTGAAAAATAAGATCAGGAATGCATGCATGAATGGGTCTTCTTCTTCCTCCTTGCCTCGAAGTTTCATTTATAATTTTTTTCGTTTGAAGCAACGTATATATACTCTGTGTTTGCCCATACCCAAACACATGCACGTTCTCACTCTCCCCCATGCAAACATCTCATGAATTTCTTATTAATTCTCATATTATTATATATTCTTTTTAACTACACCTCCTTAGTTTCCCATTTCAATATTGTTCCTTTGATTCTTTCATCCAAGTGTTAGGTGGTTTACTGGGTGGCAGCTTTAAATGCTATTTTACCTATTTTTTTCAACAAAAAAAACCGAGAATATGTTCTTTGCATGTGTGTCTTGCTATTTGACAAAACACGAAAGGAAACAGATGGCTTTATTTGACAGGGATACGTTGCCAAGACTTTCACCAAACAAGATCACATGAGAAAAACTTGTACTTTCATTGTTAATTTTGTGGTGTTTTATAACTTATATGAATGTATGTGTGTGTTTACAAATGGTAACTGTTGGGGAAGGACACTACAATTCAACTCTCCGTGGAAGCCCAATTACACACAAAATAATGCTCCAATACCTTATCAAAGATTATCTCCAAACACATGCACAACTAAGGCAAGAGAAAGAGAAACAATCACAAACCACAACACAAGATATACAAGGAGTTCGGCACCTTGCCTACATCTCCCACAAGGGCGGAGAACATGGAATCCACTGGATATGAGTATCTTCGATGACGTGAACATGACTCAAGCTTGTCTCAAGAATAAAACATTCACAAAGATGCAACACCAAAGAATAGGAAATACAAGAACAACTCACTATGCACTCTACACCAAAAGCTTTCAAGTTGATCTCCAAGAAACCTCCCTTCTAATTGTTGCTCAAAGCCTCTTCGATGTCTCTTATCCACAAGCCCTTCAAGCTCTCTTCAAAAACCCCAAATTTGATATTAAGTCTTCACAACAGCAGAAAGGGCATTTAAACCCTCGCGTCATACGAGCCCATATAGGCCCGTAGCCAACTTCAGCCAAAAAACTGGACATCCCATACAGGTTGATATACGGGCTGTATACAGGCTCGTATGCCTTGCTGATCACTCTGTACGAGCTCATATACGGTCATATGTGGGCCCGTATTGCCTGTACGGGCTGTATATAGGCCCGTACACCTTCCTGACTGCATCATACGGCCTGTGGTGGATCCATACGGCCCGTACAGGGCCCCATATGGGCTCATCTCTTCATCTCCTCACATAAATACAATAAGTTAACTTGGTGTCCCTTCAATCCTGTCACATAAGTTATGTTTGGATAAAGGTATAATCCTCAAAATAGTCCCTCTATTTTAACCAAGTGACCCTTTTAGTCTCTCTAATATAATTTGAGCATTTTATCTCCCTTTATTTTTCGAGCTCGGTCCATTTAGTCCCCCTATCAAATGGAAGTTAAATTTTTTATTAACTTATATTGATGTGGCTTTTTATAATATGAAAATATTATTTTTTTTAAATAAAAAATAATAAAATGAGTACCAGGTTCGAATCCGGATGATGATAACGGAACCAAACCTGTATTTTATTACCACGCAAAGTGTTCAGTAATGGGTTTGGATCCGTTATGAGGGTTTGGATCCGTTATCATCATTCGGATCTGAACCCGGTACTCATTTTATTATTATTATTATTTTATAAATAATTTTATAATAGTATAAAAAACCAAGTCAGGATAAGTTAATAGAAAATTTAACTCCTATTTGACATAAGGACTAAATAGTTGAAATGAAAGATAGAAAGAGATAAAAGTCTCAAATTATATTAGAGTGACTAAAATGGCCACATGGTTAAAATAGAGGGATTGTTTTGAGAATTATACCTTTATCCAAACATAACTTATTGTGACGGGATTGAAGGGACACCAAGTTAACTCATTTCCAAGAGTAGCTTCATTACTAGTTTTACTTGAATTATTAAAAAAAAAATCACTATATAAATTTATGTGAAAAAATAGAATCTTTCTTTTGTAAAGAAATGTTACATCTCAACCGTAAAAGTAGTTTGACGACTTCTTTTAAATTGTTTTCCTTTGTTTTTTGCATGACAAAATGAAGATGATGGAAATATTTTCAGGCTGATATTCTATTTTTTTTTCTATTTGTTTATATATATATATATATATATATATATTTTTTTTTTCAACTGATAAATATTAATTGTACTGATAATTTCTCTCCTTTATATATTATTATTTTTTTTTAACATAAGATGTGATATGCGTGTGTGTCACATATTCTTTTGAATCACATGCACACTAACTTGTGCCATCCCTTTTCCCTACAAAACAAATCATCATGTTTCAGACTACTCTTTGCTGTAAGATTCTTGTGTTATGCTTAGCTTTTTCTAATGTTCAATTTCCCTTTTGTATTCATTCTATTCTCATCATCCCTGAGCAAAAAGACAATACTATTAATTAAGAAAAAAAACCAAGTAAGCAAGAAAAGAAAATGAAGGAGAAAAACAGTATGTCATAAGTTCAGGAAAAAAAAAACTTGAAAATTGAGTGATAAATTGAGGAGGATGCATACTACAGGAAGGTCTGTTAACGGTGGAGGGGGAGGCACAATTACACTGACTCCTGGATAAAATTCAGGATAGATCAAGGGGGGAGGCTGATGGGAGGCAATGGAGTCTCAATCACACAAGGCACATACAGTGAAATCAGCTTACCAGTTCATGATGGGTGGGGGGATATGACCCAATCTTAAGAGGGGATTTTGGGAAACAACCATGCATGCCCGCTGAAAATTAAAATATTTGCCTGACTGACACATGACGATAAAATCCTGATGCTAAATAATCTACACAAAAGATAATGACGAGGTACATGAATGCAATGCTACCCATGAGCGACATGACGAGACAGTGGAGCACCTTTTTATCACCTACACCCATGCATCGTAGATATGAGGACACTTTATGCAAGTGTCATCTCTTATCAAAGTTTCCCGCAAGATACAAAATATGTGGGAAGTCAAAACAAAGGCTGACCTCGTACCAAAGGAGATTCGTCTAGGGTGGGAACTCTTGACTCTGGAGGCAATCTGGAGCATATGGCTAGAAAGAACCGCCGATGCTTTTATGATAAACAACGTATTTACCATAAGTTAATCCGCGATATCGATTTCCTATTGCTCTCATGGCTTTATGCAATTCATGCCTCTAAACGCCCAAAATTGGCCGCATTGGAGATCATAGTTAAGAGAAGTCTTATGTTTACTAGGGAGGAGGAGACATATCATTCGCCATGGGATGACTTCGAGGACCATCACCAGGAAGGACAAAGCATCGAATAGCCGCCAAGATTGAGTAAAATTGTAATGGGGCTAAAAGTCCATGGCGGATCCAGAAATTTGACCTAGGGGGGCGAATTACTAAAGTCAATGTCTAGTATAGATATCTTTTTACCATTGATTTTGAATTATAATTATATAATTCCTCGAATCATCTTTTTTACCACAAATCATCATTTTTTTTTCGTCCAATCAATGAACTTTAGTTGAGTGTTTTTTCTCTTGTACAATAGTTTTATTATCTACTGTTGAAGCCTCAACTAAGTTTAATGAATTGAAGAGCTCTTTTTATTGACAAAAAAAAAATCAATTGTTTGATTCTTCATTATAACTATCTAAATTAATTAACACGAAAGTTGATTAGATAAATATTATAATTAAAATTACAAGAAATAAATTAACAAAATGCACACGTAAAAGTTTAATCAAACTAGAACAAGTTGAATCAAATTAATTTACCAACAAGTGTAATATAAAGCATGAAGCAAACTTCATAAAACAAAGTAATGGATAGAAACAAACAATAGAATTAAATCATGAAAACCAAATAAATCCACGAACAAAGAACAAATTAAGAAGTAGAACTCAATTATACCATATTAACCGTACATGAACAAATAACTCACTACCAAGCATACATCAAAATCAAGAATCCAATATTGCACATTTTTTACATTCAAAGAACATTAACAATCAAAAAAATTGAAGTTATATAACAAAAATAAAAATTATCTTCCCCAAAAAATACCTAGCAACGGGCTGTCAAAATTAGAAAAGCGCCAATCCAAGGCGGCAACAAGAATTAGGCGGCAGCGACGATGAGTAAAAAAGAAGAGGTATGGTCTATGGATGAAACTCAACGGGTTGAATATAGGTTTTAGTTTAGGTTTTTTCACTTAAACCTTTATAAATTTATATTTATATAAAAAAACTTTTTAAAATTTTGGGGGGCAATGGGAAATTTTGCAAAATTTGAAGGGAAGATTGATTTTAGTTTAGGTTTTCACTTAAACCCTTATAAATTCTATATTTATCTAGAAAACATTTTAAAATTTAGAAGGGCAAGGAAAATTTTGCAAAATTTGAACGGGAGCATTGGAAAATTTCAAAAAATTTAGGGGGGGCAGTGGCCCTTGTCCGCCCCCCCCTTGCATCCGCCAAGGGATGGGCCTAGCGAGGACCTTAAATTGTACATCATACCTCATGGGCAGTGAGATTAATTCACTTATATACAATTATTAATGATTGCGGTTCATACACACTTAAAAGGAAAAAGAAATTTGAGTTGAAACTGGAAATTAATTCCAATCTTTCAGGTGGCAAAGAGTAAAATTCTAAAAAGTCAACTTTGTGTCGAACGGGCCCACTCCATCTGGGAAAAGGCCTAGCCCAATGAGGACCGCAGTTCAAACTATTTCGCCGCGTAATCATCCCGCTACCAGTAAAGGCACGGTGCCACGTGGCTATAAAGGAAAAAATCTCGAGGCAAATCAACGGCAAATATTTCATAACGGAACACCCGTGAAAACACTATGAAACGAGAAGCGCGCGATCACGACCCTCCAAAGATACCATTTCCCTCCGAAAACCCTCGCTCCCCGCTCTCCTCCCCCCAAATATTCTCGTCGTAGATCTGGATCTGGAGGTTAGTATCAAAGATTTAAACAATTTTGTTCGTCAATCGCCATGCCCTGGTATGTATTTTCGGTTTAATTTTAGTTTGTGTTAATTTATCGATCTTTTTGTGCGTGATATCGGAGTGAAACCCTAGACTCGAGTTCGTGCTGATGGTTATCATCTTGCTTTGGGATTTTCCGCATGCGGTTAGATCGTGTCTGGGTGCAGTGGTTTGTATGTGCACCGGGGAAAAGCTAACATTTTTTTTTTTGTTTGAGGTGTGTATTATGGGAAATCGTTCATCTCTTTAAGTTCTGCTTCAGCGAAGAGATAATTTTTAGTATTATATATATATTTTTCCTTTTGAACTGTGTGCTTTGTTTTTGTTGAGGGTGTTTTCGCTTGAATGTGCTTTAAAAATGAAAACTTTTTAGTTAGCTGCTAATACTTGTTATTATTATTTTTTTCTTTGGGATTGGTTGGCATCCTCTTAGATTGTGTTTATGTGGAGATCACTGTGCAGATCTAATAGAAAGTTTTGTTTTGTTTTTTTTAATGGGTAATGTATCTTCTTTTGGTCTGTAAGCTTGGTTTGCTTTAAACTTTAGGAAAGACGGTGAATTTCTCTTAGTTAGCTTACTTACTGTGTCATAATTTTATTGTGCAGCTTGTTTGTGCAGGCATTACTTGTGTTGCCGTTGAGTTGTGTTTAGAGACAGATGGGTGAGGTCAATCAACGATCTGTTTTGGGTGATTTAACCAACAAGCGGGTGAAGAGGCCTCCCGAGTTAGTTTTGGATAAGTTTGAGAATCAATACAAGTTTGGTAGATTTGGTGAGACTGATTCAGTAGAGGCTACTTCGGATAGATGCAGCCTTGAAGGGAAGGAAATTTTGACCAAGGGGAAGGGGAAAGTTGGTAGCACACTAGAAAACAGCAGAGGTGTAGAAAATGGAGGTATGGACCTCGCCCTTTACTCTAATGCTCTTAAGCATCATGGACCTCTGTTTCCATGGTCTATGAAAGAGAATTTAAGTTTGGACCTGTCACAGTGTGGGAAGGTATCTGAAGAAATCCCTTGTTCATTGACCCCTGAGTTGTTGTCTGGGAGAAGCGATACTGCTGCATGTAGTGGCAAATCTAGAAATAACTGTTTTTCCTTCGGTTGTTCACATGATCAACATAATAACTCAGAAGACTCTTCACCTATGTCGGAAGACTCTTCACTGAAATCAGAAGATCTCCAGGAGGACTATGAAACAGACAATGCTGACTTTTCCAAACATGCCATGGAGAAAAGAAGGGGGGATGTTAGCTCTTTTCCTTTGAATGATACTGGTTTGTGTGACAATGGTGATGGTAATAATGATGATGAGCATTTGACCCAGGATTTGCTGGGAAAATCTTACTTAGGCAGATGTTCAGGGCCATCTGGATTTGATATGGGCAACTTGCGGAGACTTACAGATGCGCACGTCACTTCTAACGTGGATGATGTTGTTAAAGTTGAAGATAATACAGGCTTTGAAAATACATGTTCATGTTCATTCTGTTTGAAAGGTACTTTTTGTTCTACTTTTCCTGTAAAATATGTGCTTTAACCCTTTGTTTTTCCATCCCTGACAAACTGTAGGCAGTTTGAGTCGGTATTGATTTTATATGGCTATGGAATTTTTTGACTTTAATGTATCTTTTATCTGCTGTGTCCCTAGCTGCTTACATGTGGATGGATCTTCATTACCAGGATGCTCGAGGCCGACTTTCTGGTAATCCAAATTCTGGAAATTCATGACCTTTGATAGTAATGTAGTTATGAGAACAATAATTCTGTACTATTTGTTGTCTATTTGTCGTTTAACAGTGTTTGGTGGATTTTTACAAACTTTATTCGTTCTTTCAGCTCTGAAGAAAAGCAGGAGATATGCAAAATCTTTAGATCAAAGATTTCACAATCTTGATGTCATTGCCAAACTTGATCGAGATAACCCTACTATGTCCAAGAAGTTGGAGTCTGATCTCATGCAACATTGGAGATCACTGTTTGTTCACACCGAGAAAATTCTTGCTCTTGAAAGTGTACAGATTGTGAGTGAAAGCTTACCATTCTTTTCATCTTGTCATTTATCTTCTGATCTGGTAGGATATTTTTGATGGATATATAATTAATAAGCAAACTTAGGTATGCATTAAGCTGGGTATCAGAACCTATAAGCCCAACTTTACCATAACCCTCTGACGCATTAAATAATTTTGCTTGTCCTAGCATCAACTCTTGCTGATTCAGATTGTTCTTTTACGGGTTCTACATATTATGCTTAGTCTTTGGGGTTTTTTTATTCTAGATGTGCTTTACCTTTGGTATCTCTTAGTTTTAGATGTTAATCTGTTTGTTGAAGCACTAAATCCTAAGTTCATTAGTCCTCACATTTGTATTGTATTTCATTGGTTTTCTTAACATGTGTTCTGTTTTCTTCTCGGGTTCTTCTTTGTTAATTTATATTCCCTTTAAAATTATATTTTCATTGGATGTAACCAAAGGATTTTGACATGCTAGAATTAAATAATGATAACATTAACCTTGCAACTATTAAAATAATTGCAATGATATCCTTAGTCTAATTCAAGGTTCTACTCTGTTTTGTCAAACATTTTGCTGCTAGACTTTATTCTTCATTAGCCACGTTTGGGACTGGCAAAGACCAAATCCCCATTTAGTCTGTTGAACAGCCAGCTTGCAATCACATGAGAGTTTACTAATTATAGTTATCTTAGTTATATACTGTTCAACTGAAAGACCATTATTTCCCATCATCAGCAGCCAAACAAGGTGAGAGACTGTGTGTACTATCATCTTACTTCTAATCGTAATGTTCTTCTCTTTCATAATCTCTTTTCTCGGTTTTCTTTTTGTAAACCATTAAAAATATTTGTAAGAGGCTTATGTATGCCTTTTGAGTTTAAATTTAAAGATGGTTTTTAATTTGTAACAATGAGATACCAGCCCGTTTTATATTTATGAGTTTCTTGTCAGCCAGTGGTTTGAAATCAAACTTATTTATTATCCAAATCATAGGATATTTATCAGGTTCCATTAGCAGTCTTCTTTGTAGAGCACCAATCTTGCATCTTTCTTTTCTTCTTCAGTTTTCATTTTCTGTTTACTTTCTTATCTTCCATTTCAACTTCTCTGTATCTTCTTTAATATGCTACTACTTTTCTTTCTCTTCATCATCCATCAAACTCATTTTCCTATCTTCTTCGTCCTCCCAATCATAGAATATGCCAATGTAGGATATTAGTCTCCAGCTTTTGACCCAGAAGTATGATATAGAAAGGCTGCATAAGATAGCATAACACAGCAAGAGTGGAAAGAACGAAAAGTATGTAACTAAAGCACCACATGGACAGAAATAAGTTGTTTTAACATCCTGGGTCTAATCCAAGGAATCCCTGATGTCTGTCTCCTCTCACTGCTTCTATTTCACAGCCACCTTGACGACCACTAGGCCTCATCCTATTGGCTCCATCTTTTGGGCATTGTTTCCTGTAGTGACATGTAGCTTATGCTAAAATAGCAAGTTAGTTGAGGTAATGCTGTTTTTCCCTACATTATAACATGCACATGGTACATAGCCTCATCTTTTAACATGCTAAAAGTCATGGTGTAACATGTAGATTTTGTCTATTGAGGTAGCTTGTCATTTGCATATTCATAATTTGAATAGCCATATGGGAGATATTTGATCTTTATTTGTTTGACTCAGTGTAATATTCTTTTCACTTTGATATGGTAACTTTATTTCAAATTCATTTGATTTTACTTTATAATTATTTGTAAAATGTTAGAACTTCCTTTCCTTGTTACTATGGCTGGCATCATTCTCATCATTGGAACAAATTTGTTTCATATTGTTATAGAAACTACAACTGCCTCATTTCATTCTTGTTTTATCACTTATTCTCTGATTAAGTTTGAACCTGCATGAAGATATTGCATAACAATCTTCTGAAACCCATACAAATCTTTGGTCCTATAGTCAGTATTTGGCATTTGAAACATCAATTCTTTTAGTCTCTAGAATTCCATAATTCTTGTTTGCATAACCTTCTATTTGAATCTTGAAATGCTCTTAGGAAAACTATGCTGATGACAAGCTTCATGAATTCTCTCTCTCTCTCTCTCTCTCCCTCTCTCTCTTATGAAAGACTTTATGGATATGAAGTTTATAAGTCTTTAAATAATTTTTTTTTCCACAGCAACTCATCCAAAGAGAAACTGAAAGTTTTTTTTTTCTTTTCTCCTCTCTCTGAGCAATTCCTATCTATATTTTAGTTGAAATTCTGGCCATGTCATCTAAAGCTTTTCTGCTGGAGGTATCAGCTGGTTATGGAGCTTATTCAGAACTCAATTTAAATTTATATTGTACATGATTATGGGACAATTTCTTCAAACACTATCTGAAAGAAGCACCGTAACATTAGCTTTGAATAGTTGTCTCATAGTTATATATTTCTGCGTATTCTTTCCAATGTGGTTTCCTCTCATTTTCATGTTTGCTTGAAGTTATTTTTTCTAATTTCATATTCCTTTTAATTAATGCTTAATTGTTGGTTTTTTACTTCTCCAGAATGCCTATATTTAGACACATAATGTAAGGTAAATTCCCTTCATCTAGAAATATTTCTTTTCTGTTTCCTCTAAACTACTTTTTTTCTGTACACCAGCAATCCAATCTTCTCAAATTAAAAGATCTGAAGGAAAACTGCAAGAAAGATCTCGAAATGGCAAGCATTGCTTCACATAAGAAGTAGAACATAAAACATTGGTTCTAGGCAACCTGGTGACATTTGTAAGTTTTCTCCTCCAGGCGTCATTTATGTTTGAAGGAGGATGAGTGAGCAAAGAAGCTGAATTAATTGTTGATGATTGTCTTTGAGATTTTCATGTTCGAATTTTACTCTCATTTGCTCGTCTTTCACCCCTGGTTATTTAAGGTCTGCAATGGCTGCTCTCAAGATCAGGGAATGGAGAATGCTCCTCTCAGTTATGACTTTTTTTCTATTGTAAGTTATGTTACTGATTTGCAGACATTTTTGCCAATAAAATGTTTGTAATGGAAGATGTTTCTCTCCCTCCAAAAAGAAATAGTAAAGCATTTGCTGATGAATGTAACTTATATTGTTAGTCTAAATTACATTTGCAGGTTTGATATTCCAAGTTCTTTTTTCATTAAGTGAGAATTTGTGGAAGCCGAGATGATTTATTTGTTTATTTTATACAGATATACACATGAAAAGAAATATAAAAAATAAAATTTTGTTACTATTAAGTGTGGTCATCATGTATTATTCCATCAAAATGTCGTGGTGGGTATTGTAGACGACTTTGCATGAGATATGTTCAGAAACTGACAAACTGTAATATCTCAAATGACAAAACTACCCTCAATTTCCTTGCAAAAACCTGAGGGGTGTTTTTGTCATCAAGCTACGATAAATATCAGTTGCAGGTTGCAGCCATTGCTTAGTCTTCGCAAACTCTCAGCGTCTCAGAGCATCTGGCCGATCATTCGAGGTATTTCTCTCGTTTCTTCTGATCTCTTTACTTTTGTTACTTTTGTGAATTTGATGTGTTTTTGTTCCTTTTAGATGTTCTATGTTTGTGGTTGATTTGATTTTTCCCTTGGCTGTGATACGATTTTCGCTTTAGTGGTTTGGATTTTGTGTGGATCTGTTTGCCTTTTTATGGATACATGGATCGGCTTCCGTGATTAGCTTGAGAAACCACTGAACCTTTATGATATTTTTTTAAACAAAGGATTTAGAGATTTAGTAGAAATGTTTCGTGAATTTTGGTAGTTTTGATGTTACTTCGTGCTAACCATTTCGTAATACGTTCTGATTATTTGGGTTCTCTTTGGCAGTGTGTTTGGTGAAACTTTGATATCTTTTATATCTAGTCTCGTTAATAGATTGATCCAGTATTATACATCTTCTAATTTTTATTCTTACGATGTTTAAATTAAAAGTTGTATTTATATAATTATTGTTTCGCTGATTTGTTTATCTTTGTCCAATTTTGTCTTGACACATGATTATCTGGTTTTGGGATTGATAATTATGTGATTATCTACTACTAATATGATGGCATCTCCCTGTTGATTTTTCTGAATTTCAGAATATGTTATCAGTCGTTTTTCTTAGAGGCTTGGACTGGGAGAAAGAATATAGCTGTGTGTTGGGCTTTAATCAAAGCTTGTGATCATTCAATAGTAGCTGACCATTTTTCTATGTTTCTACTCTCTTTTTTTTGTTTGCAGATCCTATTTTTAGCCAAAAGCTACCATGGGCAAAGAGAAGGTTCACATTAACATTGTTGTGATTGGTCATGTCGACTCTGGGAAGTCAACTACCACTGGACACCTTATCTACAAGCTTGGGGGTATTGACAAGCGTGTGATTGAGAGGTTTGAGAAGGAAGCTGCTGAAATGAACAAGCGGTCTTTCAAGTATGCTTGGGTGCTTGACAAGCTCAAGGCTGAGCGTGAGCGTGGTATCACAATTGACATTGCCCTGTGGAAGTTTGAGACCACCAAGTACTACTGCACTGTCATTGATGCACCCGGACATCGTGATTTCATCAAAAACATGATCACAGGAACCTCTCAGGCCGATTGTGCTGTTCTAATTATCGATTCGACTACTGGTGGTTTCGAGGCTGGAATTTCCAAGGATGGGCAGACTCGTGAGCATGCTCTTCTGGCTTTCACCCTTGGTGTCAGGCAGATGATCTGCTGTTGTAACAAGGTGATTGATTGATTGCAACACTTCATGCAAGATGAGTTATTGATTTGTAGATTGTGCTAATTTGTGCTAATTTGTGTGTCCAGATGGATGCTACTACTCCCAAATACTCGAAGGCCAGGTATGATGAGATTGTGAAGGAGGTCTCTTCATATCTCAAGAAGGTGGGCTACAACCCTGACAAGATCCCCTTTGTACCAATATCCGGCTTTGAAGGAGACAACATGATCGAGCGATCCACAAACCTTGACTGGTACAAGGGTCCGACTTTGCTGGAAGCTCTAGACATGATCCAGGAGCCCAAGCGCCCATCTGACAAGCCACTCCGCCTCCCCCTGCAGGATGTTTACAAGATCGGTGGCATTGGTACTGTCCCTGTTGGTCGTGTTGAGACTGGAATCCTCAAGCCTGGAATGGTGATCACCTTTGGCCCCACTGGACTCACCACTGAAGTTAAGTCTGTTGAAATGCACCATGAGGCCCTCCAGGAGGCTCTTCCCGGTGATAACGTGGGTTTCAATGTGAAGAATGTCGCTGTTAAGGATCTCAAGCGTGGGTTTGTTGCCTCCAACTCCAAGGAGGACCCGGCTAAGGAAGCAGCCAACTTCACTTCCCAGGTCATCATCATGAACCACCCTGGCCAGATTGGCAATGGCTATGCTCCAGTCCTGGACTGCCACACCTCTCACATTGCCGTCAAGTTTGCCGAGCTTCTGACCAAGATTGATAGGCGATCAGGCAAGGAGTTGGAGAAGGAGCCCAAGTTCCTGAAGAATGGTGATGCCGGGGTTGTGAAGATGATTCCTACGAAACCAATGGTGGTGGAGACATTCTCCGAGTACCCGCCCCTTGGTAGGTTTGCTGTGAGGGACATGAGGCAGACAGTGGCTGTTGGTGTGATCAAGAGTGTTGAGAAGAAGGATCCATCAGGAGCCAAGGTGACCAAATCTGCTGCCAAGAAGAAGTGAACCGAGGTTTCTTGTTGTTGCAATGCTTGCCCGTCCATTGGAACTGTGTCTGGTGTCTGGATGCAGAACTGGGTGCTTGACTGGCGGTGGCGAAGGCAGCATCTTCTATCTTATTTTCATCTTTTGTTATGAGTTATAAGCCATGACATACTACCTGGAGTCTTAAATATAGTTTTTATTATATGCTTCTGTACTTTTTCTTGAGTACTGCAACTATAATGCAATGGAGGATGTTTTATGGAGAGAACTTCGTTGCTTGTCTCCCTTGTCAATTCTCTTTAGCTTAAATAATAGTCATGGTACCCATAGTTATCAGACCCGACCCAGGCATCGACCCGGCCGGGGCTCTTGGTCACGGGTCAATTGGTTCAATCGTCGGGTCATTCGGGTCAATGCTGGGTTAATAAAAATATTTTTAAATATTATTTTTAAAATTAAAAATTATTTTTAAATATGTAATAATATATAATATTCATTAATTATTAGTTATCAAGTAAATAACTTGCAGGAAAAAAACAAAATATTAATACCTTAATGCTTAATCAGTTAATTGAAAATAAAACAAAAATAAAAAAACCCACTGCAGGATTATAATTTGCAACATAGAAATGGGTGCCTAAATCATTGTTATTTGTTAATTGTTACTATGAAATGCACTTTTCATGTGGGCAATGTATTGAGAAAATAATTCTCCAGGTGTTCAAATGGGTGCCTGAACCATCAGGGAAGGCAAGCACATCAAATTGAACATAAAATCCAGCTAATTAATTAACTCATGAACTCAATTACAGAATCAAAATGATCTTGATTGAACTCACTCATGGCCCCTATATGCATCCAGCCATCAAGGACATAAACACAACACCTAGTGTGACAAAAGGAGGACCTAAGAACATATAAAAAGAGGCACTGGATCCACAAGTGAGAGATTCCTTAAATCCCTTTCCAGTTTCCAGTCTCCACAATCCACAGAACATCAACCCCTATTCCTGAAAGCCCCAAGAAAACCACATGCAAAACAAAGTTCCTTACTAAACCAAAAGAAGATCTCACGATTCTCACCTAGACTTTCGAAAGACAGTCCGGCGATTGCAAGCTATTGCAGGTGGGTGGTGTGGCAGCCCGGCAGGAAGGTGTGCAGGCACTGGCAGCCCGGAAAAATGGAGTGGTAGCACAGGCAGCCCGGCAAAGATGCGGTAGTCCAGCGATCGCACACGTTGTCGAGTTGCTTTGGAAGTTTGGACTTCGGAGAGATTAGGGAATAGAGATTTACGATCTAGGGATTCAATCATTCAGTTTTTTATTTTTTTATTTTTTTATTTTAATGAAATTACATCATTTACCCTTTAGTATATTTAAAAATTAAAAAACACTAGGATAAAAAGGTCATTTCCAAAAAGCACATTGACCCGGCCGGGTCATAGAAACCCGGCCGGGTCACCGGTTTTAACCGGTTCACACCGGGTCACACCGGGTCAGGTGCATAAACGGGTCAATTATAGAACCGGCCTGGTTTAGGCACCAGGTCACCGGGTTGACCGGTCCGACCGCCGGGCCGGTCCAGGTTTAATAACTATGATGGTACCTTTATTTTTCCTTTTTTTTTTAATATATTCTTGTGTTTGTGGTCCACGTTGGAGTAAAGCTGGAGTTCTTTGTTTCTCTATTCTCTAATTATTCGGTTATCATTATCATTGTGTGAGAGTAATCAACACTCATTGATGGATGCAATCTGCAAGCTTAAAAGATAAGCATGATAGTAAACATGGAATTTAGATAACATTGCCAGCTTTTATATATAATAAACTCTATTCATGAAGAAAGAAACATTATATATATCTCAAAACAACAATTTGAAAAGGATTACTCTCATTGATGAGACTTTACAAAGCCACAACAGCTCTCACAATCAAAACCATCTAAAATTCATCACCATCCTTCATCTGATTCTTCCATTACTATATGCAACTCGGGCATTCTCAGTTCCCTTCTTCACATCATCGCATACCTTCAGTGAGGCCTCAGAAAATTTCGTCAGCCAATCGAACATCCTAGTCAAGCTCATCTGCATTGCACCCAAATTCGAACTCCTCACCAACTTGTCCTCTTCCTCGTTATCCTTTTCTGCTGATTTCAATGAATTTTCCAACTCTTCAGGAATCTTGTCAACCGGTTTCTCTTCTATTTTCTGCTCAAAACAAGCATGTGCATGCAGTTCTGCTAGCAAGCCCTGGATGGAGTTGCAAAGCTCCTCTGAAGGAAGAGAATTGATTCCACCTAGCCAATCATGACAAAGAACAAATATTGGTGGTGCAAGGAATTGGCGAGGGGAGAAGGGCACCTTCCTTCCCCTTCGGCGTTCTCGGGGTTGTAAAATGCATTTCTGAAGCCAGGTGTTGAGTGCCTCCACATAGGATTTATGGGCTGAGACCCAATTTGCAAAACTAGCACCGAAGCAGTCCATCTCACCACGAAGGTTTGTCAGAGCTTGCCTGTAGGGTTCACTATGCAGTCCTAAAGTTGAGTTCTTTGCATGGTAGGCTAGTGAGATTGTGATATATTGAGAGTGATGGCATTCGAGCATTGCTCTCCACATCCGGATCAACCTGCAGGAGCCATACAATGCAAAAAAATTGAAAATGAATAGCAAAAAGTGATTTTGTTCTTTCTGTATTAAGTGCCTCAGTAAGTAATTTTCTGTTCAAATGAAATGAATGGTTAAAATATTGTTTATTGGATTGTACCCTTGTATGAGTTCAAATAGTTGTGGCTGAAGCTCCTCGTCCCTTAACTTCTCAATTCTTTTTGATATTGAATCAACTGCATGCAGGGCTACTCTTAGCCGTGAATGCAGATCTTTGACGACTGCTCTGGTTTTGTCGATCACTTGGGAGTTCATATCTTTGGCAAATTGATGTCTAAGCTGAATGCATTTCTGGTCATAAGCCTTTCTGATGGTCTCACTAGCCTAAAAAAGTCCCAAAACAGAACAAAGTCACATCTAACGGCAAATAAACATCTGAAATTGAAAAATAGCATACAACAACAACAACAACAACTAAGCCTTAATCCCATGCTAGATGGGGTCGGCTATAAAAATAACATAGAATACTAAAAAATGTTTTGGCAGCTAGGATAAGCTAGTATTTCCAGTATTTTTCCCATTCCACCTCTCGACTTAAAATTGAAACTCAAACACTCAAAATAATTTAGCAGGAACTCAATGAAATAAGTAGCTTCATAGAGTATGCTAATAAAATGCTCAAATAATGAAGTGGTCCAAAACAAGATACCTTCACTTCATCCCAAAGCTTTCTCTCCCAAGCATACAGTCTATCCAATGTTGAGGAATGACTTCCCGAAATCATGGAAAATTCTTCAATGAAATCACTTCCTTTTTCACTATGGTCATCTTTCAATGCAGCAGTGAGGGGATTTTTGGATGATGACGACCTTGATGAGATTGATCGGTTCCATGTCACAACCTTTGTCCCATGCTGAGCATATTCTATAAAGAACGAGAGAAATCAGATACACAGAAGCAAAACCATCACCTCATTAATCATGATCTGGGACAAGAGATCGCTTCTATTGAAACAAACCATTGTTGTGCAAACTTCATTATTTGATTAATGTAAAAGACTGAAACCACCATACCATCCTCTGAACCATCATCGGTTCTGCAACAGCCTGGATGGAGTACTGAGAGAAGCAGTAAGACAGGGGATTTTCCTGTTGATCTAAGAGAATTATTAAGGACACAAACAAATTAGAAGAAAATATATCAAAATTTCAAAGAGCAGATGATTCACCTGTAGTACTAGATAAACTGCCAAGCTGAATCTTGCAGGTCTCAAGCATCCTGGACACCTCATTGCCAGCTTCAGCAGCCCGTAGAAAACGATGTTCTATGTCCTTTATGCTTGACAGAAAATCTTTAGCCCTGTGAGTGATAAACTCAGAAGGGTCCTCCATTTCGGTGCAAATTTCCTTTTCCAACTCAGACTTCTCAACCTTAAGCTCTGAAGAAGTAATTCTAGCCAACACTTCAGCAGATCCATTAGAATTACAGTGTTCTAACTTCTGCCCTCTCTCCTGATCATTGGCAGAACATGAATTGCCCAACACATTTCGACAACCAAAATCATTGTTCAACACTGAGGAGCCAAACTTGTCATTGTTGCCTACATCCACATCTTTTTTAGAAGATTTCGACTCCTCCTCAACCGAAGGACCCAATCCCTCTTCCTTGAATTCTCTCAAACCTGTCCACCTACTGAAGGTCAGATTAGGACTACTTTCACCATTAACCAATCCAACATTCTCAATAACATTAATAGGATCAAAATAGTCCCATGAAGAGCCCGGGGGTGGTGGAGGAGGTGGCAAGGGGAAGTCAATATGTTCATCTCCAACAAATTTATCAAAGGCTGGATTAATGGTCACTGTGACTGCATTACTCCTCCTTGCTCTCACATAGCTCAGATTCGATAACCGGGGTGATAACGGTGAACCAACATGCTCAGGAATGCGAGAAGGAGATGGTGAAGCATAAGATGAATGAGAAGGGCTTTTGTCTGGTTCAGAGGTTGATAATGAAGACTCTATCAAGATCTCTGCCTCAGCAAACCGCCTTAGAGCACTTCCTACATTGCGAAGAGATTGAATGTATGACAAATGAGCAGCTGATAATGCATACCTTGCATCAACTGCTAGCTTGATGTATCTGGTACGCTCTTTGCAGAGAACTAAAGCTTCATTCTTCTCGGGCTTTGATCCTGAAGAACCCATGATGTTCTCAGAAAAGCTCTGCTGTTTCTCAAGAATCAGAATGAACACTAATGCCCAACCATTCAGACATATCTACTCATCAGATCCAAACATACCCATTAAAACCAGACTCTTTTGTTCAATCTGAAGCCCCAAATCAAGAAAAGCTGCGATTTTTAGTTGATAGATCCAACAAAATCATCCCCCCTCTTTTTTTTTTTTCAAACTCCAGGAGAAATCGAAGCAAAGTTTTCCACAAAAGATCAACGCAGCGCGTGCTTCTCTCCAAACCGAATTTACCCAATTCCACAAGACTCCAACAACTAAAAACCTAGAAACTCAGCAAGAAACCAAACCGCACTTGGACTCCAACATCTCCAAACCCTAACCATCAGAAACCCACTCTCTCCTTTCCCCAAAACGCGACCTTTCAAACCCTATATTCTCCAAAACCCAACGCAAAGACGCCGCCACCTTTTCCAAGCCCGAGCTCCAAAAATTCCCCAAAACGCACATCAAAAAGCACTTCCCATACCTCTCTCAAACAATGGCAGTCGGTGAGGCGAGCACACGGAGTTACGAATCGGACATGCGCCTTCACAGCGGAACTCCCCCTTTCCGCTCTCTAAAACCCCACGACGCATTGAAAGTAAAAGACAAATGTGAAAAAGAGTGGAATCTCAAAGAATATTTAGACCCCAGCGAGACTTTGTGAGAGAGAGAGAGAGAGAGAGAGAGAGAGAGAGAGAGAGCCTCGAGCGACGTGAAGTCCAATTCCAGGAAAAGCAAGGAGAAAAGAGGAAAAGAGCACTTCCCCCTCTCTCTATCTCTCTAGAGAGTGCTTGCTAGAGGGCTTCTCCTTCTTCAGTGTTCTCTAAAGGCGATTTAGCATGAGAGAGAGAGAGAGAGAGAGAGAGAAACGGAGAGCACCATTGTCACCCAAAACAACACCACCAACCAAGTGGATGTGCCCCATAACAAGAAATAAATGGGCACGTTCCTAAGCAAAAAATAAAAAATAAAATAAAATAAAATAAAATAATATTATATTTTGTTTGGGAATTCTCTACTACTACTTAGAGTAGTACTTAGAGTAGAGTTACTCATAATCTCACTCATTAAATTTGGATTGCAAGTGCACTCAACTCAACTGCGATTGTGTCAACACTCTGTTTCATGTCCTAATGATTGAAAAGAAAAACATCTCAACAAACAAACATTTGTATACATAATATATTCTATGGACAGACAACACATGGTTGAAATCCCTATACATATATTTATTTACAAACATCAAAATGGAGTATTTATTTGACCTTAAAAAGTTAAACTGAAAATTAAGAATTTTCATGAAATTGGTGACTTGTACTACTGTGGTGCCTGCCATTGCTGCTGCGTGTTCTCATTGATTGATCTTAAATATAAAAACTATGGACAACATTCGATGACCAAACTACCCCTGGTTTCTAACGGCTCGCACTCTTGAATATTTGTACTGTTTTATTGGGAAGTGGGAATTGGGCCTCATCCCCCGCAAGGAACCCTAAAATGGAAGTTCTTTCTTCGAGGTGATGGTATAATTGTCATTTCAATATATACTCATTATGCACTCTCAATTATAAGAATGTTCGTTGTTATACAATATTACAGCGGGAAACAGAGAAAAAAAACAGGTTGTTAATTTATGGAAGATGGGTAACAAATAAAGCTATGAAATATAGTTTCAGATACAATAAATTATATATTTTATGAAAATGTTCAACAAGTTATAAATATTTTTTTTCCTATTAAGAGTTTAATTTGGTTAGGGATGTAAATATAGTCCTACATTGGTTATTGGATAACAAGTAAATGGGTTTAAATAGTGTGCACCCATCTTCATTGGTGCAAGGCTTTTTGGGTAAAATTCCCAAATACAAAACATAGTCCTTGTGGAGGCTATGTGGTCATTTGTTTAAGGGGAGGATTGTTAAGGATGCAAACATAGTCCTACATTGGTTATCAAATAAGAAGTAAATAGGCTTAAATAGCGTAGACCCATCTTGGGTCTTAACCCCAAATGGATAATATTACATTAATGTATTGATGTGGGGTGCCTTTTGCTTGACCCAACAAATTTCACATAAAATTACTAATACTGTGTAATTTAAACAAGAAGAAATCCAGGGAGAGATGTAGATCTTTCAGTTGTGTTTAGGAGTTTCCACAGCAGTAAATTGTTGTGTAGAATTGGGAAAATTCAGTGCCATTGGAAACAAGAAGAGAGAGCATGACATCCAACAAGCATTGGAGCAAAGCAAGCAAGCATATAATGAAATATATATATATATATATATATATATATATATATATATCAATATTCATTAATCTTGATTTACATAATTGTGAGTATACAAAGCATGAAATTAAGGATGGAGCTATATATAATCAGAATTCGTAGAAGCTGTGCCTTTGTGGAATGGCCACATCAAAATGGAACCTTGCACCCACACTGGAATACACTTTCCTCCCTCTCCCATTGATGCTCTTGTCCACCTGAGCCATGAACACTGCACACACTGGCCTGTGATCTGAGAACCTTGACTCCCCTCTGATGTATTGCAGCTGCTCTATCCCATCTCCGTACCACAGTATACGATCACACCTGCAACTTTCAAAAAATTCCTTCTCATTAATTATCAATATTCATTATTAATTCATCTTCTCTTTCAACTTAATTACCATGCCGGAGTTCGCCGCTTCTTCTTTGACTTCACCGTCTCTCCGGCATAGGCGTCCGAGTTTTGTGAGTACTTGTAAGTGGGAGCAAAGTATATCTTCCCCTCCTTCCATCCATTGAACACTCTTCCTGCCTCCTTCTCTATCCTCAACTGATGAATTAAACATGGAAGTTAATTAATTACATTTGAACATGAACGTGCATGAGATCAATGTTGTGAATATATATATATATATATATATACAGTCTTGATTACATCAGGCCGGCCGGAAATTTACAATTTCCGGCCGCCTGTTGATTCTGGGCCCTGGAGCATGTTTGAACAATTTTCAACCGTATGGATGGAAAGATCATCGAAAAATAAGTTAGCCTGTCAATTTTCATACAATTTGGGAACTTGTAGGGTCTTCATCTTAACAGATCAAAACTTATAGGGATTTGAACGATCCAGAATTTCAACCGTTAAGTGGGAGGACCAAACGGTTACCAAATTGTATGAAAATTTACAGGGTAGCTTATTTTTAGCAGATCTTCTCATCCATAAAAAAAAAAATACTCCAGGGGGCCAAATGGGCGGCCGACCGGAAATGAACAGTATTCCGGCCGGCCGTACAGAATCAGCCCTCTATATATATATATATATATATATATATATATATATATGTAAAATATATATACCTGATCTTTCTCTAAGAGTGCATCCCAATCATGATCTTCAAGCAATGTTCTTGTCTCATCGTAGCTTAGAGCCACTCTATAGTTCAAATCTCCAAGCCATATTACTCGGCTGTAATCCATGCAGGCATTACTACTATAATTAGTACAACTCTATTAATTATCTTATGTATGAATTTAAGGTTTAATATTTAGCAACATACTCATGATCAAGAATTTTCTCAGGGATCCTCCTGCATGAGCACTTGCAAGTTTTATGGAACTGAGTGTTCTTTAGGATCTCGGCCACGTCTGAATTCCTCCGAAGCTCATCACCTTCCTTCTCGCCTGAAGCCAAGTGGCTGCAGACAAAGCAAAAGCTCGTCCGGTGTACTGACATGCTCATGGCAATGCAACCCTGCATGCAGTGATCTTAGTGAACATGAATCAGGGTTTTGTTTGATTTAATTTTAAGGTAGCTAGCTACTAGCTAGGGTGCTGCTAATTAACCTTGTTGCCAAGGCAACCCATGATGCCTCTTCCGGTGGTGGATGCCCGGAGATGACTGACATGAGGGACAAGCTCTGTCTTCACCCACACAGACAAGAAGATGCCAACCATTTGCTTGCTTGAGATGAGGGAGTAAGGCATTTGATTCTGAGAATCTGAAGACATACAAAACGGCGAAAAGGAATCATCGTCAGAGCCGGAATCAAGCCTCTGCAAGAACTCTCTGAGCTCTCTTCCACGGCGAACACTGGAGGCCTCAGACGAGCAGTTGCAGGACTTCACGGAGGCGCCATCCGCCCGGTAGTTCTTGCTAAGGACCTTGAGTGAAGGTTTTTGGAAGAAGAGGAGGCCTGATTTGGAGTCCTTGGTGCTGTGTTTTGATCCACCATTAGAGGAGTCTTCTTTAGATGTTTGATGTTGATCTCTTGGCTTGTTGATTGCTTGGCTTATGATGGCAAGCCATTTCACTGCAGGTTCATTGTCTTCAATCACTAGCACATTGCCTGCATTTAAAGGAACTATTTCCTGAAACCTGATGAAGATCCAAAACAAACACCAAATTATTCTAAATCATGGTTCATTCATCTATATGATCCTTTCTTATTACTAAATGCAACAGTACTTGATGTGTTCCAATGTCTAAATATTGCCAATGAAACACATATAGAGATGGATAGATAGGTTAATTTGCTAATTACCCTAAAACATAGATGTCAGGAGATCCTTCAACTTGCAAGAAATCTTCTAGGTTAAGGTCATTGTGTGGCGCTCTTCCCCCTACATTCCATGTTCCTACATATACTCTGCAAGTTCAATGTGTCGTATTAGAGATATATGATAGTCTCAAATCGGTTAATTAAACAAATGTCGGGGCCTGACCAATACCTTAACTCATGAACTTCAAACAACTTCTGTGTAGGTCTATCCAAACTGCACAAGTTTAGGCTTTCAATCCTTGTACTCTGGTGCCTGTCTGAAGAGAAACAAAAACTAAATGAATAAAAGCATTCCAAGTTGAGCATGAATTGTAACATATGCAGTTATTGGTATACACCTGAAAAGCTTTTTCGAACAATGGGGGATGAATCCAAGAAGTTTCTTCTTGCCATCAATCTCCTTTCCACATCTATCAAGTTAAAGAAAAGTTGATACCAAGCACATATATAGATCATCAAAAATATAAACAAACAGAGGATTGAGAGAACAAAGGACAATACCATTTCCCACTATGAAATCCCTCTTTTGGAATATATCATCGTCGGCGCTTCTTCCATTCTTGCCTTTCTTGCTGAATATGTTGGTAATAATAGACTAAGAATGACGAAGCAAAGGACAGAATCAATCCAGTAGTTTCACAAGCCACATTGCAGTAAAACTCGGAGAAAATGAAGAGATGAATACCTTCTTCTTCTTGTCACCTTTGTTAGAGCTGTCAGGGTTGCGGCACTTTGTCATTGTGGAAGTAGTATCCAAATTTGACATGCATGCATTCAAGGATGAAGGGGTCTCCAATCAAGAAAAGAAAATCTCATGTTTTTCATGTTCATTAGAGAAGAAGCAAAAGAAGAAGAAGAGCACTAGACTTGGGAGATGGCGAGAAGGATTAATGAAGAGAAAAATTTATGTTTTCTGTTCCATTGTTAATTGTTTTACTTTGTGTTGTTATCTGCTGTCAAAGAAAAACTGACTCTTTTTGGGAGCCAAAAACATTCATCAACGGGAGAAACGGAAGACTGAGTCTTCTCTTAAATTGTTCCTTCTCAAGGTCTCCCGGGAATGGAGGAGAGGGAAAGACGGTTTGGAAGTTGCAACACGTTGAACTTCTTATCTATTTATTTCCATTAGTCTTTAAATCAATGGATGAGATTAAGCTTCATTCTGATGTTTAGATTCATAATTAAGTTCTCTACACAACCAGGATGGAATATCTTGACGTTTTTGTATTAGTCCTTGTTATGTCTATAAGGGATCAATGACTCAAAAGGGAAAATTTTCTTCTTAATTTAACTTTGCTCTTCTGTTTTTTTGGTGTCATCTTGCAGCTTTTGATTCACAAACATTAAAAAAAGGGAAGAACAGATGGCATCATAATAAAGAGGGAATGTGCATCTAATTCAAACTCTGTTTTTCATTCACTAACGTCTGGATCACAGACTTGAACAAGAACTACAGTGAAAAAGTGAAATTACAGGTCTGAACATTGTCCATCAATTGATGGAAGCATGGTCGGCAGATTCTCTTAAGAATATAAAGTTTGGGTTGAATACAAAGATAAGCTCTCATACATCACTGAAAACCACATCATACATAAATTCATATATCCTTCTTCCATAGCTAGTAATTGTCGTGAATGCTTCAGCAAATCACAGAGAAGACACTAACTTTGCAACACAACACAAAAGGTGATAGACATCAGTGCAGCATCTCATCTAGCTTCTGACGGTAGAGAGCAAGGTTCTGCACAAGAGGAAACAGAAGATTGATCATGTAAAAGAGATATTTACGGTAGAGAAAGCGGTGGCCATCCTATGATGACAATACAGAATGCGGTTTTCATGCATTATTATGTTCATCCACAAGGAAAGATTGAGATTACATGTGTAAAAAGTTCAGCTTGTAAAATTAAATGTATGGATGGGGGTAAGAGCAATAATAAAACTGAATATTTTACATACCCGGGTATAGGCGTAAACTCCAGCTTCAGACGGTGCAACAGGGCTTCCTCTCCGAATGAACTTTCCTTCTTTGAATATGTAAAGCATAGGAATGCCAGTTGACAGCTCAAGACTGATCACCTGTTAGGAGATTACATTTGCTTCGTAAGTAGAACAACATATGGAATCCATTGATTTTGGATAAACTATGCACAAGTGTACTAGTTCATGGAAATCTCACCTCCTGAGAAGTCAACTTATCAAGATACATAATAATAGACCTTAGTGAATTGCCGTGAGCAGCAATCATTATGTTTTTTCCAGTCAAAAGTTGAGGTTCAATCTGCCACCAAAAAAAGGGGGTAAATAATAGTAATAATAAATAAAACAAGATCAAGTAGTAAGATGCCTGAGAAGTAAATGGGTTATCAGCTTTATGCTCTGTGAGGGATACTTAAAGTAAATTAAAATGTCATGAAGTCATTTATGTAAATGATCCAAATAAGAAAACAATGAACTTTCTGTCTGTGCATGGCATTTTGGAGCCATGATCCGGATCCTGATTTATGAAAAATCAGTCCTAATGACACCAATGACTAGGTTCATGCAATTCTAGAATGTCAGTATACAAACACGACACTTCTTGTGCCAAACCATTTAGATCATAAAACAATGTGTAAAGAACCAAAGTTGTAAGGGGCAGAGAGTTTTGGTGATTGCAAGGGAAAAATCACCCACATAGTCCCCAGGACTATTGGAAGAAAATACTTAGTGAGAGACTAATTCAAGGTAAAGTTTGATGAGATTATGAGCAAATATAAAGAAAAGAGTTTTTGACGAGGGAAGTTATGTTCCAATTTCCATAACTGAGTGGCCAATCAATGAGGGAGGAAGAGAAATCAAAGGGCATTACTCGGAGAATGATTAACTTTCATGTATGCAGTTTATACTTCCACAAACCATATCACCAACTATGTCATGTTTAAAGCAGATAAATTTTTCCATATAGACTTAGACTTTACTACATACATCTGAAGTTGAATCTGATACTTTTCTTCATCACTAATTGCATGGTTTTGACACATGAAATAGTTAAAATCAAACTACTTTTTCAAGAAAGTTAAAAGGACAAGAATGAAATAGACGAGATGGAGAAAAGCTTAAGCATGCTGCATGACAAAGAAAACAACTAAACCATGTTTATGTTGAGTATTATAAAGTGTCTTACTTGCTCTTTAAAATAGGCCACAGCTCTTTCAGCACACATTTCTAGACTTTCTCCATTAGGAGGAGGGATATCATAGCTACGGCGCCACTCATGGACTTTCTCTTTGCCAAATCTATCAGCTGTTTCCTGTTTGTTAAGACCTTGCAGTTCGCCATACCTAAAAAAT